>QANU01029220.1:153457-194501 GCA_003254905.1 Nissolia schottii
AACGTATTCAGCACTCATAAAGATAATATAATTAGTTTACATTCAATACATTTTTCTTTTGCACATAGATAATTATGTCATTCTTCCTTCATAATATAAAAAGAACATAAATTATTTTTGGATATGTAAAATGGAACTTGGATCTACATTGTAGGTTAACATAAAATGTTAAGAGATGATTATTAATTTTAAGTAGAATTTTAATTATAATTAATTTAAGAGTTAATAATTGAAATTTGAAAAAAAAATGAAGAAAGAAATTATAGCAAAACGATATACAAAAATACACAATAAAAAATTCAAAGAAATAAATTATAGTAAAATTATATTCAAAGGCTTAGACTTCATGTCACAATATCTCTTTACGAGATTTATTTTCATGATTTGAGATAAGCAAAAAGTTATTAAAAGTAATGTTTTCACTATTATTTATATATAAAAAAACCTCACATTCAATCTTTCTCTCTTTCTCTCTATATATTAATTGCAACATAAGAACTCAAAAACCTGCAACAACATAGTGTAGAGTGTGAACTCAACAACTTGAAGTCCTAAATTTAAGTCCCACAAAGTATAAAAAATATATATTACTTATAATATATTATAATATGAAAATGTGGCATTACTTGCAGCTGCACTATAAGCCAGGAGAAATGACTATTCACACACAACATGCAAGCTGAACAACGTCACAACTCACTTATAAGTATAAATATAAATGTATCCGGATACATTTAGTTAAATAAGAATTTTAAAAAAAAATTACTAATGTATAAAGAGAGGAAGTATATAATTTTGGGCATTGTCGCGACATAATTTGGATTAAATTTAAGTGACTGTAAGCAAATTTTGAACAAATAATCTATTAATTAATGAACACTAATAATAAATAAGTAATAAATTTTTATTTTAAATAATTAATTTATTAGTCATTTACTTTTTTTTAATTTCTAATTTTATTAAGTATAAATTGAATAAATATAAACGAAATGAAATAGAACTCAAAACTATATTCAAAAGGCATTGATTTACATTTATACCCTTTATCATAACCCGCACCTTGTTTCATACTTTCATCAAGGATGGTCTTGGTAAAGTGTTTGAATCGCTAACTTAAAGATCAATATGAACATTAAATATTCATAGGATGAAGTGTACGATTAAGAATTAACAACCGTTAATTCCGATTACAAGCATGCAAATGATGGCTAGTTTTGAAAGCTATGTCATTTCTATTAATAATATGATGAAATATGATAAATGGAGGGAGTGTATTTATTATCTTTTCCAAGCATCGCACTTATACAAGCATGCCAATGCTTACTATGAATTGATCACCCATCACTCCAATATTTGGAAGCACGTTAGAAACTGCAAACGATGGCTAAATTTCAAAAGCAATGTCTGTCTTTTTGATTTTTGAGAACAAATTCATGGAATTCATGAGACCCCACTAACTTCAAAAGCTTTCTGCAACTTTGCGTGTGTTGTCTATGTTTCTGGTGGTGTGCCTTCGTGGATTGGATTTTAATCAAATATAAGTATTTAGCATCCAAAATGGCATTTGCTTCTTCTTGTAATATTCTATGTTGTGGTAGATAATATGATCAAGCTTTCGAAAACGACAAATCCCAAACTCAACAATATTGTCCCAAAGATGGAAAGACACATTAAATAAACAAACAAATAAAGAATATATATACATATAAAATGGCATGTTGTTAGAAACCACTAATATTAGAGTTGCCTTTTGAGAATATATATTCCTCGGACATAGCATTGCGTATTTGATCTATTATTAGTACTAATTTACATCACAACATTATTGCAACTTGCAAGAGCAATGGACATATGTAGGGTATTTAAAATTTATAAAAAATTACACGCCACTCCCCTTGAGAGATACTTTTATCACACTCTCCTCTCCTTTTTTTTTTTTTTCAACATACGCTTTAATCAAAAATAATTTATGAGTTTAATTGTTATACACTGATAGCGTAAATTTTTTTATACTATCATCTAACCAAATATATATTGCCACATAAGTATAAATAATTAATTTTATCAACCGCTATTTAAAATAGCATGCATTCAGAAGATTTGATTTAATGATAGTGTAAAAAAATTTATATCATCAATATATAACAATTAAACTCATAATTTATTAACTAATAAATATACAAATTTATTAAACTATCCATTATACAAAATGCTTATATTAAACTTATATTAATACTTAGTATTTATATTTTATTTAATTTATTTTTTTTTCTTATTAAGTATTGAAATTATTAATTGCTGCGGATTGAATTAATATGTTAATATTAATGACATTAAATATTACTAAGAATATTTAAATTTTATTAATCTATTTGAAAAAATATATAAATTCAATAAAGCATTGAAAATCATTTTTATTTTAATTAATTAGAAATTTTTAAAATTCATATTTAAATGTAAATAAATATAATATATTATAGCATAAAAATATTAACAAAATGAAAATGTGAGAATTTTTTAATTTTTAAAACAATTACTTTTGTTAGTGATTGATTCTCTTGATGAATAATAATTAAAAATTAAAAATAAAATTAATGTGTATATATTTGTGTGTGTCTATATATATGTATATATATATATTATCAATTACTTATTTTACTTTTAAAATAGATGGTAATATATCTAAGTAGTATATGCTATATATTTTGGTCCAAATAAGATAATAGGTATAAAATAATAACAAATTACTAAAAAAAATCACGAATAAAGATCAAAGTGCAATGTATTTTCATTATTTAAGAGAGAAAAGGGTAATTAACGCATTTCTCAATGCGGAAAAGTAGTTTACTCTTAACTTTAGATTTTTTTCTATGTGATGTTTGACTAAAGAAAATGAAGATATATACTAACGAACGAACAATCATGAAAACAAATTTATCTTAATTAATGTCTGTTTACTATAATAAATGTACCTTAAGACCACATGTTTTAATATATTAAGTAACATTTTTATTAACAAAAATAACATTTCATTGTTCCTTACGTTACTTATCAAAACTTAACAATTTTCAATTTATATAAGACGTCTCAATAAAATCAATAAGACAAATCAAGAAATGGAAAAGAAGAAAAAAAAGAGAGAGTACATAAACACATTTTATATAAAAAGAGAAAAACGGTGTTACAACAAATAAGCTCATAAATGAATGAAATTTTTACTAGACTTTATTTTTATTTTAAAAATTACATTAAATGAGATTTGAATGTAAAACTTCATGCATACTACTCAAATCTCTCACCACTAAATAAATTTTAAATTTTAGTGGTTTAATCTCTAGTATACTTGTAACCATGTATAATTCTTTAGTCTTTTAGAAAGAAAAAGTGATGGAGGAGGGTTTTGCTAAACACGTAGGGCAGGGAAGGAAGATGAATGAAAGGTGGCGAAGGTGGCTAGGAGCACAAAAATCCCAAAGTCTTTGATCCACCAAAAGAAGATTCATGCATGCAACACAGCAGTTAATGATCCGAGATTGACCCACGAAGACCTACATGACACGTGTCACTCAGGAACGCTTCAAGGGTGTGGTCCTACGCAAAGCGTGACGTGGGAAACAGACAAGCACTGCCTCTCTTTGCTGCCAAAGGCTGCACCCACCCTGGTTTGTCCATATATACCCCCCTCTCACCCCTTCTTTTCTCATTCCACAAATTTGTTACCCTAATTAATTCTCCTAATTTGTTAATTAGCGATATGAAGGGGAATAATAATAATAATAATAATAATAACAATGTGTGGGATGTATTGCAAGGGTTGAAGCCAGTGATGCTTATGGTGATGGTGCAGGTTGCGTTTGCTGGTGTTAATGTGCTCTATAAGATTGCCGTCAATGATGGTATGAGCTTGAGGGTTGTTGTTGCCTACCGCTTTCTCTTCGCCACTGCTTTCATTGCTCCCCTTGCTCTCATTCTTGAAAGGTTGGTTCCTTTTTATATATATTTCTTCTCTCTATTTCAATTTATTATAAATTCCTCCTCGCTCGTTAGTATATATATTTCTATTATGGGACTGACCTTTGCCACAACAATAAAATCTTAGAAACATTCTTACGCTAACAACTTTTATAGTCATTTCCCAAATCTCACGGGGTGAAAGCCTCATTCAGTCTATTGTTATTATTTTTTTTTCTTTTCTTTTCTTACGTGAGAATAATAAATGGCAGAAACTAAAGGATGATAATTTTTTTTTAATTTTATATATATATATATATAAGATCGATGTTTATATATATAGTCAATAGAGAATTATTGTTTTGCTTAATATCTGTGTGCTGGTTTGAAGTGTTAATGGGTGGTGCTATTTAAGCAGATGGAATTATATTCGAGAATCCACTTGTGTAGGATATTTCTTTAGGAATTAGGCTCTAGAAGAGCATGCATGTCTTTTCATGACTATTACAGAAAACTGGGGAAGCAATAGCATCATAGCAATACTAATAGTAAAACGCCACCAATTCAAGAAAATAACGTATATGTTATAAACAGAATGGAAGTGATATATTTTTTTAATTTGTTGATGATGAATGGCAGGAAGAAGAGGGCAAAAATGACATGGACAGTACTGTTTCAGTCATTCCTGTGCGGTTTATTTGGGTATGTAACTAATTAATATCACGTTTTGTTGATTTTTTGATACACTATATATGTGCTAGCTAGTTCCTTTAATTTGTACCTCCTTTATTTTCTTTAATTTGATTCTGCTGCTATAGGAGAAATAGATGCCTTTGACTTTGCTGCATTTCTGATGTTGTTGTTTTGTTTGGGCTAGTCCTGTTCATTAGGACCCTGTTTGTCCAAAATTGAATTTTAATTATGTACCCCTTTGCTTCTCATCCTTAGAAGATAATTTGAGCTTTCTCAATCTATAAAAAAAAAGATCCATGGATCAAACCTGGCAGCGAAAATGTCAAGTAAAAAAGGGTAGTAGTAGTAGTTGGAGTGAATTGTGGTGTCCACGTAACAAGACTCCTAAACAAGTGTCACTCTATTCTTTTCTTAGCCATCAACTTGTTAGCTATATTTACGTGATCTTTCTAGTGGCCAGCTATGTCTCCCACGACGAGGCAATTTTCTAGCAACTTCATTTTTGAAATAAATAAATAAATTCTGAGGTGATCTTTATTTTTCCGGGAACTTTCTCTAAAACAAAAACTTGTCTTGTTAATAAATTGGTTTAGTCGGTAAGCATAAACAAATTGTGTGTTCATGTCTGATCAAAAAGGTATTTTTATCATATACCTTTTTTATTTTATTCTTTTATGTATCATTTCTAATTAACTTGTAAAAATGATATAAGATAAACGTTTTTAATTGTTAAATTTTTTTTACACACATGTAATTATTTCTAATTTTTATAAATGCTTGAGCATCTAATTATTTAGTTTAAATTTTTTTTAGAACTACGTAAAAATATTTGACATTTTTGGAGGACAAAATAGAAAGAAAAAAAAAAACATAATATTGTTGTCAATTGTCAATCATAGAAATTGTTCAAAGGATAATTAAACTCCAACGTTGCTCTTATTTTTGTTGTCCGGTGATCCGTTTTGTTTTCAAGAATAATTATTTTCAAAATAATTTGAACAATGGTGTTTTTTACATGTTAAAACCAATTTTTTTCCTTTTAGTTTCAAAATTAAGGAAATAATTTATCACACACAGACACAGTGTAGCAACAAAAAGTATTACACAAAGTGAACAATTATTTTTCCCCATCATAACTTGTCTTTGTAACGAGTAATAGATAGAGATATGCTCTTTCACTTTACTATTACCAAAATTGTACAAAGTGACGAAGAAGTAGGCGTGCGTTGATTTGAATATGCAGAGGAGCATTAGCTCAAAACTTCTACTTGGAGGCTCTGGCTCTAACTTCTGCAACCTTTGCATCCGCCATGGCCAACCTCATACCAGCCATTACCTTTATAATGGCCGTTTGCATAGGGTATGTACTTAATACTTAACCGCTTTTTACCGATGTAACAATATATAATTGGATTATAATATAACCGTGCATGTGAATATCTAAACTTACTAATTGCAACTTGGCTAAGTCAAATAACGTGTATTTATTAATAATAATAATAATAATGGATGTGTCATTTTCAGTATGGAAAGATTAAATTTGAGAAGAGCAGGAGGGAAGGCGAAGATAATTGGTACGCTAATTGGAATTGGAGGGGCAATGGTTCTGACTTTGGTTAAAGGTGTGGAAATTAAGATGGGGTCATTCCACTTCAACCTTGTGCATCACAAAAATGTTAACAACCCTCACGCTTATAGCTCCGGTGCCATTGGCGGCGGTAGGATGCTCCTGGGCGCTCTGTGCGCCCTCGCCAGCGGCATCTCTTATGCGCTCTGGCTCATCATTCAGACAAAGATGAGTGAGAGATACCCGAGTTATTACTCAAGCACTGCGTTGATGTCTCTCTGGGGATCACTGCTATCCGTTGTCTTTGCTCTTTGCCTTGACAGGGATTCCACTCAGTGGCGGTTGGGTTGGAACATTAGGCTTCTAACCGTCGCTTACTCGGTATGCTTGCTTCCTAGTTTATTTAAATCTCTCTCTCTCTCTCTCTTTTCAATAGAAATATTACGCCGTTTCATTCTTACTTCTGACTAACTTTTTCTTATTACTAAAATCTAGTGTGTACCATAAGTTTTGTTTCTACTGTTACTCTGTTACCTAGTTATTTAATTAAATGATATATTATCTACTTTTTAAAACAAATTTAATTTAATACTAATTATTTTAAAAGTTATATTGCATCAGAAAAAAGTTAAAAAGTTATATAAAAGATGAGCTATACAATATATATATATATATATGATACATGTGGTTAGATTAGTTACAATTAGTTGAGCATTGTTACAAGTTAGTTAGTTACAACTGCTGTAGATGCAGTTGAACCAACTGAATTCAGTATATAACTGAATTATTTTTGCTTGAATAGGCATCGATTGGAATATACAGCTCTTACCTCTCTATCCCCTGTTCTTCTCTGTTTCTCTCTACTCGTTCTCTCTGTCTTCTCTTCTTCCCCCCTTTCTTCTTAACATATTAATTGACATAGAAAGAAAAAACGTTATATTAAAGATACAACAAGATTATACTACTACTAATAATAATAATAATAATAATATTCATTCCTTAATACATTGGCTTACATTAGCCTATAAATTAATTATATGTGGCTAAAGTGAAATTATTATTTGCAAAATGGCTAGTGTAGGGTATGGTGGTCTCTGGAATGATGGTGGTTGTGATTTCATGGTGCGTACGCATGAGAGGCCCTTTGTTCGCCTCTGTTTTCAGCCCTTTAATGCTTGTCATTGTGGCCCTGGCTGGCTCCACCATGTTGAACGAGAAGCTCCACCTAGGAAGGTATATTTTAAATGCCTTTTATTTATTATTATTATTATTATTGATATCAACACAAAGTTGGTCGAGTGATAGACAAATTCACTCTCTTTTTAAAAGGAAAAAAAACCAATGTAAGGAATGACAACTACAGTATCACAAGTCAGTCATACTAGTAGTGGAGTCTGGACACCTGTGCTAGGAAAATAAAATAAAATAAAGTTGCTTGTGTTAAAATTTGCAGCCATGCTGGTGGGTTGATTTGCTTTGGACTAATTAACTTATTGTATTTGTTAATTTTCAGCATAATTGGAGCAGTGTTGATTGTGTGTGGGTTATACGTTGTTCTATGGGGCAAGAGCAAAGAGATGAAGAAGAATCATCAATTAGTGCCATCATCACAATGCCCCCACGAATCAGACAAAGTCGTCGAAGTAATTGTGATGAGGTCTCCGGTAGAAGATACTAAAAGCAATAATCACATAAATAACAACAACAACAACAGCAACAATGCCCAAGATAATGCCTCAAATGTTGTTAGGAATAATAGTGATGAAGAAGATTCATTAGAAAGTGGACGTGGCAATAAGGAAACAAGAGGGAGTTTCTCCAAATGTGTCCCATGCGGCTAGCTCCAATTAATCAACTTATAGATAATATAGCTTGCCATATCCTTAGTGCTAAAGAAAGAAGCTGCTTAATTAGTTACAGTTCTCTTAACTACAAAAGAAGCATGCGTGTATTCAATTGTAACCCAAAGATTGGATATGCTAATGTTTTTGTTCTAGTGTCATCTAACATTAGAGATGTATAATAAACGTTATCACAAGTCATGCTCTGACTAGAACAGAGAGCACTAGCTAACTAACTAACCGACTTGGAATACAACACGTGGTGCATACATATTGGGATTAAATACATTGAGAAACATAAAGGGAGAAAATGCGTAGTATTGTCAGTTTACATACACATCTATTTTATTTTATTTATCGAAATTAGCCGAATCCAAATCTGGCATTGCGCTTTGCTCGCAGTACACATCTAATTTTAGCTGCTTTTCATATTTATGTTTTACAAACTTGGTCATGTAACAATAAAGATAATCACATATATATATATATGCGGCATTATTAAATAAGATCTGATTTTAATCTGCCCTTAAATATCTCTTCCCAACATAGAGTGGATTCACATCTGATGGGACAGTTGGTGAAGATGTTCGTGCACACCACTATAAAAAAAAAATTTAAAAAGAGGATGTTTGTGCATTATGTTATGTTTATCTGATGGGATGATTTATCCCCTTGATGGACAATAACATACATAGTGCCTGTTTGATTTGACTCAAACTTAATTCTAGAAGAATGAAAATTATGTCGCAGGTACAGTAATAACAGAATTACAATCTGTGTAAACAATCACTACAAGGAAATATGCATTTAGCGGCGGTTCTGTTTGACATTTAGCCGCTGTTATAACCAGCTAAATTCGGATCCCGGCGGTTCACCAACCGCTCCTATATCTTGTGTGCCAGCCGTTTAGCGGCGGTTTCCACGAACCGCCGGAACAGCCGTCATTATGCTGCAAACATTTACCGGCGGTTTTTAACCGTCACCATTGCTAAGTGTTGCGGCGGTTTGAAACCGCCGCAAAATGAACTTTTTTTTTATATATATAAAAGATTTCTTTAAAATTCTGATTTTAGATTGTTTTTTTGGTTCATTATATTTACACACCTTTTTAAATTACTAACAAATTACACAAAAACCAAACATGGATTATGCAAGGTGTAATATTCAAAATTAAATAATTAATTAATTGCATGATTAAATGAATTCATAAAACAAAAATTACAAACTATGCAAATTTTAATTATGTTGCAATAAGATAGAAACTTGAGTTTCTCCATACTCTTAGCCTAAAAAATGAGTTCTATATTTTATTATTGAACTAACTTAAAAGCCTAATATTAATTACATGCTAATTAGTCTTCACTTCCATTATGATCAACTTTTTCGCTATTAGAAGACAGTCTTGCCTGCACTGGTCATGATTCCAAATCTACAATCTGAGATAAAAAGCAAAATAAAACATTAAAACAATCTTTATTAATATTATAGAATAACAAACACAAAAATAATAAAAGGGAGAGTGACTATATAATTGAAGTGACTTACCATACATATAGAGTGGGACACTAAACACATTCTCCGTTTTCTTGCTAACATGTCTACTAAACAAAGAATGACTAAACTAACTATGTTTTTCTCTCAGGCTCTTACCTATAGAGTGGGGCACCACACCACATTAGATGACTCCCTAAACTAGATTAATCACATTAACTCTATCTTTGGGACTAAGGATGGAATTCAACCATAAAAGAAAGAATCTACAATATGATTTAAGAATTTCAATTTCAATTTCAATTTTAATTTCTCATCTATTAGATTCTTATTTATGCATTCCCGCAAAATGTTATTATTGAACTAGAGATTTAGGCTCACATACAAAGAATGAGAAACAAATGGAAAAGAAGAACAATGAAGATAAAAACAAAAAAAGTACCAAGATGAAGGACACCAATGCCTAGTTCCTGGCATAATCATTCACTAGTATTAATCATTGAATCTAGAATGACTAAGCATAAGCTGACCACCAAAGAGAAGCCAAGTACACTATTCTATCCCACAACCACAACAAAATCTAAAGAAACTAAAACAATTTAATTAAATCTGGGAGAAAACCACTTTGCTGCTTTAATATATTCTTTTTGTATTTGATGACTTGTTAATGACTAAATTCCTATGTGATGAATAATCTGTTAATTTTCAGTAGCCTTGAAACTTAATAGGCTACGTGCATTATAAAGGAAATGGACTCAAGTAAAATGAAGCTATTTACTAAGATAAAGAAAACGCGATATCAATAACAGAAATAAATTTGTAAGGTCAATAAAATTATAGGCATGATCAAAATAAAGAAAAAAACTATAGACATGGTAGTGTTGATTTAAATGCGTTTAATTGACGCATAGTACAACATGGATGGGTCTAATTATATATATGCACTATAACAACCTCTTTCTGCTCCAAGCGTTTATTCAATTCATGCAACTCTCTATCCATACTATTTTGCAGAAGTGTGTGCTCCCACTCTTTGGTTACTTCTCCAATTTCCCTTGAGTCACCTGTTAAAATAGGCAACTTGTACCCCTGAATATTCCAGTTCTAGTAACACTTAAGTAGTAGCAGAGAAAGGGAAAGACACGGGACTATTTGGGCAAGTGCATGTTTATAAGTGACATAAATAACACAGTAAATCCACATTGGATAATCATGTGCTATGACAGGTAAGCTCCTCCTTAGGCCATCAGTCTCCACAATGCATGCGCTACCATCCTGAAAAGCAATGTTTTAAAGCTGGCATGCATAACCCATCCAGCAAATAACAAGATGAGATGAAAGCCAATAGTATCTAAGAAAAACTTTGTTGAGGTAGGACAACAATATCAGCAGAAAATAAGAAGCATATTTTTCACATTGTTCTACAACAGAGCATCTACTACAGTACTCATGAAGTTCGCGGCAGAGATCCTCACTAGCAGCTTCAAGCCAAGCAATCCTTTCCTTAAGGACCTACAAAATCAGTAGCAAGATTATTATTTTCACAAACCCTTTCAATGCAGGTAATTAATGAAAATAAAATTATATTAGTTCAGGGTAGGATACTTTTCTTTCAAATAACCAACACAATGATGAGTGTTGATTGGTTTCCAACCATGCAGCATAAATCTAAAACATTTATCCACTACCACAAACCTCTTATAAAAAATATATTTAAGTATCAATATGTCTGTCTATGAACACAAAGTTCTGCCTGCAAAAACTAGTTGTTGTCGCATTTTTAACATCTCACTCGACATGGGGTCTCTATTGATCTAAAAAGGTAAAGAAAATTGAGAATCAAAACTAACATGAAAAGTGATCTATATTTTGAAAAATAAAAGCTAGGGAACAAAAAATTATGCAGTTACTTACAACAGGCTTATTTTGGATATTACGCGTCGTGCACGATTTGCGTACTTCAAAGTGTTAAGGGTTTCCTCCACATTAATATCAGCAGGACTTATGCAGGCTGAAACTGAAATATCATTTTAATATATGAAGAGAAAACAAAAATTCAAAATCAGGAAGTTTAGTAATGAGAAATTTTATATCATGAGGTTCAGTAAACTTGATTCATGATCTCACCTGTACATGGGCAAGAATGTGACTATATTGAAGTCCAATGATGCATGAAACTGCAGTTGTTATGGAGCTGTGAACAGGTGGAAAGAATTGTAATCTGTCTTCTATTAGTCCAACCAACATAAGTAGAAGACTAGAATAAGGCGTGCAACAACCATATAATTTTCTGTTAAATAAACAGTTATTGCTAAACTATCAATGGAAAATCAATAAAGAATGTAAAAGATCAGGGCAAATGAGTAGATTCTACGGATGCCTGACACTTATTCTGTAGAAAACCAACCTTTTAGGTTTATCAACCCATCACGGAAACTGGTGCACCATAGATGGAATTAAAAGAGGAAGTGATCACATAAAAAACATGAGTTCAGTCAGGTAAGACTGTTCAGAAAAAAAAATAAGGACCTCTAACTCTTGTTTTTAATTTTAGAAAGTTTATGGCTGTAATATCATGAGATCATTAATCAGAAAGGAGATAATGTTAACCAGCAATTCAAAAGAAGCGTCAGATTTCACCCAGCATACCACTGAGTTTAAACCCTAAACCAGCATAAGTACTCTACATGAACAAAGTTAACCAATGTAATCCAAGGGAAATATCAAAAGTTTAGACTGGCCACCTTAAAATGCCTTCTGGATCAAAAGGAGCATGACACCATGAAGGTGAACTATCAGAAACTTGGCCCTTAGTAAACATGTTGCACTCCTCGAATGTAGATCATCAACAAGGTATTAATGTGTCAGTGTCACATTATGCAGTAATGCATTGAGCAAAGAAATGGGATGAACTGCAAGATACCTTTAGATTTCTGTAAACAGGCTTTCCGTAAAGATGGTCAAGACCAAGACTATAGCTATCAATCATTCCAGCAGAATTACAGGCAGGTCCAAGATCACCTCTCACAGAACAATTCACCTGATATTTAAGTTGAGAACATTGCTAGCATTATGATGTAGATATATTGAATTCCCAGATCAGCAGTGTATTTTGATGAGTGAATTTAAACATGAATAAGCAGGTAAAGTTAATAAGCATTACAAAACTATCTACATTAGGAACGCGCGGATCATATTACTATTATAAACATTGGATCATCCATCAGCTGTAGCGTCATTAACCACGTCTACATTTCCTCCCTAACCTTAACTAATAACAATCTTCTTTCACCATAAATTTTTCAATATTCTAGAAAACATGCAGGTCAAATACAAAACAAAAATTGGAGTAAACATGGTCAGGGCAAGCTGAATTCATGCATAAGAAAAGGACAATCAAGTTCAATCTAATGATGGCCACAGTCCAATTCAAACATTTCTTCCTTTAAGAAATTAGTCTTATAAGTCCTTAATTTCTTCCTACCGAATAATTTTTCCACTAGCTCCTTAAGTCCTTATGAATCTTAAACATGAGAAAGTTAGAATGATCTACCACAGAATATCAAAAGGTAACAACAAAAATCTCAACACTATAAAGAATAGGAAAGGTATTGGGATTCATCTTTCTAAATAATAACAATTGCATGTTTATCTTCAGCTAAGCCTAGCAGAAAATTAAGAGAGCAATCACCTCCTTGCAGAAGTCTATGTACATGTTGATTAGGCGCTTGTGAATCCATCGTGTAAATGATAAAATCGATTACATGTTTCAATTGCAAGATAAATGGATATCAAATGACAATAAGTCAAATAAAATTTTAAGTGATAATATGGGACAAAATCCACATAACAGATGCCTTCATAAAAAATGCACATAACAAAATTTCCATTTCTCTAATCTCTAGCATCCTACATACCTAGGAAGAAGAGACAATAAAACATGTTATCCACTTTAATGTAGCAAATTCCTATTTCCTAATTCCTTATCATCTCCTTGTCTACCAAATAGAACATCAATTCCTCTATTCACAAGCTGGATCTGGGAGTCAACCTCAGCCAAACCAGAGCCTCCAGATTCAATTGCACATCCGCGCTTCCTCCCCAAACACTCCAGTTCATAGCCCTGGGAGATCAACGCCACGCCTTGGCATTGTTCGGATCAAAAGAAGGAGCGTCGGGACCCAAGAAGAGTCCAGCTTTATATTTTCTGAAACTTGTCACATTCATCAAGCCTGTCGTTACACACGGACAGTTAGTTTCATAACTGTTATAGAATTAAGTTTCTGTTATACAGAAGCTGTTATAGAATTAGATCAAATGCTCACGCATATCGAAGGGCAACAGGGCCTTGTGGCAGAACAAAGAGGTGAGGGCGTAGTCTTCACCGTCAGAGGAATCACAATCACAGAGTGAGTGTTAGGGCTAGGTTGGGTAGTAAAAGGGAGAGCTGAGAAGTGAGAGAGAGAGAGAGCCAAGTGGCCAACAGTGGTCACTAAAATTTGAACAAATAGTGGGAATTACCAACAAAAACACAATGGTCACTAAATAATTGTCGCTAAAGGGAAATTTTGACCTAGTGCATCTAGAACCAGAGCATTATGCACTTTGTCTTCAGTGTCAAGAGCAGAATCATTAGATCAAGTGCTGTGATGGTTTTCTATGGAAGGAACTGCCGAGGGCAAGGTTTTGTCTCCCACTGAATCATCCTCACACTCCAAATTTCCAGAATACTTTGTCTCCAATGATGCTTCACCAGAGATTTGTGGAGGCAAGGAACTTTGGTTGTAAAACACTTGAAGAGAAGCACTTGCAAGAGGGTAACCACTACCTTGATTCTTAGTGCCATACTAAAACACCCAAATCCCAAAACTACACATCCACCCAAAACGAATTTCTAAAAATGATTAGGATAGTGAGCCAGAGGTACCTGAGGTAGAGGAGGATGAGGCGTTTGAAACCGACTTAGGAAGCACGATGTCGTCGTAGTTGAATGAGGTGGAGGCACCGGTGAGTGCGCCGTGGTTCGACGACGGCGCGTGTGAGGGAAGGCGCGGAGGTGGGTTTTTGGTAAATATATCCCGCACCAGGTATATTTTCAGGGGAGAAGAGGTGGGATATTCACTTTGCGGCGGTTAAGAACCGCTGCTAAATGGATATCACATTTTATTTCCACAGCCGCCGCAAACTGCTTTACAACCGCCGCTAGTATCAATCCTCTCGCGACGGATAACATCAACCGCCGGGAACATCACATTTGCTGCTGTTGCAAAGTAACCGCCGCAAAACGCTATTTTTTTTGTAATGATTTTTTTAAAATTGAATGGTGAAGTAGTGTAACTTATTTATACAAGAGGTAGTTGAGTTAATTATAGCTAATTAGGTAGCTAAGATAACTAAGTAGAAGGCTGAATAACACCCCCCCAAGCTGGAGACTATTGATAGGATTCCAAGCTTGCCCAAAATAGTTATGAAAGGTCCAGGATGCAGCGGCTTTGTGAGGATATCAGCTAACTGGTTTGTAAATGAGATTGGCAATAGATGAACTAGACTCGATTGCAATTTTACCCCCAATGAGGTGATGGATCAACTCTATGTGTTTAATTCTTTCATGGAATGAGGGATTTTGTGCAATGTGAAGCTGAGGTGTTGTCACAATATAGTGGAATAGGCAGCTGTGGTGGTGATTAGAGGTCTTCAGCAAGTATTGTATCTATTGTAGCTCACATGATGTTGTTGCAAGAGCCCTGTACTCGCCTTCTGTTGAGTTGTGGGCAAAAGATTGCTAAAATTGATATCTTATGTGAGATCGGAAGAGTAAAATAATAATGTAAAACGTGAAATCGTAACACGATTTAAATCGTAGGATCATTCGATCCACATTATAATAGTGAGATCGGTTAACCTGTTCAAAATCATAAGATCGTAAGATTTTAATATTATATAATTCCAACAATCATGTGTCGAACCATTAATTTTTTTTTTTAAATTAAAATTACTCTTGGAGATTACTTTTATAATTACTTTTCATTTTATGTTAAATACTCCTAAGATGAAATTTTATTATTATCCCTACCTTAACTAATATTCACTCACCTATTTACCCTTTTATATATATATATATATATTAATTTACCCTCTAAATACTCAAATTAAATAAAAAGTCAATACTTTCAACTTTAATTTTTCTATGGAGAAGGGGACGGAGTTTTTTTTTTTTTTTTTTTTNTTTTAACCAAATTGACTAATCAATTACCTCATCTAACTTATTGACTAGTATATGTCATTTCCCCAACTAAAAGGATCCTTCAATTCATATATAGTCTCGTCCATTTAACCAAAAAACAAATAGTCTTTTCTTTTGGGGATATGAAGAAACACGTCTTATTTATTGGTGGAAATAATATATATCTCATCCAAGTCTAAACACAAGTTCACAAGAACGAGGACAAGCTTTCGAACAAAAAAAAAAAAAAAAGAACGAGTACAAGCCCAAAAAACTTGATGATTAGCCGTGTGGATTCAACTTGAAGAAGGTTTAGATTAGTCCTTCACATGAAAAATTTTAAGTATAGGAATTGGTTGTCGAAAATCAAAAGATTGTTTTAAATGTGGACAAGCGATTATAGCACTCTCGATAAAGAACCGAATAGTGATTTGTTTTATGCAGAGAGCAAAGAAGTAGAAACAAAGATAACAAATACTATTAAAAACTTATAAATAATTGTCAATTGAATGACAATATTACAATGTGCAATGGAACTGGAGAAATCCTAAGTATAGAGAAATGCAAATAAAGCAAAGAAACTAGAATAGAAACTAAGAAAAAAAGGAAAGAGCAGTGGCAATTACTCGGATCTTCGTGAACTCTTGATGTCGCTAAGGACTTGAGTCTTTGTAAATCCTTCAGAAAATGAACAACCTCCAACCCTTCGAAATGCGCTCTATTTATAGAGTTTATGGCCCTCTTAATTAACTGTCACGTTAGACTTTGGTGACGATTTTCTTAACTTGCCACGGTGCACCAAATCCGGGCCAGTTGTGCTAGGTTGGGTGACACGTTTGAATAGTGGGAAGTTATCACTATCTATACGCCACATCAAGTTTATGAGAGATTACCATATGTAACCGTCGTGTGAACAGAAGGATGATTGTCCTTATGGCAATTAATAACTGTTCCCTCCGAAACATTCATTCGAATTATAAGATTCCATATTCTCAAATTACTAATACTCTGATCATCAACTCCTAAAACCCATCGCTGATTTGAACTTGTAGACAAATACTTAACTTTCTTCCTTTGCCATAATAAAAAATGACCATGATATCCCACGTCAAAATCTAACTCAACTGTTCGCCTCACTTACTTGCAACATTTTATATGCTCATATCAAAATTTGATATCCTCACTACTAACTAGTTTAGTTGTCGCGAGTCTTATCATGTTGAAAGCTTCGTTCTTGTTGACTAACATCTTCCCCTTGACGGAACCAATTTTGTCACTAGTGCCCATTCTATACTCACCGAATAGGCTGCCGACATATCTGTTAGCGACTAAACCAGACAAGTAGCGTTGCTCCTTTTACTCAATGCAATTATTCGTTTACTCATCACTTCATACCTTAATCTTAAGTCGCCTTTGACTCTCGTTGCGTCACCAAATTTGACGTCCCCAACAATTAGCTTAAGCATTAAAGCAACAAAATGAGTTTGAATCTTAAGAGTTGCTGTATTGGGAGAGTCTTACCTTGTCGTCATTTTCAATTTAAAAGTGAACAACTTTGATCCACTAAAAAATAATAGAAAAAGTCTATTTTGATAAAGAAAATGGCAAATTGCTTAACTTTACGAGATTGATTTAGCATGATTTTTTTCTTTCCTAACTCCATGCCCAAAGCGATGATCGAATCCTTAACATTTAGTTAATAAAAAAAGGTCCTTACCATCTCACATTTTTAGTTAATAGAAAAAGAGGGTCCTTACTATCTCACATCACATCAAGTTGATATAGTATGATGTTATTAAAAACTACTAGTTTATGCTCCCGTAAATTTTGCGAGATATATATTTATATGTATACGCCTTTTTTTTAATGCGTGTTTTGATTGTTTTTGTAATAGTATATGTTGAAATCCATGGTACCAGGAGAGAAAAGAGAGAATAGAAACTGAATATGCAAAATGAAATTGAGAGAATAAGAAAGATTGTAGAATTAAAAGTGATGCAGCCTATATATAGACTTATGATAACAACTACCCATTAGCTAATCCTAACTAACTCATTACAATTAACAACTATCAACTATATCATCTATATATTCTAATACCCCCCCGCAAGCTGGACAATGTGTACTAACATTTACAGCTTGGAAACAACAATACAAGAAAAAGCAAAGATCAATACAATGCTAAGAAAATGATTGAAAATCAGCAACAACCACCGAAGTTTCTAGTTCCTGGAAGTCTTCGACCTTCACTGAAGCCCCTTCGATCTTCCTCTAACGTCTCAACGGCACCGGTTGCAAATGGTCCCAACACGGGAACAGCTTAACCACCCACTCGGCAGAAGCAAACAAAGCTCAATTATCAAGTGCATAAGCTGAAATTCAACGCTTAACCACCCAAGATAAGAGCAAATACAAAGCCATAAGGCTAATCAAATTAGAATCAAAGCCACACAAGGCTAACAAAGTCTGAAAAACATGGCTACCTATCAATCAAAAGGAATAGCCACCTAAGGTCTAACTACAAATTACAGGTTATTCTTTAACACACACATGCACACATATACATATATTCACTTGTAGTTATTCTTTGAATTAATAGTATTACAATATAAAAGTAGTTTTTATATAAATTTAATTTATTGTCATATATATTTATAGAAAAAAATTATCTTAGCACATACAAACTTTTATGAATCCACATATTAATAGAAAATTTTGGATGTGAATTCTTCAGAGTGGGGATTTCATTTTAAAGGAAAAAGAAAATAAGGGTACTGATCCGTAAATTAATAAAGTGATTTTCATACTTAATGCTTATTTTATTAATCCTAAAGTACTTTTCACTTTTTTTTCTCTAAAAGTTTTAATATCCCTTTCGTTTTTACGTTGGTTTCCCTTATCTTCCACGGCTCTCCAAAAGCCATCAACACCACGGCACTATCAGCACGTGGCTTTTGTGACTTGTGACAAATGCTAAATAGTATTGTTATTTTGATCGTTAAAATGGATAATTTTTAGATAATCACAGTCACAAATAATTTTGTTATGATATACTGCATCTTTGTGAATTGTGAATGTAATTATTTTAAAGTTGTCTATTTGATTGTCGAACTATATTTTTTCATGTTAAAACGATTGGAGTACAACATCTCAACTTTGATAGGAATGGAAAGTACAATAGTGAGATTGTTACCTTTTATTGTGCGGTAACCAAATCTGTTAGGAAGTAAGTAGATAATAATATTCTTTAGAGAAGTTTTTAGGTAATAAGTTTCGCTATACTATATTCACACACTAACATTTTTTTATATTACAATAAAAAGTAGAAAACAATAATAATTCACACAACCAAAATGTTAGACTATAAATGGAACAGAATTTTTTTTTTTAAATACGGAGGTACCAAATTTTTTCTCCTGATCTTTAATCTAAAGTGACATAGTCTATAATGTAACCTCCAAAACAATGAGTAACACAAGTACAAAAGTTCTGTTTTTTTGTCTTCTTTATAGGTTTTATAATAGATTTTCTTCTCTCTTTTTTTAATTCTTGGGTTCTTCAAAAGATGAAAAGAAAAATGGTGCTCATTCGAAATCATCGTGCTTGATTCATATCACACGCAAAGTACATATATAGACAAAAAAACTTGGTGAGATTTCTGGCAAAATTGAGATTATTGAAGAGATAGATTGATGCATGCTATTTATACTCATTTATGAAACACTTTTAAAGGAATCTATTGATATGCCTCTTAATTATTAATTGAAAATAAATCTTAACTTTTTTTTTCAACCAATAATTATAGTAGATTCTTCATAATATGCTTTAAAAAATATTTATTTGGCTTAAACATGTTTAGGTCTTTGACAAATTTTTAAAATTTGGTTTAGACCTCTAAATTTTTTTTAGTCCAAACATATTATAAATTACATGATTTTAGTCTCTGTTATTAGTGAAATTATGTGGTAATTATAGAACTTTGTCAACGGCTGACGTGATAACGGATAGTGTCATATTAACAATGTCATGTAAACAAAATAAACTCATCATACCCATAATTTGGCGGTGGCCCATAACCCAGCCTATATAACCCATTATTTTACCTAATTTTGGATGGTGGTGGGTCATTTGGAGTAAATTCAGGTCAAATAGCAAGTTAGCCAGATTAATTTATTTCGCTCACTTGACTTTACTGATATAACACTCTGGTAGTCACATCAACAATTAACAAAATCTCACTAATAATACTAAAATCATGCAATTTATCATACGTTTGAACCAAAATAATACACACACACATATATATATTAAGGACCTAAACCAAGTTTCATAAATTTATTAAAAACTCAAAATATATTTAAGCCAAAATATTTTATAAATGAGTATAAATAATAGTTTTCTATTCATTATGAAATATTATCTACAATAATAACCTCATAAACATTCGCATGCATATTCCTAAGAGATCCGGTCATACACCAACATAACAACAACTTTATTAACTGTGTGGGTATGCTCTCCATTCCTATCACTTGCTGGTTGGAACATAGCAAAGGAGGATACAGAAATTAAGGGGGCAAAAGTGTGATGCAACTTAAAGGGAAAGAGGTAATGGAAAGAATTAGAGTGCAGCATTCAAAAGTTATTTCCACTCTCGCGTTTACATGTACAAAGCCAAGTGGCTTATCTTATTCATTTTCCCCGTAAGGCTTAGATGCCAATTGCTTAAACTCAACATGAGCGTTATTGTTTAAAATGGAAGAGGCCAAGTTTGTCAAGGAATTTGGCTTGCTTTTACAGTGCACAATGTCAACAATGTTAGATATCTCTAGTTTTACTGTAGTGCCCATGCCAATTAATTGTGGGATGAAAATTTTGCCTTTTCATATATGTAAAAGTCATACGGTGCAATTAAATTGCGGTTGGATGGTGGTGAACTGCATTTAATGCAATGGGGTTTGAGGTCCTAAATTTATACATACAAACTCGGCTAAAAAATTTGTTAACAAGTGCCCACACAAATAGTAATTTTGTAATGAAGAATGCTTATTAAATGCTTTATACACTTAGGTGTTTGGTATGAGATAATGTGGATAGATTACCGGTAATCTTGCGATTAAATTACATGGCAATTCATATTGATTTGTTTGGTTATGTAACATTGTTAGTTGATAATTCACATTACTTCCAAAGTAATAATGTGGATTACTCCCATAAGAGGAGTCTATTTGGATTACCACATTTCAAGTAATCTTTCAATATTTAATTTGACAAAAATATCCTTAACATAAACAACACCCTCTCTCCCTCCATGAGCCACTACCACCACCTACCACTCCCACCACCACTCTCGCCACCACCAACATATACCACCCACTACCACCACACCACCACCATCACCACCACATCACTTCAGCCGTCACCACCACATACCACCACCGTTGTCATCGTCATAACCACCACCATCACCTACTACTCCCACCACCACTGTCACCACCAATATATATTTCAATCACCACCACCGCGCCGCCACCACCATCAATCCATTGCAATTAAATTGTGGTAGGAAGGTGGCCAATCGTGTTTAATGCAAGGTGCCTATAAATACAAATTAAACCTCATTTGCTCATCCAAGCCATCCAACGAGAAACAATTCCAAGGCTTCAGAAAAGTAAGATATAGATAGTGAGAAATTCCAAGAGTATATATATAGGGGATTTTTTTTTTCTTGTTCTTATCAATATTACAAATCTTACAAATCGTAGTTTTATTGAAATAAACTATATTTTGTAGGTGATCAATGTAGTTAAGATAATGTAATTATCGTCAAATATAGTAGTGCAATACTTCTAAAGTTCTACCTCGTTAATTAATAATCCAAAAGATTTTTCACGTTAAAAGTTGGTAGATAATTTTTTGATATATTCTATTGATTCTAATAATTATAACGAGTCCTAACATAAAATATTATCTCTTTGTTATATTTATTCAGTTACTCGCTATAAAAATTTGGGCGCATTTTCACTCACATTCGTGAAATGTTCCATGTACTTGTGTTTTATGGTATACTCAAATATTGCCTAACAAATTTTTCCTTTTGTGGCTGCAGTTCGTTGGTGAGTGAGGAGTTGATCCAAAAAGTCCATTTGAAATTAATGGACTACTAATTGCCTTTTGGAGAGTGAGTGGATGCTGATTGCTGACACAAGAAGTAAAGGTACCAATGAAGGACCATGCATTAGTGTGTGTGTGTGTATATATATATTAACAAATGAAACGCAATTGCCTTTGTTTGAAAGCTTAGTCAGTGTCACCAAATTAATAAATTAATCAATTCCCACAATATATTATATGATCATTATATGAATTAGCTAGCTAGGCAGCCTTTTTTTTCCCTTCTAAGTAGTTTTTCCATAGAGTTTACTAATGTGAATTCTTAGTGGCACATATATCACAACCATGCATTCGCATGCTTATATCACAATCAACACACATCACACCCAATTGGAAGCACGTTAGCTAGAAGCTGCAAAAAAGAGATAGCATGTATTCAAAAGTTTATGCCTCTTTTGTGTTTTCCAGAACACAGTAATGGAATTCTGAGCCCTCCACTAAGCTGAGAGAATTGTGATTCCTGAATGTGTGCTATATAAAACATAACATCCAAATTGACATTTCCTTCTTCTTAGATTCCGTTGTAGATTTATGGTATATTTGGTTTTCATACCCACACAAACGCTCAAAATCAATTTTGAAGTAAATTTTTTTTATTTTTAATAACTATCAAAATTGATTCCGACTAGTTTCACTTAAAAATTAAACATGTTATGCGTCAAATATCATAACTTCGACACTTTGTCCCAAAAACACGTTGGACAAAAGAAAAAGTATTAAAATACTGTCTGATGTTTAAAACAACCACAAGATTTGTCTTTCCCTGAACATAACATATATACATCCCATGTTCTGTATACTTTAATTTTTTTTTTAAATTATTTTATATTATAAATATACATGTATTGCCATACACATGAATTCGACCTAGTCACTTTAATATTTCCCTGCCACACAAACCCACTCAGAGGATTAAAATAATTTATTTTAGGAGGTGGCACGCACTTATTGCTGAAAATACCAAAGAGAAGTTTGTTCTGATCATGTGTTTAGAACAAATAGTTATCTATTGTGAGATTTTGGAAATAATGTGATTTTCTTTTTAAAAAAAATTAGTCAAGTAAGTGATGAGTTTTAAATTTCAAAATATAATATTGCATTATATACGATTTTTAATATTATTTTGGTAAGTGATGAGTAGGTTGCGGGCATATGGTAATCACCAAGTATAACTCGGCAACAACAGTAGCAAGTTAGCTGGCATCTTCAAAAGTTAGCCATTCATGTCATTATTATTATAACAAGGTTACGTTTTCACTAATTTATCATATTAAATAAAATTACAAATAAGTTATAATAGTACCTAAAACTATAAATGAGATTATAAAAATATGTACAATTATAAATAAAGTTGTGATAACAATTAATATTTATTGTCTCAAATGTTGTTACAATCATATTTTCATTCCCAGGTAACACTATATTATCATTTTTAATTTCAGTTATTGTTACAACTTTATCTAATGGGACATTTTAATAAAAATGTAATAATACATCAATGATAACAAATTAAATGGTCAATTAGTATTGTGCTGAAATAATGACTAATTATAACTTATAATTTTTTTAATTAAAAAGTTAGTTGTTAAATTTTAGCGACTAAAATGACTCCCACAATATTATAAACCAAAACCCTTACAACTCTGCTGTATGTTCTACTTATATAAATGAAGACCGAACTTTTGTTGGGTTATTCAAAAGACTAAGCCTACTTCAAATCTTTTACAAACTGAGCTATTAACATTTTTAGGTTGAAGAAAAAGAGCTGTGGGAAGAGATCAGATTATGAGGTAGATCAGATTAAGTTTACTTTAACCATATTTTTTTTAAAATGTGCTTTTATACTATACCAAGAGTTATTTAGATACATTAAAAATAATTTTATCTATGTGTCTTAAAATTAATATTTATGTTACAGCTTAAAAATATTTGTACAATTTATTATTACAATATTGATAATAATATTTACATAATATCTTAAAATATTTTTTATATTAGTTTAATATAGTTTTTCAAATATCTTAAAATAAAATGAAATAAAAGAGTCATGTGACACATTCAAAAGTGATTTTAACTATTATTGTTATTTTCAAATTATATTTATCCTCTCATAATCACTTTTATATTAAAATTTTCAAATATAAATCCGATGTTGAAGTTGCATATATAGTGGCACTGTAGAGGCCTAGAGGGTTCAAACTGACCCTAGGAACAGCCTTTGGACACGTGTCAGAAAGTATATGCAATCGTGTGCCTTTTGACATTGAATGAAGTGTGACGTGTGAAACCAACAAACAAAACCAGCACTGCCGCTTCTTTTCTTTTTTACAAATAATTAATTCTATTGCTAAAAAATATTTTTTTTTAGTTTCATGTGCTTTAGAATTTGTGCTTGTCTCACAAATAAGATTTTTTTTAAGAACTTTTTTTGAAAAATGTCTTAATGACACTTATTAAAAAGTAAGAAAGAAGAATATTATATAAAAAATTAAAATTTTAAATCTTTTAATATAAATTTTTTTAAAGCATTTTACTTTTATCTCTGAAATAAGTATTTTTAAGATATTTTTTAATTTTTTTATTAAACTTTGCTAATTAATACCTTTAGACATTGCTTAAAAAAAATCAAAATTATCATTTATACTTTCTTAACAATAACGAACATCCTAATACCATTTGTAAGCAAAATTCAATACTGTTATATAGATATTTTTTTTGCGTGATATAGATACAGTCTTAATTCTTTAGGTTTAGCCGCAATTAGAATGAAAGTGAATTTTACTATTTTTTCTGGGTACATAAATTGTTCTAATTTTATTGAAGTACTTCCCACTAATTTTATTATAAGTATATTTAAATATAAGACGTTGCAATTCTATATACAAAATTCTTTTCTTCCAATAAATACCCTCTTCCCAGTGCCACCCACCCACCCCCCGCCCCATATATAAATAAATAATCCTCAACCCACACAAGAACAAAAACCATTGTACTATTAATTTGTACCTGTCTGCCACCGAAACACAAATGTGTTGTGTGTTTATCTTTCTTTCATTTTGCAGCAGTTGGTGGCGGTGACAACATCTTATTAGTAGTACTACTTCTACTTGGTGGTGTGTGAAATTATATTATTGTGGATATATTTCATATATACATATACATACATGATGAAGAATAATACGTGGAACGTGGTGAATGCTGTGAAGCCAGCGCTGCTAATGGTGATAGTGCAGATTGCAAATGCTTGGGTTAATGTGTTCTACAAGCTAGCTGTGAACGATGGCATGAGCCTCAGAGTGGTTGTTGCCTATCGATATATCTTCGCCACTGCTTTCATTTCTCCAATTGCTTTCTTTCTTGAGAGGTTCATTTCATTTCTCCCATTAATTATATATTATTCATATTCATATATCATCCGTAAAAGTTTGTACATTACCGTCCAATTAAATCATTCTATATACATAACCTTCTAAATAGAATTAAAAGAGTTAATTGTTTTTGTTTATGTGACAAAATTTAATTAAATGATGGTATAAAACCAGTGCATAGGAATTAAGCTCTATACATTACCCCTTAAATATTTTCTTTCTTAACCGTTCTCTCCCCGGTTATTTTATTTGTTACTTCAATTATATATACAGCTTATTAAGTAATTTGAAATCGAGATTAATTATGAATTGTTTTTACTCAAATTTTCATATTAATTAATTTATTTTATCAATATTACATAACATGTTTACTATTATTAATATATTTAGAATATCACACAAGATAAAATTAATTAACAATAAGTATTTTCTTGATTATGGATATTATAAATCAAGTTTTTCTTTTTATGGTGACAAACAAAAGAAGCTGCAGGGAGTATTTGATTTGATTTGTGATATCTACTACGTTTTATTCAACATGAACAGTTCTCTCTCCCACTTTTTTTCCCTCCTTCATCCTTTTATGTATAATATTAAATAATAACCATTTTAATTATTTGATGATTTTAATTAATATATGATCAGAGAAATGCAAATATAATCATATCAATAACGGAAGCCATACCAACTTTTTCTCCAATTTTTCTTATGTTGCAATAAGTACATGGTAGGAATGAAAAACGAATGATTTTTTTTTTCCATTCCAGTGAATGGAGATTCGAGAATGATTGTTTTGCTTTTCTCCTTCCAGTTCCAAAGTTGTTGAAGTTTTAGTGGGTGCTGCTATTTCGAGCAGATATGGAAATTATTGAATCCACTTAACTATAGGATGGTTTTGACAAGTCCCTTTAATTTGAAGAACATGTCTTTTCATTAGTGCTGTTTGAGATAAGTCTCACTTTAAAGATCAATAATTAAATGTCAAAGAACAAGAATAATAGAAAAGGCAAAGATACCAAGATAAATAATTATCAAAGTAATGTAGTGTGTGTTGTTGATGATGTGCAGGAGAACAAGGAAAAAGATGACTTGGACGATATTGTTTCAGGCATTCTTGTGCGGTTTATTTGGGTAGGTGAAATGTGTTTTTTTATTTATTTTAATGAAAAAAAATGTATTCATACTTGTTTGTTTTGAGACATTATGTCAACTAGTCGCTTAATTTTAAATAGATGGGATATTAATAAAGTTTATATTATTCAAATTCCTTCTCATAATAAATAGTTGATGAATTAGAAGGGTTCTAAAAAAAATAATTATAAATAACATAAATCGTATTTTATTGATGTGCTCCTCCACTATCGTTTTATGCTCTTCTTTTGGTCATCTTTTTTTGGTTAATTTGCAGCGAAACAATGCGTAACTACACGTAACTCTTTCTGGACCGTCAATTGTTTCTTTTTTCTTTTCTTTTCTTTTCTTTTTTTTTTTCCTTTTCCTTTTTTCTTCTCTTTTACATAAAGTTACCGAAAAGGAAAGTTTAGTCACCCATTCTAATAAGAGTATGCATGGTCATGAGAACCATGCATCAATTGTTGTTCGTAGCTAACAATTTACGAGAGACTTCTCTAGAGTTCCAAGACCAAACCTGCTTGCCCCCATTTATCTCTAAGAAAGACAACACGACAACTTTCATTTAAAACAAAAAGTTGAATGGACAATAATCTTATAATATATGCCACGTATATATTTAACGTGACATGGGTTTATTGCTTTGCACTTGTAGAAGCATCGTTTGTTTTAATAAAAAGTAGACAAAAATAAACATAATTTAATTTTAGGAGACTATGGATTGTATATACATTGGTTACATTTAGCGGCAGAAATAGATGAAACGGCGTTTAGAGCGCATTAGGAGTGACCTACCCTAACCAATCTAATAAATATATAAATTAGGACATGACTTTTTAGAAATAAAAAATTGAACTCAAAGACTAGATCACATGCTATGGAAATAGTCTATTAACTTTGACGGGTCATCTGTTTATACTATGTTTAATTGTGATGGTATATTATTATGAGTTTGACGTTATAGGCATGACACTGTTATTTAATTAAATAATTTATGATGCATAAATTTTTAAGTAGTGACTGAGCAAATCAAATATTTTTATTTATGTGATAATATTTAGTTAGATGACAATATAAATAGTAATTAAAATTTATTATTATTATCATCATCATCATCATCATCAAATGACCTGTTAAAAAATAAATAATTATGAATTATTATTAAATATATTTTTTAAAACATTTATAAGCTTTTTTGCTTTATCTATAAATAGGTTTTTTTTAAAACTTTTTTTGTCCAGTTTAAAAATAAATATTTTGGTCTAATTAAGAGTATGTTTTTTTAGCTTATTTAAATGTTTTATTATATATCACTTCAAACAAGTTTTACATGTTGGTCTTTTAAAAATGTTAGACAAGACCTTGAAATAAAATTATGTCAGGCTACCTTGAACTAAGCTACTTGCACACATTCTAAACTTCAATATATGTCACTCTTAATTAAATTCATTTTGAAAGAGATTATGCATTTTCTGTCGCTTCTACCAAATCAACCCAGTAAATTGTAGATAACTTTTCATTTTTTCATAAGAGAATTTAGATGCCCTAACAAGGAAATGAGATGATAGGTAATTAAATTGTATGGTAAAATCAGCTGAATGATATTTAATTTCACCTGAACATCATATAATTCATAGAAAAGTAGAGGACAATCTGAATCTATTTGTTTTCTTCTTCTGTTTATTTTGATGTTTTGACTTTTCCGGTTAAGATCTAATTACTTTTCTCTTAGCAATTTCTTAAATCATGCGACATATAGTGGTGTACGTGTTCTTTCTATGGTACTATATGGTTTTTTATATATTAATAATAATTCAGGGGAGCATTGCCTCAGAACTTACACATGGAAGCGATTGCATTAACTTCGGTTACGTTTACAACCGCCATATCCAACCTCATTCCCGCCATCACCTTCGTCTTGTCCCTCTCCTTTGGGTAAGAAATTAATGTTATATATTTATATATAGATATAAACTCATTCATAAACTTTCATCTATAACTAAAAATTACTTTAAAGCTAGGTAGTTGGGCTTTATTTTGGCTTAATTAGTGTTATACTCATATAATTAATGTGGTTAAAATGTATTCAGGTTGGAGATATTGAATTTGAGATCGGGTGCAGGGAAGGCCAAGGTAATTGGGACAATTACTGGAATTGGTGGGGCCATGGTCATGACTTTCATCAAGGGTGTGGAGGTTGACATGCTATCCTTCCACGTTAACCTCTTCAATCACAGCAAGGGCAGAGTCGTACATTCACATCCTACCTCTGGCGGTCTCTTCATCTTGGGTGCTCTCTCCTCCTTCGCCAGCAATGTCTCTTATGGCTTGTGGCTCATCATTCAGGTCCGTCACTTTTTATTATTTGTTTCCCAACGGAAATTGTTATTTATACTTACTCGGCATGAGACACTGTTGTATCACTTTATATCTAGCCTATTTCTCAGTGTCACCTTATAAGTAAATCTTTAAATTCGTCTTTAATGTTTGCTTGCATTGTCAGTCAAATTCGTTCTTAAGCTTTGAAAAATAAAGATTTTTTTTCTCAAGATTGTCATTCATACATCAAATTTGTCGTTGGTGTCAAGGATCCACAGACGAATTTGATGTACGCATGCCAAATTGGGGATCGATTATTTATTTTTCAAAGTTTGAGGACGAACTTGATCAATAACTTTAGAGATGAATTTGAAGGTTTACTCATAAGATTCACTGAGAGGTGTGTCCCGTTAAAATTAGATCTCATCCAATGATAAATAGAATATGAGTCAACACAAATTTTAAGAGTGAGTAAGTTCATATAATACTACTTTTCTTTAAAATGGCCCGTGGTCTGGGTTGACTAATATTGAATTATTGTACAGGCAAAGATGAGTCAAAGATATCCGAGTCCATACTCAAGCACAGCGTTGATGTCACTAATGGGAGCACTGTTATCCGTTACCTTTGCATTTTCCCTTGAGAGGGATTTGAGTCAGTGGAGGTTGGGTTGGAATGTTAGGCTAATAACTGTAGCTTATGCGGTATGCTGCTCCTTAATTACAAATAATAATACTATAATATATACTTTAATAATATTATGTGTGGTGAGTTAATGAGGCTGTATGTCAATATTTATATTATATACTGTATTATATGAGGCTAGATCTAGAAAGTGACAGTGTTAGTGTGGTTGTGATTGTTGTCGTTGTAGGGAATAATAGTATCAGGAGTGATGGTGGCTGTGATTTCTTGGTGCGTACGCATGAGAGGTCCATTATATGTCTCTGTATTTAGCCCTCTAATGCTTGTGGTTGTCGCCTTTGCTGGATCCACCATTTTAGATGAGAAGCTATACCTTGGAAGGTATATCATATATATATATATATATATATATATATATATATATATATATATATGCCTTTTATCATCATCATTATTATACTAATATATTTTTAGTTTAGTTTATTGCGTTTATTTAATTTATCAATGTATTATTGTTTTTTTAATTTAATTTATTACGTCTCAAATTATTATTACTTTAGTACATTATTTGTCAAGAAATTAAGAAATTCCTCTGTCATGGCACAATATCCAGGTAAAATGTTAATATAAATATCATTGGTAGTTAATGCAATAGGGGCATGCTTGGGATCCTAAAAACTATGTGACATGCAGAAAAATTCACATCAAGGTAAAAACACAATATTGTAGCCGTTTTATAGAAGTTAATAAATTTGGTAAGATTTTAGTAAATCGTTACAATTTGTAGTGATTTATTAAAATAATAATAAAAAAATATATAAGTTGTTATTATTATGACAATTTATAACTTTTTAAATAATTTTTATTATTATTTTAATAAATCACCATTAATAGTTTATGAAAAATTATCACATTTTAGTGCATTAATAAAAAGTACCACAATTTTGTATATTTTTTTTATATCATTTTACAATATAGTATTTTTTTTTAACCTGACATGCAAAAGTCTCATATCAGGGATTTTTATTTAAGAAATTTTCCTAACTATGCTTTTAGAGCAAGATTTTATTTTCCGTCTGTTTCAAGAATAGCTAAGATTAATTTCTCCAAGTTATCAACTAAGGGATAATATAGTTTGAAATTATCAAAAGGAGTTATTTTCCCCAAAATTTGTAGCCTAATTGAGGATGGTTCACCTATACGTAATTCATTATTTGGTTTTTTGTTAATGTCAGCATAATTGGGTCACTACTGATAGTTTGCGGCTTATACGTGGTTCTATGGGGTAAAAGCAAAGAGATGATGAAGAATCAATTAGTGCCATCAAAAAGCTCCCATGAATGTGACACAGTAGACATAATCGTCAAGTCTCTAGTAGAAGATGATAAAAGCAAGCACCAGAACAACGCCAACACCCTCGATGTTAATGCAAATGTGGGAATTAGGGACAACATTGAAGATTCATTCGAAAATGGACACGTGCCTTCCATGCCACCTAAACCTTCGTCGTAAACCCTCTCTCTATATACAAATAGTTATTTATAAATGCACAACGTGGCATTAGAATATTGCTACCCATCCTTTTGCAATTGTCGCTAACATGTTAGGGGCATTTTTTGTAATGTTTGTTGGAAAAGGGAATTTAAGCACTGCTTTGTCTAATTCTCTTGCAGATGATCTGTTTTGTGGTTTTGTTCTTAAAACCCAAATGTATAGAACAAAGCGTGTATTTAATTGTAACCTGAAAATGGATATGTTAACGTTTTGTTCTAGTATCATATTAATTTATTTTTATTTGTAATAGATTTTATTTTGGGGTATATAATGTAACGGACAACGGTCCACTCTAAAGTGATAATTTCACTAATTAGGAAAATAAAGGATTTCAAGCAATAATAAAGCCTCTTAGTTCTTTCTTTAAAGTCTTAATGTAGAAGCTAACAAGCGTTAGAAGTGAACTGGGATTAGTATCTATTTATTCCATTTCTATCTTTTGTATTTTTTTGTATTGTTTGTGTTTGACTTAAAAATGTGTCAATCGATTGGAAGCCTAGTTGAGGGAGGAGCAATGATTGCCCCAACTGGAATAACCCAAGTAAATGTATTATATATGATTGCTAATAGCACAAATTAAATCCTTGCCATTGATTTTGGTTAAGAACAGATCTAGGGATAAAATTTTGACACATGATCGGTGTTGCTGATGTCTCCTCGCTTCGGTGAAACCTCATCTCTTCGTCGTCTTGCAGTCATCGCTTCGCTTCGATCGCTAAATCTGATTCAAGTCATCGGTTCATCAGATGAGTTGGTTCATCCAAAAATATATGACTTAAATTAGTCAATATACATCCCTACTTAAAATATTATTACTTCTTTACGGCAAATTATATGAGCAAAATTGTAGGTTATTAATTTTATTTTTTTTTGCTAAAATATATTTGTGATCATTTAATTATACTTATTTATTTAATTTAGTGTTGTATATTTTAAAAAATACAATTTGATCATCTATTAATATATTGTGTTTAGTCATTCGTTAGTCCTCAATTCTTCTACCAACGAACAGTGTTAACTTATACTAATATGACAATACATAATTGAATAGTTATATATAATAGATGATTTTTTATCATCATCATCATAATAATAATAATAATAATAATAATAATAATAGATAATTTTACATTGATCGTGTGGCAAAAACTAGTTCGTTTATATTATGTACAGAACATTTCATCATTTTGATTTGTGAATCAAACGAAGATCTTCCCCTTTTCAAAATAAAAATATAATCAAGCATCTGCATGTCATTAAGCTTAATTATAATTTTGAGGGGATGTTTTCGTTCGAAATATTAAGTTGTCATTTAAAATAATTTAAAATATTTTGATAAACTTATTTAAAAACAAGCAATTTTATATGTAATTAATTCGCCCCCCCCCCTTAATAGAAGAACCTAATATTATTAACATTTATACGAATATTAAAGACAATTGATTTTCAGCTCCATCAATTAAAATCTGTAACTATATTGATATTTTAATTAGAACACGTTTATAAATAAAGATGAATAAATTAGGGTTTGACTTCGTTGAGGTGAGGCATATTGTGGAACAAACGTGTAACGTATACGGCAATGGCAGCATGGGGTTGAAGTTGAACGTAACCCATATTAGATCCCTACATTATTTTGTTACGTAAAGAGTAACGAAAGAAACTACGGAGTACGGAGCATGCTTTATTAATCGGGCAATCAATTTTTCATTAAACATTTAAACAATGACAAAGTGGTCCCACTCAATGTTGACGAGTTTGATTCATTTTCAACTTATTCGTGGATACAAATTAGTGATTAATCATCCATCAATATTTTGTGAATGTGATTTAAGTTTTATGAATTGAGTTTAAGAGAAAAATAAAAAGTTTTGAGGAGTTTAATCATTACTTTTATTTATATCCTTAATAACGAAACCAAACAAGAAGAAAAACTGAGTTCTATTTCAGTTGAAATACTATGGAAATGCATTCAAACTTGTTCAAAGTCCAGTCCCAGAAAAATACTTGTTCAAGGTCCATGTTTATTTAAGGGTTCAATTATGGCTATTTACATCTCTTCATTTTTTTTTGGGGGAATTTTTATGGGGCGAGGGGTTGAATTATTATAATTCTATTGCTTGTTTGTGTCATAAAATCGTGTCTGTTTTAATTCCTCCGCTTCTGTCAGCTGGCAGTGGCAGTACTTCAACTTTTTAATGAGCAGTTTTCAATTTTTAGGTGATATGAATTCTAATAAAAGGTTTAACTCAAATTATGGCAAAATCACTTACATTCTTTCTAGAATAGTCAGCGGCAGATCCAAAAAGTTTTGGTGGTGATGGCAAGAATTTTACACGCATAGAAAGAAAAGGTTTCGCACATATCTCAAAAATTGACATTTTGTATATATTACGTAAAAAAATAAATATTATAAAATAAAAAAATAAACATTATCAAACACATAAATGAACAATATAAATATAAGTGTGCTCGCACACGCACAAAAATAGATAAACAAATATTATCAAATACATAAACGTAATATTAAACACATGTGTAATGTCCACGTATAAATGTTCGGTGATAATATTTGTTTCTCTATTTTGTAATATTTGTTTTTCTCTATGGGTGTACACCAAGGGTGTCAATTTTTTGAGTGTACAAATAATATTTTTATAAAAAATTATTAAGTTTAAAAAAAATCTATTTATACATAAAAAAATATACTGATATAAAATAGTAAAAGATTAATTTATAATTGCTCTTTTCTTGTTTTATATTTTAAAAGCGTTGTCATCAAATATTTTTATTTTTATGTATATTGCTAAACAATCATTAAATCATTCATCTCTCATATGATTTTGGAGTTGATAGTTTGTTATATTCATAGCAAAAAAAAAAAAAAAAAAAACTTCTCAAAGCTAATGCAGTAACTATAGGCAACAATCAAGCTAAATTTCAAAGAAGAAATACAAATAGATATCAACTTATGAAAAACCCTCAAAATAGCGAGGTAGAAAAATAAAGTTGTCACATGATGAGTGTTAGATTGCGGGTCCAAATTTTAGTTTAAGATTAAAATTTGAATTGATATTAAAATTTATTTGATCTGATATTTTTATAGTGTAGTAAGTTAAATAAATAACAAATTTTGGGTAGGTTAAATGGAAGGGATTCATCCTTCCTTAACTAACTGTTTGAGTATGGACCAACCTCCGCATCAATACACACTGGTCATGTAAAAATAAATAAATAAATATATGATAATTTCTTTCAATTTTTTTTTGAACAATGTGCGACGGAAATTTTTATTGCAAAATAGTTTTTTTTTTCTTTAATTTTAGTATCACCATTATGTTTTCTATTTAATAATTTTTTTTAGAAATGTTATTTCCACATCACAAATATATAAAAGTCATTAACATCACCACAATGATATCATGTGGAATCATAAAATACAATAAAAAAAGTTAATATCTCAAGACATTCTTTCTCTATCAAATCACTCTCTTTCTCTTGCTCTCACTCTTTTTATTCTATCTTTAAACTACACGGATATCAACATAAGAAGAGTAGGTATTAACATTTTTAAAAAAGTATTAATACTTTGGAAAAAAATCAACATTTCAAAAAGTATTCACATGTTATAAAGTTATTAACATTTATAAAAAAAAAACCTTTTATAAATAGGTATCAACGTTTTGGTATGGTTGTAATACGTTGATACCATTTTTTTATAAACGTTGATATATTTATAATATATTGATACATATTTCTATTACGTTAATATTGATACTCACGTGATGAGTGAGCTTTATGTAGGAGTAAGAGCGCAGGCGAGAAAGAGTCTGACTTAATAAAAATAAAGTGTAATTTGTTGAAAAAAAGAATGTGTTTAAGATACTAAAAGAATAATATTATTGATATTTTTCATAACAATTATTGATATCACATACATACACCGGTATTAATACCATCCACTTCAAGGTGTCTTTTGTCTTAACAAACTATAGCATGCTTTATTAACAGGGCAATCAATTTTTTATTAACCTTTTAAACAATGACAAAGTGGCCACGTTCAATATTGTTGAAGAGTTTGATTAATTTTCAACTTACCAAATAAATCAATTTTATCTTTTTTTTTCATTATTATAAAAGAGTTTGATTAATTTTCAACTTACCAAATAAATCAATTTTATCTTTTTTTTCATTATTATACGATGACTGTATGGTATTTGTACACACGTTATTTACATATTATCTAAGCTTATATAATCAAGTGATCTAATTTAATTCTTACAGCCCCATACTTTAAATAAATCAAATGAATTTCACAACATTTGAGGTGAGTATATGAACCGTGGCTCACAGATTGACCCATAGATTGTTCAGTTTGCACAATTTAAAAACCAATTAATTTGTTGATCTGATTAAATTTATATTTCTTTTTATCCGTCATGCTTAACTCACGAGTTTAGCGGGCTCAACCCATGGGACCCACATACAACTCTGCTATTTATTTATTTATTTTTCTTATAATACTCAACATAAAAAAAAAGTACCTAACACCCAACCCAACCCAACCCAACCCAACATGATATTTTCTTTTGGTCAAAATTGAGAATGATTATTTTGTCAAGTTTCAATATTTTAGTCATGGACTAAGGATGAAATTTTAAATTCAAATTAAAAGTGCCAAAAATAATAATAATAATAATAATAACAATAATAATAATAACAATAATAATAATAATAATAATAATAATAATAATAATAATGCGGGCTCCCTACTAAAAAAAAATGTGAATTAGCGCAAAAATTTAAATTTCCTAGAAAATTTACAAAAAATGACATTACCTACAAAATTATAAGGCAAAATTTGCAAGAAATCACCAAATTTTTAGTAGTGTTGGCTCGCGGGCTATGCGGTGCAGACACAAACTAAGGAAGTTGTTGGTCCATTTATTTAGCGGACCAAGTCAGTCTAATCCATTTAATTTTGATCTGCTAACCTACATATCTAACTCTAAGCAACGTGTTAGAATATAAAGGTGGTTTTGTTGAAAATTTTGTGTGAACTTACATAAGATAATTAAAAACTCAGATTAATTTGATGGCCAAAGTAATTAGTATTATTTTGTTCAAGTTCAATTATTTTGTAAACATTATTGTTTTTGAACTTATTATTGTTAAACACTACTAGTTAATGAATTTGATTATAAGTCTCTATATTTTTGGGCTTGCCATGATGGGAAGGTTTGACCCATTAATCTGTTTTACACAGGGAAAGCGTCCTGCTCTTATAAGGGTGTTGGTTGCCCCATTGACATTAATACAGAAAAAACCTAATATGGAATACGAGTATTAATTTCTCCTCAATTTTGATTTTGGATTCTTTCATCTACCATGTATGGAGGTTCATTTCAGGTATTCTTGTATCAATTTCATGTATATTGGTTATTGTTGTTGTTTCACATGCCATAATTCAGCGTTAAATAATTCATGTGAATTTTAGAGTATATTGTTAATATTGTTTGGTTCTAAAATTTTCCTTCAGGTTTCTCACGTATCCTATGGAGCAAATACTATCTCCTACTAAATTTTTCTATTTTTGAAAATTTTAAAACTAAATTTATCGAATTTTGTCTTCATTTCATGTTTTAAATGATGTTGCAAACTTTTTATTTGTCAAATTATTGAAAGATTCAACTTGTAAAAGGTTTAGAGATTTGCGGACCATTTAGGTTTATGATGCACTTATTCACAAATATTGTATTGAAAAATATTAATTTATCACATTAGATCATATAACACATCAATATGTCATATGAAATCATGAAATGATGACAAAATTCAATGAATAGTTATGAAAATTATAAAAAATGAAGAAATTTAGTAGGACAATATCTACCCATGGAGCATGTGAGAAACCCTAATTCAGTTAGCTTAGCTTAGTTAACTTCAGTTAGCTTTGGTTAATTCTGTTAGCTTAGCTTGTTAACTTTAACTAACAACTAACCATGTGTTAAATATGATTGAAGTAGTTTAGGCTTACTGGATTCATTACACTTAACCTCACATGATAAGACTTTTAATTGAAATGATTTATTCTCAATCGTATTATATTTAAAATAAGGATAAAACATAATAAAAACTCCTAAAAATACAAAGATTGCTTCTAAATCTATATACAAAAATTAAGCCAAAATAGGAAGAATTTTCAGTTCTTACAAAAATATGAAAGTGATAACGCTTAGAGTATGACTTGGGGCAATCGTCATGAGTGCGGCATCGGATGTGTAAAGAGACAAGGACCTACCGATTTATGAAAATTGGGTTTGTTATTCTGTATATAGATGTATATCCTTTTTTTTTGGTAAATTATATATAGGTTACTTCTTTCATTATTGTTGGGAAACCATCTATTAATTTGGATGGCAAAAAGTTTTACAATCTAGTCTCAAAGAAATCGTACTCTCATATTGAGTGGGGACTAATATAATTAATCTCACAGAATTTGGATAGACATTGTGAGCACTGTCCGCTTAAGAGGCGCTTACGTGTAAGTGTCTGTAAAACCGATTTTTTAATTTGAAATGGCTCGAGAATAAGTTAATGTAGTTTGAGTGAAAAAATTATAAATAGAGGTGTAGAATAGTTGTAACTTATATAAAGATTAAAAAGAAATTGACGTCAAATGATAGCTAAAATGGAGAATTCCTTTATGTAATTATATAGATTAAACCGTATTATAATTTGAACAAATACTCATTTTGTCCTTTAAAATAGTAAATTTGATTCACTTTAGCTACCAAAATTAAAAAAATGGAGCGCTTGGAGTTTTTAGCGAGACGTTTTGTATCATGTCAATTATGTCTCTTTGGCTTTTGGATATTTATATACTGTAATAGTAATCCTTATGTTATCTCATTTTTCGTAGAATAAAATTGACTCCCTGACATATATATATAAAAAAAAATCAACATGAATCAAACTCACATCATTTTAAAATATGAGTTCAGTTTTTATTACTAGTCGCGTTTATAATGTATGTCTCAAATTGACTAACTTATAATATGATTTGCGCATGTCAATAAAAGCTAGCGTACATGCATGCCTCTTTGAATTTGGAAAGAAATACAATCACTGTTTTCTCCGCTGAAAGCTTTGTAATTTGTTTATATAAATAGACCATAATATTGTTGGCCTGCAAATGCAATTCAAAATTATCGGTCTCTATTAGTAGCTGAAATTAAATTAGCGCAACTCAAAAAGCTAGATATATGGAAGATAGACCATAACAAGAAATGGAAGGTATATGGAAAGTAATGCATGGATTGAAGCCTGCGATGATGATGTTGATGGTGCAGATTGCGACTGCTTCGGTGAATGTCCTCTACAAGCTTGCCATCAACGATGGGATGAGCGTGCGGGTGCTCACTGCTTACCGTCTCATTTTCGCTGCAGCAATCACTCTTCCTCTCCCTCTTTATTTTTGTTAATTTCTACACTTTGCAATACAAGTCTAGTACAAAGCAATTCATTTCAGCACTGTCACCTTATCCCTTAATCACTTTGTGTGAGCTTCTTGCTATGAAGGAATTAGTTACTGATTGATTTAAACCAAAAATAAAAATTAAAAATTTACAAACACGATTTAAAGCATAATTTGTAGATATATGAGTTTGTAAGCTTGATTTGAGATATATGAGTATAATGGTGGTGGGAAAACTATCTGAGGCCAGACTGAAAAGGGTGGACGGTTCTGACTCTCTGACGAAGTCTCCATGGGGATGACCAAGCCTCTGCCCAGAGAGCTTATGGCAGCAAGGATGCTCTGATTCAAGTTTCTCTTACGCTTTTTGTGGTCTGCTAGGTTTTCTTTTGGGTTTTTTGGCCAAAGAGGAGAAGGAAAAACAGTGAAGAAGGGTTCTCTTTTTGCTGAATGTGAAATCCCCCATCTTCCCTTATAGGTTACCTTCTGTTTTATGGTGAGGTGGGAAAGACAGATAACTCTCCCCTCGTGTCCCCATCTCATTTCTCTTATCTAGGCTCCCGTTCCAAACTCACAAAGAGACAAAATTCCTTTTTCCCCTCCAGTGAATATGGAGTTTTCTTGACTTGGTGACCAAGTTCCCCAGTTAAGGGTAAACACAATTGTTGATAGGACAAAAAGGCTATGGTTAGGTGTAAGTAGGGGTGTCCTTGCTACAGTAGTAGCATTTTAAGAAGAGATCATTAACTAATGGGTCTTTGTTGGGTCTCTTAGTTGGTATAAGAGATATTAGTCCGTTCCCAAATCCTCTCGTCCATATTCTCATATAGTTCTCCTAATCTTCCTCATGCACAACTCAAGAAATCTTTAAAAAATATAATCTATGTATCTCTTTTCCTCAAAATGCACAGAAAGAACGCATGTCTAATAATCCTTTGATTAAGTATTTTGATCCCACTTGTTAATCCAATGCCGCAAGCTGGGCCAAACCACTGATGTCAGACTTTGTTCACCCAAAAAATAGTAAATTCATTTGGCTATTATGGTTTTTGAACATTTTTATTATTTTTCGCTGGAAGAACAGACCAAAGCTGACATGGAGGGTGATTGTTATGTCATTCTTTCGTGGCCTATTTGGGTAAGCTTTTGTTAACTATCACATTTGGCCCAACTCGGCAACTCTTTTGGGTTTTGACCACATATGAAAATTGCAAAAAAATTAATATAGTGTAATAATTAAGGAAAGCAATGAACAATTTAAAATTTTTAATTAATGTATAACAGGGGGAGTTTATTCCAAACCTGTATTTCGAGTCCTTGGCTTTGATATCAGCAACATTTGCTTCAGCTGTTTATAATCTCATTCCTGCCGTCACTTTTATCTTGGCTGTCTCCTGCGGGTACGTACTAATCATCACACTATATAAGTTTTCATTAATTTCATCAAATTACTTATTTAATAATGTTCAAGGAGGCACATAAATAGATAATAATTACTACTGACATTGTTTTTGTTTAACTTGTTTTTTTTTTCCTTTCTAATTTCCTTAATTATAGTTTCGAAAGATTGAGTTTGCGAACGGCAGGAGGCAAGGCTAAGGTGTTAGGGACGGTAACGGGAATTGGCGGGGCAATGCTACTAACCTTTCTCAAAGGTGTAGAAATTAACATTTGGACCTTCCACATTAACCTTTTGCATAATAAGGACCATATGGGAACATTAAATGGCGACTCTAGCAGTAAATTGCTGGGTATTCTTTGTGGTCTTGCAAGCTGCTTTTGTTTTGCATTATGGCTCATTATTCAGGTCAGCTACAGGCACTTATATCATTTTATCAATAAATCAAGAGTGTAAACATTTATACTATCATCCAATNTTAACATTTGGACCTTCCACATTAACCTTTTGCATAATAAGGACCATATGGGAACATTAAATGGTGACTCTGGTAGTAAATTGCTGGGTATTTTCTGTGGTCTTGGAAGTTGCTTCTGTTATGCATTATGGCTCATTATTCAGGTAATTAGCGTTAAGGCACTCATACCATTTTATCAATAAATTAAGAGTTTAAAAATTTATAATATAAGAGAAAAAGAAGAACACGTAATTTTTGTCAATGAATATGAAACAAAAGGTGTACAAGATATATACTAAGGGAGTCTGAGAATATGGCAAGTAAATAGTTAACAACCTCACAAACTCTACATGTTCAAATAAAATATCTAACGTCCCAACAAATTCTATCTAATAATAATTTACAAATTTTATCTAATAGTAATTTGAAATTTGAAACTGAGCATCAGGAGTTTATTGTCATGTTATGGTTAAATCAAATTATCTTTTATATATAGACTTTCGAAGCACAAGATTTGAGTCAAACATATTTGCTAATTATTAGTGTGACACGCACTAGTAAGAATGGCCCACGAAAATGAAAAATCTCTGCAACTCATCACCTTGGACCCTTGGATTTTGAGTATTCCTTGAGGGCCCGCAAGGTGCGTGAGTGACCCACCCCAGGTTCTTGGAGCTGTTGAGTTTATCTCAGGAATTCTTGGAGGATCTACCCAAAATACTCCTGTTTTAAAACATATTTCATGACTACCCCC
>QANU01029220.1:195215-272005 GCA_003254905.1 Nissolia schottii
CCCCCCGCGCACACGATAAAGAGCGTCATGGTCTTTTTGCAATTTATTTTTTGAATTTTTCTAGCTTACTCGAGAACCGACGATTTTCACAAATGTTTAACTGCCATACCACATACATACATATTTGCTTATATTTTAATTAAACAAATTTTTTTTTTCTCAAATTCGCCTAACGCGTTGGCGATTTCAACCTGAATTCGCCAAACGCGTTGGCAAATCCTGCCACGTCAGCTGAAAGGGGGGTAGTCATGAAATATGTTTTAAAACAGGAGTATTTTGGAAATTAGTTCCTGTAGCAGGGGCAAGAGAGTAAAAAACTCTGAATAAACCCATTTTCACTTTAATGATTTAATGGTGAGATTTTTCACTTTACTCTTTAAAATGAAGAATCTCATTTTAGAGAATCTAAATTGCTTGTCAACAACCTCAATGTTGATTATAATGAATGGTAAGTAGAGCTATTTTGAAGGGAAATATTGAGAGCCTTAAGATGGGAAGAATGAGGGTTGAATTAACTCGTGCAGTTTGGAGAGGATACTGTGTTGTTTTGCCCTGCTTGTGATAGCATGATTTGGACTTATTAGGGCGTCCTGAAGTGTTTCGAAACTTCCGATTATCTATCTTGAGATACCCTTGGGTGCGAACCCAAATAGGATCATGGAAGCCAGATATAGAAAAGGTGGAGAAGAGGCTAAGTGCATGGAACTTGAGGATTTGTCTAAAGTTGGAAGATTGGTGCTTATCAAGTTAGTTTTAAACAGTTTCCCCATTTATTATATGGCATGTCCAAAGGGGTGGCCCTCCAATGGCAAAACAGGATGGGAGCAAAGGTATCCTAATGGTAGATTGGGGTGTGGTTGAAGGGATTCATATGAAATTTCCTATGTTGGGCTTCTTGTTTAGCTTTGTTGTTATAAACTTTTGGCTGCCTTCTCTCCCGTCTTTTTGTTGGGGGGGGGGGGGTAAAGATGTTTTTTAACCATCTAAAAAAATATTTATTAGTGTGACAAAATTTGATTATATCGCTGTAAAATAGTTTTACATTGTTATAATTAGGGAATAAAAATCAAACTCAATTAATGTGAATATACGTTTGAATCTTGGTTTGATTTGTGCTTGATTAATATATAACACAGGCTAAGATGAGCAAAGAATACCAGGGGCATCACTCAAGTACAGCATTGATGTCCTTAATGGGGGCAATACAAGCCACTGTTTTTGCCCTTTGTGTTGAGAAGGATTGGAGCCAATGGAGGTTGGGCTTGAATATAAGGCTTCTAACTGCAGCATATTCAGTAAGTTAATTTTCATAATTAGGCAACTAGCATATATTGGTTTTGTCATGTTAATTAATTAGTGTAACGATTAATGCAACTATAGTACATGATTGATAACATAACATTTGTTCATTGGAATTGGTGTTGTGGTGTTGCAGGGGATTGTGGCATCTGGGCTAATGGTTATTGTGACTGCATGGTGTGTGAGGATGAGAGGCCCATTATATGTCTCCATGTTCAACTCTCTGGTGCTTGTGCTTGTGGCCCTTGCATGTTCCTTGATGTTGAATGAGAACCTATACTTAGGAAGGTACACACCTAATTAATCCCATACATAGTGCACCTGGCTAACACACACACACACACACACACACACACACATATAGCTTTTATGTATCAATTGGTCAACTTAATTAACTAGAATGATTTGATTTTCCAAAACATGTTTAGCGCAATTGGAGCAGCGCTAATTGTGATGGGATTGTACATGGTGCTGTGGGGTAAGAGCAAAGAAATGAAAAAGGTGACTCACTTAGAGACAGAGTCATCAGAAATAATCACTTCTCCAGAAATTCAAGAAGAAATTGAGGTGGTTGTTGTCACGTCCGAAACAGTGGATAGCAATGTTGCTGACAAAGAACATGATCACTATTCATCAAAAAGAGAATATGAAGTACAAGACATGGAGAATAAGGGAAAAGAAGACATGGCCTCTAGTGAAGCCCCCAAGGCCTAAAAAGTGGTCATACTCATAAAGTAATTAAGGATACAGAATCATATATATGTATATATAAATTAAGTGCGAACCAAAGAATATCTCCTCCCCTTTCTAAACAAAATGTACAAATGCCCACAGTATATCAAGTTTAATACTGTTGGGTTGGAAACAAGGAAAAAGAAAGGGAAAAAAAAAGGGCGCCAAGGCCACCATGCATGCAAAACCCTCCTTCCCTTAGTTGAATGGACGTCCCCACTTGTATGTATAGTGGGCGTTACCCAATATCGTTACTCTTCAAATTAACTTTGAACCATTCACTTTAATTTGTTAGTGGATGCAAAAGCTAGCGCCTGCTTCTTCACATTTGTGTATGTGTATGTCGCTGCCACTACTTTGGAATACATGAACTTAAAAAGGTTAGATTAATTACTGCCTAGATTATGTGTGGTAGTCACAGTTCTCAAGAATCATTTCTCTTAAAAATTTAAGTTGATGATAAAAAACAATTGTTGCTAAATGTGAGATTTTATCATTAATTGATGTAGTAATATTCATAAATAACAAATAATAAAAAAAATTGATGATGAGATATCACATTTGATAATAAATGATAAAAATTAAATTAAAAGAATTCATTCTCATGTCTTACGCGCAATGGATAAAGTAGAAGTAGTTATATTGATTTAGACCTCTTACGTGCCAATGGGTAAAGTAGAAGTAGTTATATTGATTTAGAACTCTTACTAGCGGCCCCAAATCCCTCAAAACAAACTTTAAATGGTAATTATATGACTTAATGAAAATACACTTTTTTTCCCTCTATATGTTCCTTTGTTGGTTGTTTGTCACTAGCTAGATGTCTAGAGTGACAAAATTGTGTGCTTTACTTGCACTGTTCCATTTAAGTGAATGAAATAGTAGCAATAAACTCGGGTGCTAGCTAAAAGATTTGTTCGTGCATGCATGCTTGAGTAAATTGCAACTCCTTCTATTAAGAGATGACTTTATTACACTTTTCTCTTTTTCATTTTAAAATCATACATCTCCTCACCTCTATTTTTTTTTTTAAAAAACTACAATTTAATTCATATTCATATTTTGGACCAAAATACTCTCCACAATTAGTTGTTTTTATTTATCCTTCACAAAAAAATTATATATTTTAAATTTTTTTAACAAAATAAAATAAATATGGCTAATGATAATATAAAAATAATAATACATAATTATGATAATTAAAAAATTATTCAATTAACATAATACATTATCAATTAATAAATTATGATAAATTAATATAAAAATTTATTCATCATTCACAAAATTGAATCTTTAAGAAAAATTAAAAAAAAATATGACTAATGATAAAAAAAATCATTGATGCATGGTTATGATAATTATATAAAAGTTATTTTATTCTATTGAAAAATATATTATTAATTAAAATTTTATGATAATTTTAAAATAAAAATTAAGCATTTTCTTAGCAATTGATTTTAAAATAGTAATATATATATTATAAGTATTTTAAGTTTTCTTTTGCTGGGATTACGAAGAAGTCTAATTTTATTTGTATTATAATTTCTTTTGGTTCAAGTTAATAGAAGTGAAAGAGGATAACTTTATTATTTTATAATAAAAATATATATCACTTTTTTAAAATTAATTGTTAAAAAAATACTTTTTTATTTTAAAATTTATCATAATTTATTAATTAATAATGTATTATGTTAATAAAATAATTTTATATAATTATCATAATTATGTATTAATGTTTTTTTTATTTATTACTAGTCATAATTTTTTTTTGTTAAAAAAATTTAAAATGTATAATTGTTTGCAAAGGATAAATAAAAAGAACTTATTTATGGAGAGTATTTTGGTCCAAAGTATGAATTTGGACTAAATTATAGGTTATTTTTAAATTATATGGGAGGAGAATGTATGATTTCAAAATGAAGGAAAGAGGGTGTAATTTACTCTGTTATTATTTGTCGATGGATAGTGATCGACACTATTTTTCACATCCGTATAAATTAGTGAGCTTTACTTTTATATAAGTTCATCGCCCTACCAGATACGGAAACAAATTATCCCTCTGTGCCGCCGTCGTTAAGCACAACAATATTTGTCTAATCTTACTATCTAATTTTATTTTAATCAAAATGACGAGACAGTATTTGTCACCCTAACCCAACTCAAATAATAATATTAATGGGAAATAATTTGGACAGAGAGGAAGGAACGAGATAAAAGGAGCTACAAGCTTTTTAACAAAAAACGTTGGACAAAACCTTAACATTGTCAATAGTGGCGCCCAAGGACTTTGTTTCAACCTTCTAATCCTCCTACCTATTGGTTTTGACTAGTTGCCATTTGTCGTTTGTCCTTTTACTACCGACTTAATTTACTGTTTCAAGCAACAGCATATTTAGTATACAAAAATATTGCTTTTGGAGGTCACTCACATGGTCACATACATGATGTGATACGAGGGTGTACTCCATAATATATGAAAAATTAAGAATGGTGTTGTCATGGTTGCTATCCAAATAGCACCACCAAATGAAAGATTTTGGGGACCTTAATACATATTAGAACCATGATTAAGCTTCTAAAACCTTACATTTCCTTTCATTTTCCTCTAAAAACAAAACTCGTAAACACACTAAAAGAAAAAATTAAAAGACAAAATGTTAAAATGTATTAAATTTAACTCTTAATGGTCGATAGCTAGCTACTTACAAATAACAAATATAGCTCATGCCTTGTTACATTTGAATTATAAATACTTTATATAGCCTGTGTATAGGACATGGTATCATAAAGATGATTTTTTCTAGGGGGTGAACCTGAGTCGGCTCGAGTTGGACTCGGCCATGTTTTAGACCTAACTCGACTTTGGCAGTTTGGGTCAAAATTTGATTTTTTGGGTGGACACCGGTTAGGCCCACCATCTGTTTGGGTTGTGTCGGTTCGGGTTGACGAGGAGTGACCCACCATTTTTAAAAAAAAAAGAAAATTCATTTTTTTATAATAAAAACATGTTTTTAATTAAAAAAATATATAATATGTTGTAGTGCATAAAATGATCTTAGACAAAAAAAAATCTAATAACAAAATTTTTTTTTTTGTTTTTAATATATATAAAATAATAAAAATAATTAAATGGATAAATAAAATGACGAGTTAACGAGTCAATGAGTCGAGTCAATTCTAACAAGTTGGACCTAACACCCAACCCAACATAAGTGACCTGCTGACCAGTCAACTCGACCTGACTCCACCCAAGGTAGTTGGGTCGGGTTGGCAGGTCGACCGGTTTGACCCACTCGCTAAACACTTCTAGTATTTTCTAAAAGAAACAGAGAAAGGAAGACTGTTAGGTACTTTCGTTTCGTTTAATGTGGGTGGTTGCAGAGTGTACGAAGAAGCACAATCAAATTAAGAGTGAATAACAATGCGTTAAGAGCATGCCTCTTTGAATTTTGAAAGAAATAAAATCACTGTTTTCTCCACTGAAAGCTTTGTTATTTGTTTATATAAATAGACCATAATATTGTTGGCCTGCAAATGCAATTCAAAATTACCGGTCTCTATTTGTAGCTGAAATTAAATAAGTGCAACTCAAAAAGCTAGATATAGTAACAACAAAATGGAAGGTATATGGAAAGCAATGCATGGATTGAAGCCTGCGATGATGATGTTGATGGTGCAGATTGCGTTTGCTTCGGTGAATGTGCTCTACAAGCTTGCCATCAACGATGGGATGAGCGTGCGGGTGCTCACTGCATACCGTCTCATCTTTGCCGCAGCAACCACTATTCCTCTTGCTCTTATTTTCGAAAGGTCCATATTTTTTATATGCATCCATACCCCCAAACCTATTGAGTTGGGTAATTTGTATGCATTTTATGTGAAATATCGTGTTAACTCATATTTTATTATGAGATATGAGTTCCATTAAAATTTTATTTGCACCATATTTTATGACGTGTGTCTTCAGCAAAGGGAATACATTTCTCCTGTTATTTGCAGTACAAAATTTGTACATTCTAATTCTTGACTAATATGATTTTTACCTTTTTATCTCATTTTCAACTTTTCATTAGTTTGCCAAACAATTAATCTTGTACAGTAGAAATTCATTCATTTAATTATAATGTGTGGTTTGAATCTTCATTCATTAAAATGAAAAGTATTTTATGACAAATAGTTTACCACATTTCGCACAATAAATATCAATTATTATGAGAAAAATAGTTACAACTGTCTAAGTCCACCCAAAATAGTAATTCATTTGGCTAATATGGTTTTTCACCTTTTTAATTTTTCACAGGAAAAACAGACCAAAGCTGACTTGGAGGGTGACTTTTATGTCGTTCTTTTGCGGCCTATTTGGGTAAGCTTTCCTTAAATTATCACATTTTGCCCATCTCGAAAATAAAAAATTCTTGTATAAGGTTATGTCTAATAATTTTTACATTTTAGACACTAAAAAAAAGTTGGCGGCCTCGTAAACATGTGATTGTATTTTAAATAAATTTTTTTTAAAAGTCACTTTTTTTTTTAGTGCAAATAATTGTGTTTATTAAGAATCTCTCAATAGAAAATCTTTTGGGCTTTGATCACTTATGAAAATTACTAATAAATTAACATATTGCAATAATTAAAGAAAGCAATTAACAATTTAATTTTTTTTAATTAATATATAACAGGGGGAGTTTATTCCAAAACCTGTATTTCGAGTCCTTGGCTTTGATATCAGCAACATTTGCTTCAGCTGTTTATAATCTCATTCCTGCCGTCACTTTTATCTTGGCTGTCTCCTGCGGGTACGTACTAATCATCACACTATATAAGGTTTCATTAATTTCATCAAATTACTTATTTAATAATGTTCAAGGAGGCACATAAATAGATAATAATTACTACTGACATTGTTTTTGTTTAACTTGTTCTTTTTCCTTTCTAATTTCCTTAATTATAGTTTCGAAAGATTGAGTTTGCGAACGGCAGGAGGCAAGGCTAAGGTGTTAGGGACGGTAACGGGAATTGGCGGGGCAATGCTACTAACCTTTCTCAAAGGTGTAGAAATTAACATTTGGACCTTCCACATTAACCTTTTGCATAATAAGGACCATATGGGAACATTAAATGGCGACTCTAGCAGTAAATTGCTGGGTATTCTTTGTGGTCTTGCAAGCTGCTTTTGTTTTGCATTATGGCTCATTATTCAGGTCAGCTACAGGCACTTATATCATTTTATCAATAAATCAAGAGTGTAAACATTTATACTATCATCCAATTAAATTATCTTTTATATATATATATATATATATATATATATATATATATATGTATGACCTTTGAAGTAATAAATGTGAGAATCAAACATATTCAATAGTGTGACAAAATTTGATTGGATGACAATGTAAAAATATGTTACATTATTAATTAATACATACTGCATAGAAATTAAACTCATAAATTGATGCACATATATTTGAATCTTGGTTTGATTTGTGGTTGATTAATATATATGACAATGCAGGCTAAGATGAGCAAAGAATACCAGGGGCATCACTCAAGTACAGCATTGATGTCCTTAATGGGGGCAATACAAACCACTGTTTTTGCCCTTTGTGTTGAGAAGGATTGGAGCCAATGGAGGTTGGGCTGGAATATAAGGCTCCTAACTGCAGCATATTCGGTATATTATATATGCTAATCAATTTCATAATTAGGAAACTAGCATATTGGTTTTGTGAAGTTAATTAATATTAACGGGACAATTGTTCGTTTGAATTGGTGTTGTGCTGCTGCAGGGGATTGTGGCATCTGGGCTAATGGTTATTGTGATTGCATGGTGTGTGAGGATGAGAGGCCCATTATATGCCTCTATTTTCAACCCTCTTATGCTTGTGCTTGTGGCCCTTGCTGGATCCTTGATGTTGAATGAGAACCTATACTTAGGAAGGTACACACCTAATTAATCCCATACATAGTGCACCTGGCTAATACACACACACACACACGCACATATATATATAGCTTTTATGTATCAATTGGTCAACTTAATTAACTAGAAATGATTTGATTTTCCAAAACATGTTTAGTGCAATTGGAGCAGTGCTAATTGTGATGGGATTGTACATGGTGCTGTGGGGTAAGAGCAAAGAAATGAAAAAGGCGACTCACTTAGAGACAGAATCATCAGAAATAATCACTTCTCCAGAAATTCAAGAAGAAATTGAGGTGGTTGTTGTCACGTCCGAAACAGTGGATAACAATGTTGCTGACAAAGAACATGATAACTATTCATCAAAACGAGGATATCAAGTACAAGACATGAGGAATAAGGGAAAAGAAGACATGGCCTCTAGTGAAGCCCCCAAGACCTAAAAAGTAGTGATTTAAAATAAGGATACAGAATCATATATATATGTGTGTGTATAGGGTAACGTACATTATGATGGGACAGAATATACCATATATTTTCCCACTTGCTCACACTTTTCAAAAAAGGGAAAAAGATTTTGACTGTCTATATGGCCGTACAATATTTAGCATAAAAATATACTATAGTCATAGGCATTTTTATTAATAATTTAGAAATTTAAAATAAGCATCGATTCCTTACTGTTTGCTACATAATTAATATTTAACATCAACATGTGAAGTGATGGACTATGCAATTCCTTCGATTGTATATCCAAGTTCGAAGTTAGTTAGGTCGTGTGTATATATTCTGTTCTGAATTCTAATGTTACGAATTAAAACATTTTTTGTTTGTGTAAACACTTTTTCTTTTTCTTTTGTTACTAGTTTCATTGTTGATTACACAATTTCCTAAAATTGAAAATTATTACAAACTTTATTTTTTCAAATACACAAAATGAAATGAAATGACATGCAAAACGAGTTCTAAGGCTAATCAAAATGACATGGAAAATGATTCAAGGCACATGACAAGCTGAAAATAAGTTAATTTTAATTAATGAGACAAGTGCATTAACTTTCTTATGGGTTATAATTGTTGCTCAAAAAATAAATTGGATACAAATTTTACAAATGCATGAGCTAAAAAACTGAAACAGTCATAGTGTGTAGGGTGGTTTCAGAATTTTTGAAAAAAAAGACTAAAATCGTCATCAAGTGTGACGATTCCTGTGAGTGCTAAAATTGCTACCCATGACAATTTCAATACATCACATATTTTTTTTAAATGGTACGGATATTACCATGTCTTATGGTAATTTCAGTATCGTTACTCATATAATTATAAATCTTGTATCATATGCATATTACATGAATTTGTTATATTTTGATAAATATACTTATAAAAAATCCACCCGATTTCGGCTAGTAACTACTGCTCCCTTTGTTTCATATTCGCTATCCACTTTGTTTTTTACATGGATATTAAAAAAAATATAAAAAAAATTAAAATAAGGAAAAATATAATAATTTACCTAATTATTTTTATTTATAACATGATCAGTTAAAATTATTATAAATGAGAAAAAAGATTAGTTAATAAAAATGTATTAAAAATATAATAAATATTTTTTAAATTTAATAAATAAACAAATATCTTAAAAAATAATAAAATAGGAACGTGATAAAAAATGAGGAGTTTACTTTTTACATACTCTTGAGATTGTAACCCTTCGTACTTTTATAAAAGAAATCAAGAATACCGTAAAAATAATAAAATTGTTTATTGTTTTTTTTAAATGGAAAGTGGGAATGTTTCAATTGCCATGTTTGTCAATAAAAAAATGTTTGATAATACAATAATATTTTTTGTAATTAAAATATATTTAATTATATTTAAAATTTATTTTCTCACTCTTCACGCATTTTTTTCTCATTTTTTTTCTTTTTTTTCATTTTTACCATTTTTTTAGTTTATTTTCGTTTTCTTATTCATAAAACAACGTTATAGATTTCAAAAAAAATTTGTTTTTATCTCATTCTTTACTTTTGGTTATTCAAAAGTTGTGTATGTGAGTAATGAATTTTTTTTTTCTTCTTCACTTTCGTTTTGGTTTTCATTTTTGTCTTATTTTTTATTTTTACTTGTTCAAAAGTTTTTTTACATAAATACAAAAATTTGTGTATATTTATTTAAAAATTGCGTTTGTGAGTACCATTTTTTTTTCTTCTTTGTTTTTGTTTTCATTTCCATCTTATTCTTTGCTTCTGCTCGTTCAAAAATTTATATATTGTATTTCAAAAGTTTGTGTATCTATTTTAAAATGTTCGAATATGATAAAAAATGAATTTAGTGCTTAGAGTGAGGGTGGGGTGGGGAGCAGCTATCTAAAAGAGAGTTTAACACAGTTTTAGCTATTTAATATGATGTGAATCCTATGTTATTTGGTCTTTATATTTAAAAAAGTTTGTGTATCTATATTATAAAATTTGTGTATCTATTTTAAAATTGTTTGTGTCCATATTTATATATGTGTATAGTTTATGTAACTATAGATTAACAATACAGTGAACGTTTTTCAACTGTAAACCTAGCATTATATTTCTGAACGAAAAATAGTGCATCTTTGCTTCTCAGCGAGACCAACCCAACCACAAATCTAACTTGTGAATCAGTTTCATCATCACTAGGGAATATTTTTCAATAGCCACTTCAGAATTAGATATAATATGATATGATTATAAATTCGCTTGAATATTAACTGAACCTAACCTAACCTGCACAATCTTCCACTTTGTTTTGTGGTACAGAAGAGAATAAAGAAAAGCATTAATTAGTAAACAGTAGGAGACAGAGGGATCGATGAACATGAACATAATGTATTCTCTCTCTGTATGTATGCTCACAAGACATACATTTGGCACAATATAGAACTTACATTGTGCAGCTTCTTCAAATAATTAAAGTCTATTTATCAAGAATCATGCCAAAAATGCCCCAACAGTGGAGCTAGCTAGCTAGCTAGCTCAGAATATTTGACCTCCTATCAAAACGAGATAACTATTCCACCATTTCATTTGGCTCACCAGACAGAGCTGATGGTTCACAATTTTATTAATAATAATAATAATAATAATAATAATAATAAACATCTCATGCTACTTAATTTATTCATTTTTTTTATCATTTTTATAATTAAATTCATCAAATTTTGTTATTATTTCATATTCTATATGATCGTGATAAATTTTCATTAGTCAAATCATTGAAAGAATCAACTTATAAAAGGTTTAGAGATCTTAGAGATTTGCAGACCATCTGCGCTTACAATGTACATTTCTACAAATTAATATTGTATAGAAAACTGTTAATTTATCGCATTAAATAATATAATTTATCAATATGACATATTAGAACATGAAATAATAACAAAATTCGATAAATTTAGTTATAAAGATTATCAAATATTTATAAATTAAGTAACATGGGGTAGGTGAGAAACCACCTAGTTCATGTGTGTGAACAAGAAATGTGTAAAGTGACATAAAATCATTTAATTGTCTCTATTTATCAGTTTAAGCTTTTAAAAGAGATTGTTCTTGATATGATATATGTTAGGAAAGGGTAAAAAAAATAATCAAGAGTATTTTCTTTTGCTCATCTTGACAATTAAATATGAGGACCGAAATTCAAGTGTGAATATAACAGTCTCACATCGATGAAATTTAGACTAAGTGAAGAGTATATATTTAGGAAAACTTATAAACTCACTGCCTTAAAATTTTGAGTTAAGATGTGGCATCTAACCCGCTTTGTGTTTCTCACTTAGCTCGTTTGTTTAAATTTCTTTTGCTTTTGGACTCCTCATGATCACCGCTTTAAGGCTAACAATAGTATGAGAGCATTGTTGAGTTGGGCTCCCTTCCTATGTGGAGAAAGACCCAATATTTGTAAACTCACTATTCTCACTTAATAGTGGAGAGGGGTCAGTTGTTAGGGTTAAGAGAGAGAGCCAAGAAGAAAAAAGAAAGAATAGAAAATAAGGAGAAGAGAAGAAAAAAGGTTTTTCCCATTTTTGACAGCACAGCAATTTTTGATCCGCCTCCTCCTCTTCGTTCACCGTTGGATCGGGCTGAAATTTTTACAGCAGGTTCGGAACTCGTGATACTTCAATCTGGACAGTGGGATCGTCGACAAGTTTCCTGAGCAGTGAGAAATTGGTCGCGCACAGTAACAGCGAATTTGGGGTTTTCTGGTTTCTCTTATTCTCTATTTCATCATTCTTGCCTTGTTCTTTTGGTTGATTATTGGGCACGATTTGTGCTGTGATTGAGACTCTCTTGTACCCTTATTTTGATTATAGTGGAGCTTGATTGACTGGCTTGTGCCCGTGGTTTTTACTTCTCACACTGAGAAGGTTTTCCACGTTAAAAATTTTCGTATCTTCCTTTTGTGTGTTATTGTTGTTGCCATTATTTGATATTGCTCCTCATAGATTCTTGCAAGTTGGAGAAATTATTATCCGCTGCATATAACTCTGATTGAGTTGTCAATTTATTGTGTAGAATTTCCCATCAAGCATTTACCACGATAGTTTGCCGAGAAGCTTCCACTGAAATATATATTTAAAAAAAATGTGACAAGATGTGGCAACTAGCCCACTTTATATTTCTCACTTAACACATTTATTTAAATCTCCTCAAATTTTATATTTTCTCTCTGTGCTTTAAGCACGACAACATATAAATTGAATACGAGAGATCAATAGAAAATTGAATATGAGAGCTTAATTTTAAAGTTGCTTGTGTTTTGTGTATTGTAGGGGTAGATTTAAAGCTAAGTGGTTTATGGACAGCAGAGGTAAGTGGGTGGTGGTCTATGTATTGCTATGGTACTGATGTGCCTTAATTCGTTTTCAGCGGGGTACTCATTTTTTGGACTCGAGTCTGTCCATTGAAATTTTTTTAAGAAGGGTTTTAGTAAAGAGGCATGCCTGGAGCGTGCTGGGGGGGTAATCTCGGTGGCATGGTGCCGGTGTGTTTTATCATGATACTTCTTGATTGATCGCATCTTGGTGGCTCGGTGTTGGAGTGACGTATCGTGTACTATTCTTCTTACCCTTCTGGGATTTATCTCTTTCAATGGAAATTTCCATTTACTTATCGGAAAAAGGAGAAAAGTAAACAAAGTATTGCTCTAGGAGTTGCTCTGTCGTAATTGGTCAAAACTTGTATGTACCCAAGATTATAATGCAGTATAACTTATTTAATTAATTACACTCTTAACTTGGCCATTTTTAATACAGAGACTGCGAGTTACCACCTCTGTCCTTTTATGTTTGTGGGAAATTTGGACACTTGTTTTTATATGTACATGCTGAATAGCATTGGCCCGTTACTCAGCAAAACAATTAAATTGCATGCTCATGCAATAATGTTTTCCAATGCACTTATGGGAAAAAAAAAACTTCGAGCAACAATTGTTATTTATTTTTAAGTATTTATTTGCTTTTGTGTTGTAATCATATATTGTAACTATTGCACATAGATTAACTGACAGTGAGTCGTTTTACCTTAATTAAATGTCTTAAATTTAAGTCGTAAATATATAATTATGTTAAATATTGTAAATGAAAGCTTCATCACTCAGTCAGTCTTAACCGACTCAAACATGATTGATTCTGGTGAGAATACTAACAATTTAGACGAAAATAAATAAATAAAATACTAGCATATCCAAGCTAGCTAGCACCTCTTTGTTGGAAATGTATTTGTATCTCACTCAACAACTTACGCCTTTATTTTTGTGATATCTTGGTTGATTCTCATTACAGTTATTTATTAACAAAATCTTCAAGACACACAATTAAGGCCTTGAGCAGTAGCAGAGTTGAGCCTATTGGAACTTTATTAATCATGCCAAGAAGGACAATACTAGCAAATAAACTCTGGGGCTTCCTTAATGTGTGTAATAATAGTAGAACTTTTTGTTAATGAGTTGTTCGAAACATGCACACTGTGGTTACTAAAAGCGCTATATTCCTTGACTTAATAATTCAATTTACATGTTCAAAGTAAGCTTGAATTCGATTCATTGAATCATGGTAGGTAGATCCTATATCCTTCTCTTTGAGAGATAGATACATATATTTGAGCAGCTTTGCTTTTTTGTTTTTAATTTTTTCTGAAAGTAAAAGAAAAATCAAAGTTGATACATGTTATCATGTCTTCACAGGTTGTTGTTGATCAAGTCCTTTAAAATATTTAGCAACTTAGACAAAAGCAAAATAACACTGACTAGAGTGGATCACTCAGTGCAATTAGCTTACGAAAATTAAACTCTCTTTGATTCTCTTAAAAGTGGACTCGTTTAATTATACCGACAAAAAAGTTTGATTCATTCACACATTCTTGCGCATGCTAAAAAAAAAAAAAAAAACTACAAATTAACACTTTAGTGAACAGTGTTTGAATTGCGTGAATGGATTTGAAGTTAAAAGTGCTATATCAGTTCAATTAACGGAATTGCTGACATATATATTTTTGTTATTTTATCAACATGTTATACATCTATTCAGGGTGAGCCATTAATTTTGTATTAATTACCAACTTCATAATAAATATTTATTTAGAAACCTATTAAATAGTACAGACAGTAGCTTATAAATATTAATCAACAACTTATACCAACACACCCTATTGGAGTGGTAGGGGCTCCATTTCTCCTATAAGACTTCAAATGCAGAATCAATCAATGATCCACTGAATAACAAGAAAAAGGAAACAAATATTACAAAAAGTCAAAGTAATATAAACAAATTAAATTTCTAATAAAAACCACGACCATAGTTGGATAAAATGTACTAATAAGGTCCACTTACTCATTCCATCAATCGTATATATCATAATAACACTTAATTTATAGCAAAACATTACAGATGGTCTTAACAGTTCTTCAAAAAAGAGAAAAGATGGTTGGCAATTTGCATAAAGCTATAAAACAAGAAAGAAAGAAACACAAGGACAGGCACTCTAACACTTTTTCACTTTGAATAAATTTAAGATGCTTTATAGGGTCCTACATAGTAAGCCAGCGTCCCCTAATTAGTTGAATCCGTTCCAAGGCACCTTACAAGAAGGTTACAGGGTCTATAATTTTGTGGTGTGTTTGCAATATTTTCCAGTGTCGCTGTCTGCATAAAGCACTAGCACAAACCCATAAAAGCCTAAGGCCTAATTGGCAAGACGTCCTGATTGACCCATTGATACTATATAATGCACATGTCAATAATTTAATACTTGAAAATAAAAGAAAACATGCATGCCTCTTTGCCAGTATTACGTGACCAAAGTTTCTTGTAGAACATGAATCTTCATCAATTATAACTATAAATACCCCCCCTTCGTTGCTAGCTATTTACTTAGCCCTTCACTTCACAACTAACTCTTTAATTGTTCTCTCTAATATTGTTATTCCCTAGAGAGTTTTCAACCAATTAGTTGAAGAGATGAAGGGGGGAACATGGAATGTGTTGAATGGTATGAAACCGGTGATGCTAATGGTGCTTGTGCAGGTTGCATTCGCTGCTGTCAATGTGTTCTATAAGCTGGCCATCAACGATGGGATGAGCGTCAGGGTAGCCACCGCCTACCGCCTCGCCTTTGGCTCTGCCTTCACTGTTCCTCTTGCTCTCATCTCTGAGAGGTCTACCATCTTCTTTTGTTTCTGATCTTGTGCGGTCTTAGAATACCATGTTAAATATGTTCAAGACCATATAATGAATGACGTTTGAGTCTTTAAGTTGAAATGTCATCCATTATGTAATATGAAACATATCTAGCCACAAGAGATTATTTGAATTCAACCGGATACTAAATACTAGGCAATAGATTAACATGGCTAAAATGGTCCCTTTTTTATTTTCCATTTTTATTTTCTTCTATACAGGAAGAAGAGACCAAAGCTGACTTGGAGGGTGCTTTTCATGGCATTTCTTTGTGGCTTGTTTGGGTATGTTAAGTAATTCAGAAAATCTACATATATGGATATCACATATGTCTATGCCAATGGCATAATAAGGTATGGGTTATGTAATGTTGTTACAGGGGAAGCTTGTTTCAAAACCTATTCTACCAGGCCCTGGCTTTGACATCAGCAACGTTTGTGTCAGCCATCTACAACCTCATTCCAGCCATCACCTTCATCTTGGCCATCTCCTGCGGGTAATCAATCTCTCAACTCTTCATTAATTATTTCATGCAATTAAATGTTACATGGTACTAAGTTGTAGGAATTGAAGTTACTTTTGGGTGGAGCTTAAATGCTTTTGTTTGATTTTAATCTTAATTTCCTACAGTTTAGAAAGATTGAATTTGAGGGCGGCGTCAGGGCAGGCTAAAGTGTTTGGAACTCTCTTTGGGATTGGTGGGGCAATGGTGTTGACTTTTGTCAAAGGGGTGGAAATTGATATTTGGCCCTTCCACGTCAACCTTTTGCATCCACATCAGCACCAACACGGCCACGTGCCACCGCCGCCGCGTGACTCTGGCGGTAACTTGTTGGGTGTGCTCTGTGCCGTGGCTAGCTGCTTCTCTTATGCTCTGTGGCTCATCATTCAGGTCAGGCCTGTGTTCCACGTGTCATACACTAGCTATATGTTACTCGAGAAATCCTCAAAGTGATCACGTAGGACCATGTTAAATATGTTTTTTTATTATAAATAATATGATATTTTAGTTTTAAGTAAAGACTTAAATGTCATTTTATATATAATCATGAACATGTATACATACAAAACGTTATAATATAAGAATTTCTCTACGTCACCGCATGACACCAATTTATATGGAACAGGCTAAGATGAGCAAAGAGTACCCAAGCCACCACTCAAGCACAGCTATGATGACTACAGCGGGAGCAATACAAGCCACTGTTTATGGAATTTGCGTTGAGAGGGATTGGAGCCAATGGAAATTGGGTTGGAATATCAGGCTACTAACTGTGGCTTATTCGGTATGTATACTATTCTTTTCCATCTAATCTCACCATGGTTGTAATTTGTAACTGCAATTATTTAGTGTCTATTTGATTTAGTGTTTCAGAGTTTTAAAATTACTGTTGATAAAGTTAGGAAAATGCTACTTCTTATAAAAGCATTTGAAAAGATAAATGCTTTTGCTAAATTGTAAGACAAACATGATGTACTTAATTTATATAAATTTTGTTGCAGGGGATTGTGGGATCTGGATTAGTGTTTATTATCATAGCGTGGTGCATACAGATGAGAGGGCCTCTATTTGCGTCCGTTTTCAACCCTCTGATGCTTGTGCTTGTGGCTGTTGCTGCTTCTTTGATGTTAGATGAGAACTTATATCTAGGAAGGTATATTTACACACTAATTTATCTAATATGCTTGTAAATTGTAATAGATAACTCATAATTAATTTCATTTGGTTTTGTATGTATATGGATAGTGTGATTGGAGCAGTGCTGATTGTGATTGGGCTCTACATGGTTCTGTGGGGTAAGAGCAAAGAAATGAAAAAGGCTACTCAGTTAGTGCCATCTGAAAACATCCAAGAAGGTGAAGAAGCTATTGAAGTCGTTGTTGCTTCCACACCACTAGACCATGGTAAATGTGACCACAATAACCATAGCCAAGCAAGTTCTACCGTGATGAATGATTTGTCAAAGAATGGGGAAGGAGATTGTACTATTCACAATGTATAAGGGAAGTGGGAGACAAAAATTGGTCTTCTGAGATCTATTTTTTAGTCTATAAAGTGTAGAGGACCATGCAAGTTGTTGTAGATAGCATGTCCTTGTCTACATAATTTCTTAAATGCTCCTAAAGTAAGGAGGGAAAATGTTCTGTCTTGTATCATTTGACACTTAACACGTCAATTATTTTAGTAAAACGTAAGGAAAATAGAAGGCAATAATGTGATGAGTAATAAATGATACAAGTTATGTTAATAGCAATTAGAACCAGGATCAAAGGGGAGAGAGGGGTCACATTTTTTATTTCTTCTTTATAAGGATTTGAGTAATTCGCACATATATCTTGTCGTTCTGATCCTGCATATGAACTCCTTTCATTGAACATAGACAAATCTGATGTTAGATGATATGAGGCGCCAAAATTAGGGTACCAAAGTGGATCATTGGTTGTGTCATGAGAGGGAACTAAGGTTTGAGTCATATTTGCCGCTAGTGCAGGAACAACCGACACAGGCGCAACAAGGTTGTGGAGCTAGTTGCTGGCCATGAGTATGATTTGGAAGGGACAATTACAATATCCCAAATTAGATTTATTTATCTCATTAATAATAGAGTACAAATATCTGTGCAAATAATACACACACGTTAAAAATCATTTTTATTTATTTTTCTCTTAAATACGTAAAAGCTAATTCTAACCACCACTGGATTTAAGACACTTAGTGTAAGAAAATATTAAATATAATGAAAATGAGTTCTGCTACACGTACACCAAAAATCATATACCATACATACACCTCGTACTTATATACATAAAGTTTGTGTTTTAACTCCTGTAATGTCTGTGTACTTAATTAAATATAGTTGAGAATATTATTTACAAGTTTGTAATGTTTGTGCATTCATGAGAATAAAGTTTGTGCATTATTAATGGTGTATGTATGAATGAAATTGGGTGTACATGTAGCATTTTTGAATGAAAATTCTTCTTTTACTTTTGAGTAAACTGCTAAAATTGCACATTAAAAAAAAAATTGCTACAACTGTCGTATATGTGATGTAAAAAGACAATTTTAAATAACAGATCGTAAAGAAGAATTATTATGCAAAAGCATATTAAGTCAAAAAAAATGTGACAAGTTTCTAATTTTTTTTACACTAATCATAAATTTTTAACAATTTTTTCTTATATTTTTACTTGGCTTAGTTATAGGCTTTATATAGGATTTGAATGGTTTCTTTGACTTATTGTCTACAAAAGTAAAAAAAATTAAAGTTGCAACTTACATGTATACATATGTAGGTCAACGTAATAAATGGTACAAATATTATACGAATAACACATCTTTTCTTAATTGTATATATATACACGTATAATATGTATATATGTACGGTAAATATTGTAATATATTACCATATGTAAATATCTATGTTACGTAAAATATATGTATATGTTATAAATATATTACATATCATGCAAGTAAATTGTCTCATAAAATGACAAGTTACCAATTTTTCTTATTCTTTTATTTATTTATAACATTTATATAGTGCTTTAGGACCTATATGTTTTCTTTAATTATTTTACAGGTAGGAACATGAAGAAAAGTAAAAGCTAAGTGCATAAATAGGTTGCATGTTAATTTCAAATATTATTATATTATGTTTATGCACTCTTTTACATATGTTGATACAACATGCGTAATGTACTATGTATGTATGTTATGGACTTATGGTGGGTGTGAGGATGGAAGTTGCACGCGTGCTGTGTGCACGCATATCAATTAAAAAATATGGTTCATAATTTGACATGTTTCATTGATTTTATATTATTTTTTACAATTTTACATTATATTAAGTTATTTATTATTATTTGTTTTCACCTTGTAAATTTGAATAGAAATTTTGTGGCCTTTTTTTCAACCAAACATGTTAAGTAACTGTTGTTTAATTGACGAATACTTAAAACTCTTTAATGTTATGTTTGAAATGTGAAAATCATGATCAAATCACAAAATTTACAAGTCAAATATGAAGGAGCATGTTTGATTACTCTAACAAGTAATAATATATTCTTAAAAAGAAAAAGAAAAAAAAAGGACAAAACGTGGCCGTGCAACCATTATATCTTAATTATATTATTGAATTTTTTTTATACATATTATATTATTGAAAGAAGACAAAAACGTGGACATCAATTAATTGAGGTTATCATAATAGTAACTGATTTTCTTTTTTAAAAACAAAAACACAAGAGCATGGTTCACATAGATGCTTAAATTTTAATATTTCTATTGCTTAAACAACCTCTATATAAGTCGTAGGTTGTGCTAAATGTTGAGAGTCAAGTGAATGAGTGTGCGCGAGAAACATCATTTATGTCAATGTGCAAGTGAGGGATAAAAGAAAAAATAATTGTGAAGAATATTGTTTGTGATACTTTTTAATCGAAAATAAAGAGCAAGTTTTGCAGGAGTCATTAACTTGAGCTACCTCAATATTCACACAATCATTCAGTTCCTTCAAGTTCCTTGCTGTTAGGTGAAAATTTGAAATCACTTGAGTTTTGTTAACTCTCTAGTAATCTATTATCACTCCCAAAGGTCCTTAACACAGCGGTCCTTGTTTTTCTTATTTACATGGTCATATTTAATAGCCTATGAAACACCTCTGCTTACATGGTGTAATTTCAGGTTAGATGTTTACATCCATGATTACCTAGTGAAGAGGGATTTGAAGGCTTCAGCTCAAGCACTTCAAGCTGAAGGGAAGGTATCCTCTATACAGGCATAACTGGCACATTAGAGATTCAATCCTGTCCCCGTGATTCTCAGACCAGCCTTTTGGATAAGAGGTAGATAGCGTGCTTCAGATGTGATTCAGACTTATATATATATAATAAAACACAAAATAAATAAAAAAGAAGCATAACCTTTTATTTGGAGTTAATTTGTATGTATAGCTTGTACAATCATATTTACATACTACTGATTACATGGTTATTAAGATGTAATAATTAACTCCGCTAGGATTTTAAGATGATATTTGAAGAATGAGATTGCTTGCATAATAAAACTAATAGAGCACTCTTTTTTCAGCTTCACATGCTCATGCACGTTGATCCTAGGCCACCTTTTCTCCTCTAGCTATTCACTTTCAATCCCTGCTGGGGTTGTTTCATCTACTCTTCTTCAGTTTTGCACTGTTATTCAATAGCATCAATAAGGTATGTTCTCTTATTGCTTCACTTTTCTGAATTCTTGTGACATATCAATTTAGGACTTTTTTTCATAGCAATTGAGTAGGGAAGGCTATTTGTATCATTTTCCTGTGTGAACATCTAGCTGCATTAACAATTACGACTGAACTATTCTAAATATTTTCTTGTTTCATTCTCTGGCAGGCTTCCATTGTTAGCTCTCTCTTTTTTCTTTTTTTTTTTCTTTTCCTTTTTCCTCAAAATTGGACAAGGTTATTGTGACTTGTGTGTGTTAAACTACTGAATCAAATTTAAGGATTTGTTTCATTTAAACTTTATATTCATCGATCTATCCCTCCTTCAAATGGACTTCGGTCCATGTTTAATGCACCTGGTTAATGCGATTGAGCTCAGTCAAATGGTTTCTCTTTCACCCGTGGATAAAAATCAACCATGAATTATATAACATGGAAAGGGGGCCATCACCCTTGCTGCCTTCTCTACTTGTGTTGGGTTTGGGATTGGTAATTTACTGGTCTAGTGTGCTGTCTGTGATAGACATGTTCCTATCTTGGTTTCAATTTGTATCAGAATCTGAGAAAAGTCTTAGTTCTTGTGCTGGTGCTTCTTGTTCTTTTAGTATCCATGTTTGTTTACTTGCCATATTCTTTTCCCTTTGTTGGCAAGTCATCTTATGGTATAAACCGTCAAGCTGTCAGCATTTCAAGCCGTGATTATTATGGATTTTAATTCGGTTGGAACATTGCTCTTAGTTTTACTCTTCATTTTTTTGTATAATCTGATTTGATACTACATAGTGTCAATTATAAGGTAATTGGATCGGATATTATGTTTTGAACTTTGTCTTAATTCATACACGATATTTATAAGGTATATACTTAGATGTATTTATTTACTGCCTACACTTTGTAACAAGATAAATCCATAATGATCAAATACAGAAACATATATCTCAGCAGAATTAATAACCAACAAGTATGACGTTCAATACAAGGGAAAATAAACTGAGATATATGTTATTTTGTCCACCATTTTTTCTAGGTTCTTTCGTAGTTTTTTAATCCAACTGATCATGTATGATTATAATTAATCCATTTGTAAATATTAAAATCCGTCTATAAAAATTAAATATCTATCTATAAATAAATCTGTTTGTATTTAGCATTTTTTTTTTTGTAATGACGGTCCCTTCCTTTTTTTGGTTTTTTGGCTACTGTTGGTAGACCTGTCTTGCCTTCGTTGGCCTCTCAAAGATTGGTTTGTCAACTAGGCGCTAGATAACCATTGTGACCTCCATCTAGGCCCTCCAATGTTAAAAAAAAATAAACTATTAATTTAAATGTATAATATTTTAAAAATACAATAAAAAAATAAGAATTAATAGAATAATGTTTATAGAACACGCAAATATGTTTTATGAGCATTCAAATATTTTTCTACTCTTTTACGAATTGACTCGGGGTTATCATATCGCATAGTAGTATACATATTTCTTTCTCAAATAATTGTACATTTTTTTATTTTGCATGAATATTAAGAAAATAATTAAAAATTTTCAAAGTTAAAAAAATTTAATACTAATACTTTACAAAATTATCCCTAATAATTTCTTCATATATTACTTTATTTCTCTTCTACTGCTTTTATTAAATAAAAGTATATTAAAAAATAAGATAATTAATATTGTCTAACTTTTAAAAGTGGATAATTATTTTAAAAAAATAAAAATGTGGATAATTAGTATATGACAACATATTATTAAACTCTCGAATTAACTCATAGACTCTTACAAGTTTACGATTTGATTATACAAAAAGAGTTAACATTTTTATTAGTAAATTTATACAAATTTAAGTAAATTCTTAACAAAATAAATAAACTCTCAAGTTTACTACCATTCACAAATTTATTTAAACTCTCGACTTTGACTAACTTACTTGAGACGCGTTGAAATTAAATCTGACTAATGGTTGCCACTTCAAAACTAAGTCAGCTCTTAATTAGTGTGTGAGGGGGGCTTTAACCTTTCCATCCATGGGTCCAAACATTAATATGGATGGGGCCTTAAAAACCAGTGATTGGACTTGGACTCCTATAATAATCATACAAGTCTTTCAACAAAGGTGGACAGCATTCAATATTGGTGGCTCATTAAATTGATATCCCAGGCACAGCTGTTGCCACATTCATGTGATGGATAGCGTTGGCATTTTGGTAGTTCCATCTCAACATCATGGCCCTTTCTTTAACTCTTAGGTGTCTATAAATAAATAGAGACAAAAAAAATTAAAGGGGTGTTGAAGATGAAGAAGATAGTGGTTGCAGCGATGCTCTTGTTTCTGATCTCTTCCCAAATGGAGAGCGTTGAGCCTTCTGCTTTTGATTGCATCGACGCTTGTGAAACTGGCTGTGTTCAGAGCGACAGTTAGTGCCTTTTCTCTTTTTTCCTACGCTTCTTAATTACTCTCTGTTTATTCCTCCTCCTTTTTTTTAGGTGTATGAAATATCGAAAGTTATTTATTGCCTCTTACAATTATGCTAAAAAAATGTTTGAATAAGAATGGGAGAATTAGTCTTAGTTTGCCACTTTGCCTTATTTGACGAAATAAATAAAGAACGTAATTAATCGAATAAAAAGGTACAAGGTTACGACTAATGGGTATAATATAATTTATGCATGATGTGATGATATGGTATATAGATTTTCTGTTTAAAAAGAAAGGGGGATTTTTCTATCGGTGCTGGATATGGTTTAGATGTTTGATGAGAGGCAAATGTCACTTGATGCAGCAAGGCTTATGCAACGGTGTGAGCGCAAGTGCCAGATTAGATGCGGTCCAGGTAACCTAAATATTTCTCTTCTTGTAGCTATCACATCAATTATTCTTCTCTATATGTTCTTTTTTTAAATCTAAATCATCAGTCTACTAAATAATTTGATTTGAGTGAGATTACTCTCTTATATAAGATAAAAATTCTTCAAATATTATTATTCTTTTATGGACAGATTTGAATTAAAAATTTTACAAAAGAAATTTAAGGTTGTGAATTGAGATATTTTTCTATTAAATTCAGTAAATATATTTTTGTATAAATTCACAGACATCAGGTCTGGGTGGTGTAGTCGGTTATCACGCTAGTCTCACACACTAGAGGTCTCCGGTTCGAACCCGGGCTCAGACAATTCATTTAATTCAATTTTGTTACCTAATAATACATATGTATATTGTTTTTATTCTTCTCTTGTGATCAATTTTTACAGATTCTAAAGTTGAGGAGGACATGGGTTGAGTCAATATTTGCTTGGACAATGCCCTACACAACAAGCCTCTTATAGTTTATTTCATATATATAATAACATTTTGGAGTTAGTTCCTTGTTGTAGTCCCATCTTATTCAATAAACGTTTGTGAGAGGATAGTTTTTGAAGATCAATTAAGTTTTTGTTTAAGGGGGTAACATGTTTTGTAATCTGAAGGAAGTCTGATATATGTTGAAATAAAAATTTGTTATGGCAATGACTATATCACTTCCATTATCATGGTATCAAATGCACTTGCAGACAATCGCTGCTTGTCCTATCAATTTTTATATTAGGAAATCAACGATAGCATACATATCCTAAGTATCTTCCTAGCTTCTTTCCCTGCTTGGTTATGCTTAAGGGGTAACTTCTAACATTCACCACCAATTAAATTGGGGATATCTAAATCAAGAGACCAAGTGGAAATTGGGAGTGCACACTTGCCCACTTACATAGCTTATTTGTACAATTCAACATAGATTTGTAGTCATTGAACTTCACAGTTTTAAATGAAGAGGTGAGTAAATCAAGCACCCCTTTAAGATTTTCTTCAAGTTTTTTTTTTATTACTAAGAAATTTAGCGCTTGATTTATCTTTCTAAACGTCTCTTCGAATACAAAAATCAAGATGTGTCATCTTAAAGGGGTTAAGAAAGTCAAGCAATATCAACCATATCTATCATAAAAGGCGCTTGAAGAGAGTCTTGTATTTCTTTGAAATGGTTGAATTAAGCTTAAATACTCCAAATTAGTATAAACATTTTGTTTTGAAATCTAGTTGGAATTTTAGTATATTAGCAAACCACGAAAAGGGCTAAAATGAGAATTCGAAATTTTAAGGAAACAAAGGCAGAAACCCTAATCACAATAACAATAAAATTCAAAGAAGAGATAGAACGATATGCCACAAATTGTGTTAGGAACTGCCCTTACGACTTTATCTCTGCTCTACCCAGAGCAATTGCTCGGTGGAAAGGCCTTGACGGGATAATCAGAGATAAGATGTGGGTCTTGCCAGTAACTTCTCCACACACAATCCTTGACAACAACGAGAAGCCAAGTCACATTCCAATCTCAAATGAGCAGCAGAGATCATGGGAACCTTTGCAGCGTCATAGTTTTACAGCAACAAAAGAGGAAGATGAACAGTGATGAGAGAAACAAAATGCCTTGAAAAAGAAAGGAAGATAGATGGGTCTGATTAGGTTGGTTTGGTCTTGGTGGATTGCCAAATAAATAGGTCATAATGCTTAACAAAAACGTTGAGCCCATGGTCATATTGGCAAAAAGGCAAAGACAACATAACAACTAAGTATGTCTCCAACGGCCATAAGTGGTCCAACGGTGACACAAGCCACATGACTCTTTAATGGTTAGAAACAAGACACAAGATGGATTGATTCAAAAAGTAATGCAACAAGTAAAATAACTTATTGGACTTACACAAGTGCATGAGTGTGATGTGGTGAAGTCCAAGTCCATATTATCAGCCAAATACTATGAATTTTAAATGAAGAACTATGCCTCCTTATAAAAAAAATTTCTATTAAACCAAAAATTAAATTCCTAACCATACGGGACTTGACTTTCTATTAAACCAAAAATTAAGTTCAAAACACACTTTAAACTTTTATTTCCATTTTTTTAAAAGGCTTTATCTAATCGAAATCCTAAGCAAAACTCATTTTTTAATTGTTATCTCAAACAGTGATAGTTTGGTTCCAACTTCTAACCCCAAGAAAAGCAAAACAAATTAAGAACAATATCCATTTCAAACATCAATTCAGCTGATGCTAAGGCTCACGGGACACGCGTGAATAATCGTGATAGTAGGCCCTTTGAACAGCATAAGATTATTTTGAGTTTTGACCAAAAACAAGAACATCAGTAATTAGTTACCTAGTTAGTTGGGTTTGTATTACATTAGTTAGAGCTTCATCCTCATCATAATGAGCATGCTCTTTGCTTGTGTCTCGATTCCTTCAGTGGGAGGAAATGGGCCCCACTCTATACATATAATTATTTTTGTTTGGTAAATAATATAATTAATTAAACGGATAATTAGGGTGAATTATAATTATGATGCGCTCGGAAGCTTCAATAAATACTGATGATGAATGAGTATATGTGCATGGTCAAAGTTAGACTTAAACAATGAAGAACGATGAATCAAAAAGAACAAAACAGGGAGCGGAAAGGACTCTACCCTAATCAGAGGCCGTCAAATCAAAACAAAATCTTTCAATTTCAACACAACCATTTGAAATCGTTGCATCTGAACAATAACATTACATGCGTAATTCTCGGGCTGAGCCTCCTCCTACCCACTTACCCAGCTTTTACGTGTTTGGTTACGGTATGAGTTTTATGTACCAAAAAGGAAAATTACAATGTGAAATTTTCCTATCAAACATAATTTCAAGAGATATAGATTATGAATGCGACAAATTAGCTAAATATATTCTTGATTTCATATGTAGTTTTAGAAAGAAAAGAAAAATTCTTACGAGAATATGTATTTTTAGAATTATTATTTTTACAACATAAGAGTTATACATTCTTTTTGGTGATTATTTTGTTATGAAGAATAACAATTGAAACTCATGTAAAAAAATGGCAATAAAATATAAACCATTACAAAAAAATATTTAAATACCGCTCTCTAAAAAGACAATAACATTCTTGACCTTTATTTATTAACATAAACAAAGAGAATAAATAATTGAGATAATTGTAGTCAATGAAGGTTTTTTTTTCTAAAAAAAAAAAATGATGTCAATGAAGCAGGAATTGAAGGATTCCCGTGTTGCCTACACAGTCCACGTGTAGGTGCTTCAATGCCTCAATTTCACAAATCAATAATTACGGTCCTGTCATATTTTAAAGATTGTGATTTATGGGAGTAATCATGCGTGCACCCAAAAAAAAAAATCTATATAAGTTATATACTAATGTTAAATATGCATAAACAAATATTTTAAATATAAATAGATAAATATTATAGTATTGATAAATAAATATTTTTTACGTATGAAAGTGAAATAAAATGAAATTTATGACACATTAAATGTTAAAAAATAACTATACATTACAATGCTCGAAAATAAACCTTACAAAACTCATAAATAAATAATACACAGCACAAAAATAAAGACATAAACAATCGTTACTTTAAACACAAACAAATATTTCACCACACAAAAATATTATATTATAAAGAAACAAACATTACAACTCTTAAATATAAACATTATAACACTCATTAATAAACATTATTACACACATAAACAAACATTACATCACACTAAAATAAATAAATAAATAAATAAATATTATAACACACAAATAAACTTTCCACGATATTAAAATATTACAAAATATAGAGAATAATATCAATGAAGTTAAAACAAGGGATATGTCTTATATTGTCTTTCTATTTTTTCTTACACGGAAAATGCCTTAAATTGTCCGCTTAATGATTAATGATTAATGATTAATGATAGTATACACAAAACCACAATCTAGAAACTTCCATATCATCTGACTTTTTTTTTGGTGCGACCATACCATCTGACTTTAAATAAATAATAATTGCAATATAAATAAATCCTTTTTATAATGTTGTTGGTCATAATCATTACAATGACCAGCACACTATTATTACGTACGTATGCAGCCTCATTTGATATATATTGTATATTTATTTTTCTTTTTTTTTCCCACTTTAGAGGGGTAAAACTTAATTTGGGTAACATTGAAAATGGAAATGTCTGAACCAAAAAAACAGAACAAATATTTTATTTTATTTCTGGAAATTTTGTGAAATAATAAGCAGATGATAATGGTTGCTGCTGCAATCTGTTTCTGAGTGGGGGGTCAAAATGGATAGCACACGGGAAAAAGCAAATGGCATTTCGACAGTTTTGGTCATGGTGACCAAGTGGGGTACATTAAACATTTTTTTTAGTATTATATTAGCTCAGAGTTACATTTTAATTATATAAAAAAGAATACTACTAGCAGAGTACAGGTACAACCAAGGAGTGGAATATACATACGCATGGAAAACTATACAACTAATTTGTGCTCATTTACATGCACAACCCATCAACGAGTAAATGTGTGTATCTCTGCACGACATTTCAATTTCTCTCGTAAATAAATATAATTAACCATTTTTCTTAGGTCTTGCCTGAATAAATAAAAAAATTGAACCTTGCCTTTTTAACTTTAATTGGTGAACTAGATTTAACGCAGCTTTGGGGTCCGGACAGTAGAGAGAGTGGGGAAGTAGAGAGGAAGTTAGCATTTTTCTGACCTAATAAATCTTCTCACCTTTTTCCTCTGCTTCCTTGTGTCTCTCTTCTCTGCTCTGATTTCCCTTCAATAGATTCCTTCATCTCCTGCAACTGCTGCTAATTGCTACAGATCTCTTAAATCTGGGTATGTTTCTTTCTCAAATCAAGGTTTTTGTTTTTCCTTTTGGAACACACTGTTCAGATTTTCTTCAAATCTGGCTTCACGTTTATAATGCTGGGGAAAAATTATGGGTTTTGGGGTTTTCTCAAATCTGTCTTAAAAGTTTTTGGAAGGAAAAATGGCGTGATTTTGGAGAGGCAAATCTCAAAGGAGATTGTGGGATTTGAAACTTCGGAGAGGGTTTTGATTACTGATTTATATCATTTTTCTTCTGATTTTGCAGGTAAAGGGTGGATTTTGATCTAGCTTTGGGAGTTTTTGATTAACTTGGATCAACTCCAAGGCTTAAGAGGTAATGTTTCTTGCTCCCTTTCTTTTCTTCTGGTCCATTGGTTTGTTGGCAAAAATAGCCATAAGTAAATAAAATTGGAAGTGTTTAATTTTTTTCCTTCCAGTTCTAGCTATTATTATTGATGATAGCTCTTCCATTTATATGTATTATAATTAATTAATTTTGATGCCTAATAAGGCATACAGGATAAAACCCATTTAAGATTTAAAGTATAGAATAAGAAAACTTAAGAAAATTTTGGTATCTTTTTACTTCTGTATTTGCAATCATCTCATCATGATAATGCTGCTTTGAGTAATCCTTCCTGATGGTGGGTAGTGACAAATATCTACCTTGAAACACTCGCTGATTCTGGCATTTTATTATCTGATTTGGAACTCTCAATTGACTTAAATGGCTGTGAATACCTCTGGTATTTGGATTCATGGCTATATATGGCTGTCCTGATACTTAAACTGGAGAGTCTGAAAAATAGTGAGTATTTAGATGGTGGGTCTTAATCTTTATAGTGAGTATTTTGGTGGGAAAGGTGAAGAAAAATAGCTATATTACACCAATAGTTATGAATGGTGGTTTGACTGTTGAGATGAAACTCTCCTTCTATGGCAGCCATATGCTTGCAGAGGTTGGATATAGTTATTTTCAAGTTTACAGAAGATACATGTATATATAGTTATTCCTGGGACCGACCTGCAGAATGTCATTCCGTAGCATAGTTCGTGATGTGAGGGATAGTATTGGGAGCTTATCTAGGCGGAGTTTTGATGTCAGACTGACTGGCCATAATAGAGGAAAATCTCATGGGTCAGTACAGGATTTGCATGACCAGCCTCTAGTAATTCAAAATAGTTGCTGGGCGAGCTTGCCCCCGGAATTACTGTATGATATCATTAGACGGCTAGAGGAGAGTGAGACTATGTGGCCTGCTCGAAAGCATGTTGTTGCATGTGCTGCTGTTTGCCAGTCTTGGAGGCATATGTGCAAGGAAATTGTCAAGAGCCCAGAGCTCTCTGGAAAACTCACATTCCCTGTGTCGCTGAAGCAGGTTAGCTTTATTATATTTGTGTATCAGACGGTCTCTCTTTTTTTTGTTTTTAACTAAGTAATCTGTTGCATTTATGTGGAAAATTTGGAGCTAATAATAATACTTAATATCGTTGTTTGAAGCAATACCCTGACTTATTTGTTCTTTCCATTTTCAGCCTGGGCCACGAGATGGAATGATTCAATGTTTCATCAAAAGAGATAAATCTAATCTAACATATCACCTATTCCTTTGTCTCAGTCCTGGTAAATTTTCTTTCTTTCTTTTTTCTTTTTGTGGTACGTTGTATCCCTTGGGTTTATGCTATTTATGTGGTCAGATGCTTTCTATTGTCACTGTAGATTTGTTCTGATACAGTGTTTCGAACAGTTCAGGTTGTTGAAGTTGATCATTTTGACTTCACACCTAATATTGACAAGCTATAAAAACATATGAATATTGTGCACGTATGTTGACTCTATCTGGCTGTCTGTATATGTTTGCATGGATATATGATTTGAGATCTATATGGGATGACACTTTTAATACTATACTTTTTGCAAAAGGAATTACTAGTTGTTCAGGATAGTTTCAGAAGTCGTCTTTCAAGGTTTCAGTTCACTTTTTTGGATTCTGTTTGCGTCAGCATTCGTCGTGAGTGCGAAAATTGGATAGTTTCGTAATGGTTGGTCTCCACATATTTATTTCCCATTATGATTGATCCTAGAAGTCTAGGATAATATTGTCTGAGAGCCTTTTATTAGTTGAGGCAAGCCTTAACAGGTTTTTTTTGTCACTTAGTATGAGTTGTTCCTTTAGCTATTTTCCTTGTATTTTCTTAAGGTTATGAGGGTATTTGTTATTAAATTCTATTATGTAATCAGCGAAGATTTTCTATTATTCAATTAAATTAGTTAGTAATACTGTTTTATGCTTCATTGTTTTTGCTTAAGTATTACGTTGGTTATTTTTAGACCTTGATCAGCTGAAATTGCATATGGTTTTTGCACTAGTTAAGGGTAAAACTACTGAGTCATTTTTTAGGTTTTGAAGTGTTTTTCCATTCTATTAAATTAAGATTTCGATTAAAAATTTTCTCCCATGTTTACAAATTATTTCTGTTCATCATTATCTGCTTTCTTGAAAGGGATTGAATCTGTCTTTATATCACATAGTAAACGGGAAACTAATCAGAATTTGATATATACTGCCATATTGTTCTTCTTTTTTCTTTTTGTTTACTTCAACTTTTGCAGCTTTGTTAGTTGAAAATGGAAAATTCCTCCTTTCTGCTAAGAGGACGCGGAGAACAACTTACACAGAGTATGTTATTTCCATGGATGCTGACAACATCTCTAGATCAAGTAACACATACATTGGAAAGCTGCGGTGAGTTTACTGCTTGTACACATTTGAAATGATTGTCTTTCACTATATACTCATCTATTAAAGCAATTTTTCTTGTGTCTAACAAAGTAACAGTTAAAACTTAAAAATACCATTATCTGAGATTTAGACCGGATGAGTGTGTTCTAACTCCCAGATTTATAAAAGTAGAATTCTTAATCTTGCTAACTAAAGATTATTTGAAAATGAATTGTAGCTGTTATTGCCGAAAGTAGATTATCTCTGTTTTTTTCCCCCTTAAACTCTATTGGTGTCAATAGTTTAGGTTCTTATTCCATCATTAGTTTTTCACTTATGGCTTGCAGATTGATCATAGTTTGTTTTTCAAGGCTTCAAGCCTATTTACTAACTATTTCATGTTCTATTTTGTGTCCGTGACTTCTAACTCACGAGGTTATCTTTTAATTTCATGCACCAGGTCAAACTTTCTTGGTACAAAGTTCATTATATATGATACACAGCCTCCATACTCTTCTGCCCATATATGCCCTCCTGGAACCGGCAGGACAAGCCGTAGATTTTATTCCAAAAAGGTCTCACCAAAGGTCCCATCTGGGAGTTACAACATAGCTCAGGTAACATATGAACTAAACGTCCTTGGTACACGGGGCCCAAGGAAGATGCACTGCATCATGCATTCTATACCGACCTCAGCACTTGATGCCGGTGGCATTGTTCCTGGCCAGCCAGAGCTTCTCCCCCGGCCCCTCGAGGACTCGTTCCGGAGCATCTCATTTTCAAAGTCTCTAGATCACTCTATCGAGTTCAGCAGCTCACGGTTTTCCGAGATCGGTGGTTCCGGCAACGAGGAGGATGACGGCAAGATGAGACCCTTGGTTCTGAAAAACAAGCCTCCAAGATGGCATGAACAGTTACAATGCTGGTGCCTTAACTTCCGCGGAAGGGTAACAGTTGCATCCGTCAAAAACTTCCAGTTGATCGCTGCCACCCAGCCAGCTGCCGGCGCACCAACACCATCTCAGCCAGCTCCACCGGAGCATGATAAGATCATTCTGCAGTTCGGCAAAGTTGGGAAAGACATGTTCACCATGGATTATCGGTATCCGCTATCTGCATTCCAAGCTTTTGCAATATGCTTGAGCAGCTTTGACACCAAATTGGCTTGTGAATAGAGGATGAATCATGGATCAGATGAATCAAACATTGAATGATGGGGGGTATCCTTCCTGTGCTGTTTTCCTTTTTCTTATTACCATTTTCATGGTAATAGGCAAATTGTTGTTGTTAATCAGCTACTGTAATGACTCAATTTTAACCGTAGTGATGCATCCCTGATGTAACAGGGTTTAGAGCATTTTTAACAATGTTGCTATGTTACTCTGTCTGTTTATTATGCCTACCAACAGATTATTAACAGATTTTAGGTTCTGCTACCGTCTATGTTGCTTGTTAGTGCATGTTTGGTAATTTGTTGTGAGCTGTTATAGTATGATCTTTATCACGTGCTGCTGCTTGGCCTTGTGTATGACAAAGTTAGGCACCGAATAATCTGATATCAAAGTTGTTTAGGAATCATGAAAATAATGCTGTTAGATATCCAGGTGATAATTCGCCTATTTTTTAGGAAGATGTCTACTACGTTTGTTAAGATGAAATATCAACGAATCCTTCCTGGTTTTTTTTTTTTTCTAATTTTTATAGGTTACCAAACATCACAAACATTTACAGTAAGTATGTCATTGTTAAAGAAACCTAACTTTTAATATAAAATGGTAATTCAATTGCAAAAGAAAAAACATTCTTAATAAATCTCACTCTTAACTAGTTTGGGCAAAGTTCTAATTTGGTTCTCAGACAAAACATTGTCCTATTTAGATTTTCAAAAAAAAATGTGTCATTAGTTTTTATTCTTTTTAAATGTTGTCTCCGTCAACTCTTTACTTTTCGCCTAATTTCTTCAAGTGAAAAACTAAGGGAGACATTTAGAAAAAGGCGAAGGATTAATGAGATATTTTTTTATTTTTAGTTTTGTTTAGGGACTAAGTAAAGTAACAATGTTTTGTTTGGGGACTAAATTCATGCATTGCCCCTCCCCCAACCTCCAAAAAAAACCTCAACGACATCACTCAAATATCACTTCAGTAATTTGTCATAATCTTAGCTGAAAAATCATTCCCATAATCTGGTATAGCACGTTTAGGAAAATGTGATTGAAGTTAACATATTGAGTAAGTGAAATTGAGCTATTCGTGACAAGACAATGCAAATAACCAGTTCGGATGCAGCTCAAAACTTAATAGCGATGAGCTGGGGAAACAAGTCACTCTCATACCTAAAGTCAATCAATTATTGGCCACCAATTAAAAGAAATCTTAAATTGCAATGATGTTTTTGACATGACATTGAATATACTAATTAAATAAAAAGTGAGATATCGTAGACATGGAAAATGACCACAAAAATTGAGATTACTCTAATTTTATCATTTGATTTTTACACATGGCATTTCTAAAAATGTTGTTACATTTTAAAAGGATAGAATTATAGTCAAATTAAATAAAATAATTTGACTCATGCCTACTTGTTATAAAAGTTTATTTGACAAAAACAAATATTTTTTTAATTAAAAATTATTTCTACATATTTAAATATTTTTTAAAAAAGTTAGAATCTAAAAGAATATGTTTTCAATTATTTTAATTCTATTAAAAATTAATTTTTTTAAATATTTTTTCTCTTCAAAAATTTGTCACTACACTCATTATATTACTAGTAAGAGTTGCACGCATTCGTGCGAGCCAAATAGAAATTAAAAAATACTATAAAAAAATTATCTAATCTATGAAGTATGTAAAGATAAAAGAAAAAAAATTGATATCAAAGTGAATATTACACTTAAATATCTCTTTATTATTAGTTTTTTCTCTTCAAAAGTTTGCCAATGCACCATTATTAATAAGATTACACGTTGGTGCAAACAAAAAAAAAGATTACAATTTGGTACTTGGTAGTAAAAGGAAGAGTAGTATTATATGTACATCAATTTTGGTGTAAATAATAAATTTCTTCTCTTACACATATCAAAAGGTTCATACCCACATCAAGCATATGTAAATGAAGACTTAGTATTTACACTAAGTTTAATATACAAATAACATTTTTGCAAAAAGAAGGCTATAGACAAACAAAGTACAAGAGATAATTTTCCTCTTTTTATTTTAATTTAATTGTGCTCAAACATACCTATTTTACTTTTTATTTTTAATTTTGTTAGCACGTGTTTTTACAATATTTTTTATATAATCAAGAAAAAAAAATCATTTGAAAGGTAAGATTCATAAAATTTTAAGCCACTAAAATTGATTTAATGGTAAAGAGTTTGGGTAGTACACATCAAATCTAGATTAAATCATGTAATTTCTAAATTTCAAAAATTTTAATGTAGTGAATAGAGTAAAAAAAAAAAAGTATTATAAAAAACATGGTTCCGATAGATAGGGAAATCCCTATATTATCGTTGTTTTGAAATTTTCATTACATTGCTTTTCGTTGCTTCAAGTGGCGTCAACCACAGCGAGGGGCTTTAGTCCTTCGCTAGGTTTTGCGAATTCGCCATTTTTTCTGTGCTTTACGCTTCCCCTTTCATCATCTCTACAACCTCTCTTGTTTCCTTGGGTTCTACTCTTTTTTTCCGTTCCCTTAACCTTCATTTCAGTTTCAAAGGTACTTCCTTTCTATTGCATTCCTTTACCTTTCTTGTATGCTGTTCCAGCATTTTTTGTTTTTCAAGTTTCATTGGATGGTTTTGAATACAATTGTATCTGGGTGTTTGGAAATTCATAGGTTTTAGCTTGGGTAAGGGATAAAATTTGGATTTTTAATATTTTTTTTTTGGGGGGGGNGTTTGAAATTGAAGAATATGGAAGTCACATGATTGAAAGTTGGGATATTTTTGCATTTGGGGTTTTCATTCCAGATTGGTATCTGATTGTGATTGATCTGTTTGCTCTGATGGACACTTTGATCATTTTAAGGTTTCCAATTTGATGTTTTTGAGTGTCAATTATGTTGAACTTTTGAGCTAATTGAGGTTCCTTAGGCTTGGTTCTTATTGTAGGAAATAAAACTGAAAGCAAGGAAGGTCACTGCTGCAGCTGTTTTTGATGGGTTTCTTGTGATCTATGTGGGGTTCTTGTCCACTGTTTTTTTGGAGAAACTCGAGGGGTGTTTTGTCTGAAAGGTTGTGACAATGCCGTCTACTGATAATCAGGGCCCTTCTTCCCCATTTTCCTCCTTCGGCCGCTCCCTATTTGGCATCAGGCGGGAACAGGTTCATTCTTTGGAAACAAGTCATGAATCCAGTTCCCGCGATTTGGAGCTTGAGTCGTTTCAAAAGCATGTTACCGATCGATTTCAGGACCTTTCTGGGGTTAGTGATGATGATTTGCTCTCCATTGAGTGGATGAGGAAGCTCCTGAATGCATTTATCTGCTGCCATGAGGAATTCAGAGCCATTCTGTTGAATAATAAAGAGCAGGCCGCAAAACCCCCTCTGTATCAGTCAGTTTCTGAATTCTTTGAGAGGTCGGTGAAGGCACTCGACATTTGTAACGCAAGTCGTGATGGAATTGAGAAGATTCGTATGTGGCTAAAGCATGTGGAGATCATCGTGTGTGCCTTGGGTTCTAACCAGAGAGCATTTAGTGAAGGCCAGTTCCGGAGGGCTAGAAAGGCACTGATGGATTTGGCATTGGCAATGCTCGAAGAGAAAGAATCTGGATCGGCCTTTTCTCACCGTAACAGATCTTTTGGGCGACATAACATGGCCAAGGATCGCCATTGTCATTTGAAAGGCCATTCTCGGTCACAGTCATGGAGTGTATCTGGTTCGTGGTCTGCAGCCAAGCAGCTGCAGTCCATTGCAAGCAACCTGGTTCCCCCTCGTGGGAATGAGATTGCTGCCACGAGTGGGCTGGCAATTCCTGTTTACACAATGAATTCGGTTCTCTTGTTTGTTTTGTGGGCTCTTGTTGCAGCAATTCCTTGTCAGGATCGGGGCCTCAACATTCAGTTTCCAGTTCCGCGGCAATTCTCATGGAGCACTCCTGTTACTTCACTTCATGAACGGATCATGGAGGAGTCTAAGAAGCGAGCACGCCGGAACTCAAATGGTTTGTTGAAGGAGATAAATCAGGTTGAAAGATGCGCTCATCATATGACCGACTTGGTAGATTCAGCTCAGTTTCCATTGACAGATGAACAGAAAATGGAGGTTGGGCAGAACTTGAAGGAGCTGACTCTTGTTTGTGAAACTTTAAGAGATGGATTGGATCCATTGGAGCGCCAGTTGAGGGAGGTGTTCCGGAAGATTATGACTTGCCGGACCGAGGGGCTCGATCACCTAGGCACATCAAATTGTACAGAGCAATGAAACTGGTGAGTTGTTGCCGAGAATCAAATGTACAAATTTGCGGAACATGTACAATGGACATATCTTATTACCAGCATTTTGGAAGAAGGAAGAATGGCTTAGCAGATAAATCAATTTGGCTATCTTGTATTTATCTAAGTACTTAAAAAAAAGCAAGAAGGAATAACTGATGTTATGGTTACTTGTTAAATATTTTATTTTCTTTGCTCAATGATATATATTTATATACACCAAGTGTTTTCTATTGGCTCTTGTCTGAGTAAATTGTAAATTGTTTATGCTGCTGTGGTTATAACTTATACAACTATATATTAGACAGTGTGTATGTTTTCTATTCCGTTGACATTATAAACCGATTTATACTAATAAGTATTTTGATTGGAGTTGGAAATGTAAACCAAAATCAATAAAGTACAAAGATTGATGTGAACTTATAATCGCCACAATCATTTATTTATTTACTTAATGGTGTAAACTGGGTCAAACATTTTTACATGTTGCAATACTTGACCCCACACAAAATCAAAACAAAGGAAAATCTGCAAAGTTACAACTTTTAGCATCGCAAAGTGCCAGGGCCAATGCATTCTAATATTCAACGAGACAAAACCATAGAAATTTGTTTTAGTTGAAGCCTGCTATCCAGAATAGGCAGTTACTTCTGTGGCCCAGCTAGAAGGCAGGTAATGGTCCACAGCAGAATATAATGTGATAGGCATGATGGTAACAAATGCAATCATACAGAAGGCCGAGACCGATATCTCTGCACCTGCAAAGCTCCAATGTGCTTTGTTAGTTGCTACTAAAAGTAACCAAATAACAAAAAAGGGAAAAACATGTTAGTTTCCACTGTTGCACCCCTCATCACCACACCATCGAGCCCGCCTCAAGACAACATTATTTAGTTTAAGGTATTATTTTAATCTGTCTTTAATGTTCATTAATCATGTGTTAGTTTCCACTACCAAGAGAATGTAGTGAATGCACTATAAAAAACAGTATTATTTGAACTCGCACAATGTCACTCGCATAAACGGGGTTCATATCATGCTCACTTTAATCTATAGTGAACCTCATGCTTTTTATGAATTTTAGCGTAAACTTGAAGACACCGAGGTATTCAAGTAACATTAAGTTTGGCAATTTGAAAAATTGAAAAATCTAAGTGGTATGAAAGAATTTGGTAACTTATGTAAGAAGTAAATTTAATATTTTACAAGTTTTTAAGACACTCGTTAAGAAATTAAAAAATAAAAATATTAAATTGCAAAAATAAAAATTTGAAGTCTTCAATTATGTTTATGTTTTTGTGAGAACATAATATATTGTAGTAAAGTAGAAAATTCTTTGAATTTTAATTGTCAGTGTACATTTTGTGGAGTTCCTAAGCGTACAGTACTTGGGGAGTTGTGTTCTTGGTACATGCTATGCAAGAAATGAAGCAAGAGCATGATTGCCTGACTGATCTAACTTGTGTTTGGCTTCTATGAACAGTTTCTTTTCTTTTATCAGCATGCAGTGGTTACAAATTTTCAATGATTCCACAGTTCTGGGAACCATGTGTCAAACCTTAACCATTCTTTTCCTAAATCAACAGAGCTGCATGAACTCCATGCAAATTCAAGTTCCCTTGTTCACTAACTGAAAAGCTCCGGGAAAGACCACATTATGAACTTGACAAAAATGTCGCACTCCAAGAACTCAATATGAGCGGCCCGTCCAATGAGTGTGTCAAGTCCCTTGCCATGGGACGACGTTTCGAAGTTGATGTCGCAGCGCATGACGACGCGATGCTCAGAGTGAGTCCGGATCTGGTCCAAGCAGTTGTTCAACATCTCATGGAAGACCTTCCCTTGTTTGGAGGTATCCATAGAAGCTGCTGGACAGAGTTCAATTCTGGCAGAATGATATGGAACATACCCATCCTGACATGAAATCACCAGGAAGCATTATCATAAAGCTGTTAGTAATAAAAGGTTAACATAGCTATATGTTTCTAACATCGTTACGCAGAAGAAAATCTTTGGGGAACAGCTTAATGCTTCTTAGAAAACCGAAGTATCATCTGAAGCTTCTAATAAGAAAAAACATGCACGTTTAGGCCTCATGCATAGTACCCTCCTCATCATGAATCCAACACAACTATTTTTCATACAAGGAGCCAACCAAGCGCAGTTTCGTTATTGGTACTAATCCTGTAAATGAAATCTTACTACATCATACATTTCATTCATTAATTTATCTCTTCTTGATACTTAAGGTTTCAATTTTACACCCTCTTCACTCCTTAGGAAGTTACCTGAGGTGAGGAAAGAAGAATCACATTCCTGAAGTTTGCCAGTGTCTTCTTCTGTAGTACAAATAAACAGAATTTTACTTTGGCAGCAAAAGACTTAAAAAATAATAGTACTTCTATCCAATGTTCCCCATTAAGCTACACAAACAAAATTGAACAGAAACTGTCCTGCAGCCACTCATCAGTACCGAAAAAGAGAACCTCCATAATATTCAAGAATCAAGACTAGAGAGAAAAAGAAAGAGAGAATTAGAAAAAGGGGTTAGGGGTGGAACCAACCACTTGTGAATAGAAGCAAAATAGTGCATTCAATACCTTGGAAAGATTGTAGATGAAGGTGTTCTCGAGATCATGATCATCTGTGAAAGTTAGTTGGTGGATGCACTGTATGCCCTTGAGCTTCTTCAAGAGCCACAGCCCCGAATTGAATATAGAGTTCGAACTATACATATAACCCAAGTGCGGACCGGATATAGAAACATATGTATACAGGTATCTTAGATATGGCTCCATGATGATTTCTGAAATTGGAGAAGAAGGCACATTACTTTCCCTAGTTCAAATTTTGATGAATACTATCCTTCATCCCTTAAAAATTTTATGCATAAATACCTGCTAAGGCAGTTCTGATGATAAGATTCCCAATAGAATGGCCAACAAAGCTAAGCTTGATGTCTGATAAGTGTCCTCTTCTTGAAGCTTTATCCATCTTCCGTTTCAAGAAAGAGATCACTTCTTCTGCAAGCCGTAATCCCATTTCTCTGAAGTCTTCAGATGTTTTGTCTTCATTTGCTTCTGACATAAGAAACTGTATTTTGGGATCTATCAATAGCCATTGGTTCCGAACGAGGCGTAGATCCAAATGATGTCCCTGTTAATGTTTGGGTGGCCAAGGGTATACTCAGTCACATGATCTATTTATGGAACAATATGGAAAACAAGACAGGAACTGGTAAGTCACCACCAACGCTGAACCAGGCAACAAAAGTACAAACATTAAAGAGGGAATGACATCAACTTCACCAGGATAAAACGTAAAAGACAAGGTCATCAAAGCACAAAACATTAATTAGGAAGGAAAAAATGAAGTTTTATTGCACATTTCTCAAACAATGATGGTGTTTTCTTTCCTGAAAAGGACCACATTACCTGTTACCCAGCAATTTTGATAACTGGGGATTGATGTGTGTGTGTGTAAAATATATATATATATATATATATATATATATATATTATTTTTTATTTTTATTTTTTTTAATAAAAACAAGTTCCACAAACCCATGGTTACACATTTTCTTTTCACGATGCTGCTTTAGTTATCAAAAGAAAACTGTTTCCCCTCAAAATATTGAATGCCACTAAGCAACCAAAAAAAAAGGAAAGAAAAGCTAAAACAGATAAGATAAAAGCAATGAAACATGCCTGAAACCCATGAACAAAAACAACTACTCTCAAAACATGCTCCTTTCGTGGTTTGCTACTCCCAGACAACTTGTTTATCGTTTTAGATCCATTTCCCAGGGTCTGTTCAGCTTTCTCATCCAAAGGAAGGAAGTAAGAGTTCACACTCACAGACCGGTTGATGTTTGCCAAGCGTTCTACAATAATAATAGGAACGCGCAAAGGATCTTCAAATATATACATGTCTTGAAGTGATCGATTGTTGATCTGCATTGAATTCAAAGGTCGCAATTCCGATCAAGAGGAAGAAGAAATATTATAATTTATAATTATAAACATTTCATATGTAAACAATGACTTACCCTCATTTGTGCTATACCTCGTCTATGGAGTTCGGCTCGCATTATTGCTGTCTGAACATGCTGAAAAGAAACAGAGGAAGAAAACATAATTAAAGATAACGATTCAGTTAAGCAGATCCATATGAAGAAAATCTAATGATTGATTTCTAACTCTGCAGTCAAATAACAAAGCTTATGGGTCTTGTGTAGTGTATACTAGATAATTACATCATCATTTAGCCTCCTTCCACTTAATGATCTCCCTCGTGTGCCATGGTACAGCGATGTCCCCTCAACACCATTACTCATGTAATGGTGAGGCATCTCAACCTTTGAGTGCATCATCCATATTGAGCATTCAGTTCTTCGATCACTAGCCCATGAATTGCGTAGAAACTCCATTATCTTTGTATTATTTTCCCTGGACGAAGTTATAAGATTAAAATAGAAAAGAAAAAAATCATCCAATTTACTAGAAGGAATGCTAAAATATTCAAAGATATCAAACTACATGTAGATGCTAAAATTGTATGCCCAAAACCAGCTTCATTTAGGATAAGCTTAATCCCACTTAGCCAGTAGATCAGGCTAGTGCTTGACTAGTTATACTATGCAAAGACAAATAGAGAACAATCAGAATGGATTCACAGAAATGTATTCAATGCTTCAATGGCTGTGAATCCATTCTGATCATTATGTTGTTTGGATGTGTATTTACATACCTGTGGAATTTCAGAAATGTATTCCAATGATATAAGAGCTGATTCCCAATAGACTGAAAAGCATTTAACATATCATCCCAAGAAAACGGTTGAATGGGTTCCTGAGTAAAACAATTGATATCGTGAGCAACTTTCTGTTGAAGGGAAGAATAAAGTACTAGAGAGGTAATAAGTCTAAAACATCAAGAAGACAGAACAGATAATGAAGCATTCATGCCAGAATTAAGGACCTCAACACCAACTTGTGGCTTCTCAGACAATTGAAGTGGCACTTCACCATCAATACTTTGCAGACGTACTGGTGAAGTAGAATTGAACAATTTGGTAACATCTGGTTTAAAAGTAATTTCAGTCGAATCAACAGCTTGGTTAATTCCTTTGCTTATTCTTTTCAGATCTTCAAGTAGGATATCATGGGCAGCCATCATTGCTTTGATGAGCACAACCTGATTAGATACAACAGTAGGCAAGAATGTAAATAAAACAAGCATTGCTGTGAAGTTGTAAAAGATTTACTGTAACAGAACATACCCTGTTTGACCCAACAAATTCTTCACCAGAAGTGCCTCCAGAAGCCCGAGAATCACTGGTATAATTAAAAAAATCACATTATTCAAAACATAATAGTATGTAACAAAAGTAGAAGAATAATATGTAAGTGATGGCGATGCAACATTTACTATGGTATATTGTATATCACCCAAAAAAACAAGAATTCTGACAAACCTTGGTACCTTCAGTCGGGGTGTGCGATAACCAGGTTTTAGTAGACTAATATGAACACTTGTATCAACAAGGACGGAATGATAAGCATCAAAAGAGACAGGACAATATGAATGCAATCCCAGAAGAGCTTTAGGGGGGATTCGGTACTCATGAACTGAAGCTGCCATTGCACCTAGTGAACTTGGTATCTCAGGCCTGCACAACGATGCAAACAGGGTGACGACCTCAAATTGATATAGTAATAGTAATGATAATGAATAAGAATCGTTGTCTAACTCCAAGTCAATCAAATATCATTGCATTTGATTTTAACTTGTTTAATACACCTAGGACATGGGAAAAAGAATGGTTAACTAACCCAATTTCAAATGGAGAGTGCATGAGCTCAAACTTCAAGATAACAGCAGAGGACTTCCCCTGGAGATAAAAACAACCCATTAGCCAATAGATATTTTTTTCTTTTCTTTGTTATAAAAAATGAAAATATTATCATAAAGAAAGGAGCAAAAGTAGGGAGAGAATAATGATTGATCCTCCTAAAAAGAAATGAAGGAAAACAGCAATCCTAAATGGCTCTAAAGATACAACAAAGCTAACAGGTTTATTTTTATCTCAGTAATAGCAATTCCCTTCAAACAACCCAAGAGTCCATCAAGACAACCATATTCAGTAGGTGGAACCCTTGAAAATATGAGCAACCTAGGATATTTGTACTAATGGAAAAGTTTTCCTCTTTAGCAATGTATACAGCTTGTTGCTTCTGCTATCAAGTTATTGAACCCTAAACCCTATATCTAGGTACAGCCTTGGGCGATTCAGAGATACAATCAGAGATCAAGGTAAATAGTAAAAAACTGATGTCAGTTGACCTATATCTAGGTACAGCCTTGGGCGATTCAGCAACTTCAAGGAGATTTAAGTGTGCATAATCAATCCATCTTCAAGTATTGATGTTGACATAAAATCGGTAAATCAAAACTACATTAAGACTTGTTAGCTGCCCCAGGTCACGTAATTTTTTCAGGATCTTTGTATGTATTTTCTTTTTCTATTGTTCGGTTTATTATTTCAGTTTTCATTATGCTGAATGCAACCAGGGAATTCTATTTCTTTCAAGATATTAAAATTCATTTGCACTTGCCAAAAGAACACTCTGGTCATTATCAGATTTGTTCATCAAACAGAACACTTCAAAAAGTCATATGTGGCCTAATAAAAAATACTGCTTATGATATGCGTATTTCTAACATTTTTCTGTTGTTGATCTAGTTAGTTTGTTAAACAGTGTTAAAAAAAAATCCCTCAATCCCCAACATATATGATAGATTATACCGGGAAAAGAAAAAAGAAAAAAAAGGAGAGAGAACTGACCTCATATCCACCAAAAGATAGATAGAATGAGACCATGATAGAAAGAAATACATCCTGCCTCGCATATCGTATCCGGAATGGGGGTGTCCAAAAACTATTGTCTGTATCATCAATCATCCAGACTCTACTTGAATTGTTAGCACCCGCTTCAGGAGCTGCAGCTCAAAGAAACAATGGATTCTGAGTTTACCCTATCTAAAATGCCAATGTTATACAAGACAGCAAACTAGTAGGAAAAATGTCGGAAAAATGTCATTACTCAGTATATCAATCGTGCTAGTGTGAATGTCTCATGAATATTAAAATAGTGTGAATGTCAAAATAGTAGGCATAAAGAATATTAAAATGTATGTCAGCCTAGGCTAATATGCTGAGAAATACACAGGCATTCATCTTTTGTTTTGCACATAGGCATCCTTGCTAGTAACTGAGAACTTATCCAATGCAAGGTAATTGTAAACAACGTTGAGAACTCAATCTAGAATTAGAAGAGCGCACTATTTTTGCCAAAATTAAATAAAAATTATGAGAAGCTCAAGCCTTGTTTGGTCCTATAGTAAAAATATAAAACAAAGGATGGAAGACAAATGAGGAAAGTTCCGTTCTACATTCCCTAGGCTGAAATGGACATAAACAACAATCTCATGTTCAATCTGATACATGTTTTTCTTCCACTTGGAAAAATAAGGAAAGATTAAAAGCACAAGTCTTTCTTCTAAAAAGTAAAAAACCCTCATTTTCTTAAACTTCTGTCCTTTTAAAACCTCACCTTCATACTGAACAACCCTTGCAGGAATCCCTGGATAGGAGTCATCGCCATCCTCCCATCTCATGGTAATCTTGATTCTGTACCATCTACACAACAACAATAGCACCAAAAGCATTACAAGCTACCAGAAGAAAAGAGTTAAAAAACACAGCCAACAATGCTTACTAAATGCACACAAAACCACCCAAAAAGAAATCAACTTTTGATGGAGATTGAAGCTTACCCTTGATCAAAAAGGTCGAGATTATGAAACCTATGAATGTAAATAGCAACTTCATGAACAGCCTCGAGATTAGGCCGCAGCTGGTTGTTTGGACTAGCAGGGCCATGTTGCTGCTCAAATTGGAGCAACTTTTTGGCTGACCAATTCTTCTGACTCAGACCCACAACCCATCCTATTCTCCGAAACATGTGTAGCAGCACTCACTAGCAGACACAGCAGCAATACTCAATGCCCAAATGATCATCCCTTAGCATTTCAAACAGAACCCCACAAGTCCTGAACCAAAAAAAAAGGAACCAGCTTTCTCAAAAAACCCACACCACCTCACCTTCTGCCACAACTTTCAATGCAGACCAAAGCTATTACACGTAAAAATGCTCGAAAGTTTCAGCCTTTCAGGCTTTACAAGACGAATTGCAATGTGGGGGTGATGCGATTGAGTTGTTGGAGTTAGGAAAAACTTTGGGGCCAAAATGGAAAAGGGGAATGAACTCGATGTGTGGAAATAACAAGAATAAAGGAGACACATAGTACTAATAATTATTAATAATTAATAATAAACAAAAATACCCTTGTTCACGATAATAATAATAATAATAATAATAATTTGTGTACCTCCTGGTTGGCATTGATACATGGCAGGGCCCATAAAGACGCATCATCATGCTTCGATTTTGGGGTCTTCGTCAACCCTCTTTCTGGCATCGGAGGTGAAGGGTGTTTTTTAATCCCAAAAAAGGATTATCAAAAGGAGGAGCTTTGAAAATGGCACCAGGGCATGTTGTCGTGTCGGTGAAGACAGACATGCGGCAATTTCATCTGAGTGAGTCACCTCCTTCCTCACATTTTTTTACCCCTTCACCCCTCAATGATACGTGAAAAAAGAATGGTTTCTTTCCTTTTCTGTGATGCAAGGAAAAGGAACAATTAATTGCCAATATTAATTTTTATGTTCTATTTATCTTAAAATAAAAATCATAATTTTAATCTAGTTAAAACATAACAAAAAGTAATAGACTCTATTTTAGCTTAATCAAAAGTCTTAGGTTAGAGTCTTACGTATTCAATTGTATTTAAATTTTAGAATAGAGAGTTTTGTCGTCAAGAGGTCATACTCAACTCGAACATAATTGTCTCCTATAAAAAGATACCTATAGTCTGAAAAGGAAAAAAAAATGTAATCGTTTCATTTATAATGGAAAGCCCTTTGTTAGCTTATACAAATTAGTCCATCAATTTTTAAAACTTGTATCATATTAATCTCTCTCTCTCTAGTCTTTAAAAAACAATTAACATGATATAAGATTTTTCTTTTCTTTTCTTTTTTTTCTGTAAAGATGAATCATACGCATAATTCAGAGACATCATTTTTTTGGGGTCAATAAAATCCTGGTTCGGTATTGCGTTTTTGGTCAATAATCCGGGTCGGTTTAAACAAATCATTCCGAGCTTTTTTCTTTAAAACTCCGGCTCGCTAAATACAGCCCAAATTTGTGCTAACCCCAAAGGAAGCGGAAAAGGACCAAAAAAAAAAAAGGAACCAATACGAAAAAAAGGGATAAAAGTAATCCAAAAATAACTTGTCTAATAAGGTTAATTAGTTTGGTTGACCATTGAAACCCACCCACCTTACAATGTGTTAATCAAGGCAAATACACTTTTCTAAAACAAACATCAAATCAACCTTCTTCAAGTATTTCTTGAATTTTAACACCATAACTTCTGTCAGGGAATAAATTCACTCATATTGATTTTTTTCATGACCAATCTCTTAACGTTAATTCGTTTGTTATATATTATGTATGGATCATACATTTTAAATTATTAATAAAAAATACACATAGTAAGTTAATGCAAAAAATCATCAAAAATTAGATGATCCATTCTTTCTCATCTATCATATGCCAAAACTTGACGTTCCATTGCACATTATTTTAGTGTTCAAATATTGGAGTCTTCAACATGTTTTTAGCAAGGCCATGAGAGATAGGATTAATCCTAGCTCATGTTATCGACTTAGCTCTTGTCACAATGTGCTTTCGGTGCATAGATTTTTATAACTTTTAGCCACATTGCAATATAGTGCATGATATGCACTAGGCACTTTTGTACCCTTTAAAAGTGAGCTTCATGACAAAACAATTGTAAACCAATGACAAACGGTTTGAAATTTCAAGCCACATGATTGTTCCTAATTATTTGGAGCTTTCTACCATAGAGAAGAGTATTCTTTATTCCACCAGCTACCAGGGATGGGAACCACAACACTGAATGAGAACACCCCGTGCTTCATTATGAATCCACAACATCTTGATATATTTGATTCATATATTGAAGGGAAATTACATTCTGCAATTCCATGTAGGGAAAACTATACACTATGATATGTAAACACTATAATTAATAAATCTGCAAAACAATAACAGCTCTATCAAAAATAGAGAGAAGAAGAAAAAAAACCTCATCGTTATCCATGCCTTCAAATCTCATACACTAAACACAATGTAGTGCATAGTGTTTAATTGCTTATGGCATCAATCAACTTAGGAACACCAATTGCCTAATACTTTAATTGATTACAGCGTCAATCAACAATCTTAAGTGCCAAAGTTGATCTCCATTCCATTCAATAATTGGGATTTTGGGCCACGGCGTGTACATAGTACGTAACAGCATCCTGTACCATTATAACATAAGTTACAAATTACGATTAAGATTAACATCACTAGCTTATAGCCATGCTAGCTAGCTACTTGATGATATTTTAGATCCATGTTAGTGGAGCCCTCTCCGATTTAAGATTCCTTTGAAATTGAAAGCCAAACCCTTTCCAATTTTTTGTGGACACTCTTATCTAGCCATTTGTCCCACAGCAGAAAGAATGAATTGGTAACGCCATATCTTAATTCTTATTCAAATTAAGTATCAAGACAGGGAGCTAGGTTTGACTGATTTATTTCGACCAGGATATATAATGTAGCCTATACGTTCCCTCGTGTTGAAAAATATTTATATATTTATTGAATACATTTAATGTGTGTTTTATAAACATTATTAACAATTATTTTTTAATTTATATTTATTTATCAAACATTCTAAATTTAAATTAATTACTGATAATGCTCATGAAGTACGTAATAAATGTGTTTCATAAACATGTAAATATTTCTCTACTAGTGCGACTGATCATTTATAATGTCAAATCCATCCTATCCTCGTCAATTTTTTCTCACCATTGTCACCCAAAAGTTAAATTTCTTAAAATGGTAAACCATAACTTGGGGAAGGGTAACTTTTTCACCATCATGAGTGATGTTGATTGGTGTGGCAATTTAGAGGAATTTTATTTTCTAGTTGTAGCATGTTACATTCACCTTAGTAACCATGCTTAATTGAATTGGAAATTATACACATTATCAAGCAATCAAGCCAATCCCAATCATTGAGAAACGGATTGGATGAATATGGCAAATGAATGCGGCAGCACCGTAAGGGGTCATGGCATATCTCCATATGGACCTTAAAGGTAGTGTACTGGATTAGAATTCCACCAGACAAATTACAGCATAACGTGGCAACATCTCGAACAAGGTACATACGTTATTAGACAAGTGATAAATAATTTGATTCGTTATAATTTTGTTTGATATCAAAAACATGACAATAAGATAGAGATACAAGAATAATTTTTTTATATTTTTTATATTTCATTAAAACTAAGATAGTTAAAGCAAAAACTTTTTACCTTAAAAAAAATAAAATTTGAAAAAATAAAATTTTTCTCTATCTTTATTCTTATGCCTCTATCTATTATCTCTCTGTTATCCAATGTAACTTATAAAATCAAAATACAAATTTGATTCTTAAAAGATCTTACTTGTTAGAAATATAAAATAAGCTTTGATAATTTTATTTTTTTTAAGTTGTGAGAATTATATCTTCCACAATTTAGTGTTAAAAAGAATGGTACATCAAAGGAAGAATGGGAATAATGACAAACGAGATTAATTGGGGGGTTCTTATTTTGTCTTTGCTCACATCTATTGCACATAACTGAGAGAAATGGAAGGCTAAAAGGGATATATACCTCTGACACACGAAAATCGTTGAATTTGCACACAAAAACAGCTAGCTCACGCTAGGAGACAATTGGAACAACAGAAAGTGGCAGAGATGAGAGATGTGGACAGGGGGGATTGGGGGTTGGGATTTGGGAATGACACTGTGCTGACGCAGGTGAGTTCTAGTGGCCTGTTTGGGAACGGGCAAGGAACCATGAATCTATTTTAGTAAGAACAGAGACTTAATTTTTGAGTCTAAATACCAACTTAACCAAAATAGGAAATTAAAAAAAAATGTCTATAATTGTACTTATAGATTTTTTTTTAAAAAAAAGAGAGCATATTTTAAGACGCTTTTACTTGTTCTCAAGTAATATTATATAAATTCACATTTTATCTATTATTAAATAATATTTTAATAGGGTGCAAATTCTATTAAGATTTCATATGATTTAATGAAGAATAAAGTGTAAATTAACATGATATCCAATGTTAAATGAGTATAAAATATGACTAAACTCTGGATTTTGTTGTTGTAGATTTTCACTTTGGTCTACTTTGTCTTTAACAAAAATTTTCGTTCAAAATCATCCATGCAAAAAAACAAAACTCAGTCGAGTCAGACCATCCATTACTTTTCCCAATGGTGACATCTGATGTGGCACATAATGTACGGAATAACATGCCTGATATTTGTATTTTTCAAGAACAATTTTAGCAAATTTTTTTACATAATTATGTGCAATGTCAACAGTCACCATTAGGAAAATAGGAAAATAACAGAGAAGCTAATGTGATTGACTTTTACATTTTGCTTAGACAATTTTGATCAATTTTTTTTGACAAAGACAAAGTTGGCCGAAGTGAAAATCTATATGAACGGAATTGGGGATTTTGCATCAAAACATTTTCTCCTCAACTAATATTAAAGAACATCTCATAATATATGTTTACAAGAATGGTACAAATATCATTTTTTCCTTTTGCCTAGTGTGTCCCAATCTCCCTTTACCTACAATGTTTAACATGGTATCAGAATCATGATTCCGACCTTGAATCATATTGGTGCTTCCGCCACCTCTCTAGAGCTTAGGTTCTTTGTTCCCTACATGTCACTCTCGACAAATATATGTTCTTCACTACTATCTCTTAAATCTTAGACTTACTAGCATCTGTTTGAGACACTACCGCAAAAATTTCATTGTTGTCCAGATCTCCACGCTCTTCCACATGCTACCTAACGTTACCGCACGTGTAACGCAAATGTTGCCTTTGTCTTTGCTAGTTTTGCCCAACTATCACTGCTTTTACTTGTTCTACCCAGTCACCACTGCCTTCAGCTGGTACCTTGCCTTTGTTGGTTTCGCCCAGCCACTTGTTGCCTTTGTTGGTTTCGCTCAACCACATATCCTTGTCTTCACTGGTTTCGTCCAGCCACATATCCTTGCCTTCGTTGGTTCTCCCTAGCTCAAATCATTGCCTTCGCTAGTTCCGCCCAGTCACAGATCATTGCTTTTGTTGGTTACGCCCAACTCATACTCTCATTGATGCTCATGCTTCCGTGTTTCATGCAAACACCACTATCATTTTGTAACAAGCTTAAAGCTCAACGAACTTTAACTTGAGGGAGGGCGTTGAGGATAAATCAAGATATTGTTATATCTTAAATTAATTTAGGTTTATCTGTTAGGATATTTATCTACTTTATCTGTTAAGATATCTATCTTATCTGTTAAGTTTATCTCTATGTTATTTTCAACATTTAAATAAGCATACCATCTCTGTACTTTATGAGAACATTCATAAATACTATACATAATGCAATCCTTATTTTTTTTTTCCGATTTTTCTCTTGCTTATTGTGCCCCACTCCCCCTTCACCCATGATGTTTAACAAACACCTTCCCGTGTTTAAGTATGACTATGTTCTCAAATAATTGTTGACATTTCTATTTTGGCAGTTTTACAAATAATTATTCACTTTCTAAATCTGGATAACATTAATCATACTTTTTCTTAGTGCACTCGTAGTTAATGAAAATAGTGAAAGATAGATAGAGTAATACATGATTAAATTAATAAGGATAATTTTTGTAAAATATTATTAAATTTTCTTAACTTTGAGACTTTTCAATCATTTTTTAATACCCCTGCAAAATGGAAAGTAAATACTTATTTGAGAATGGACGGAGCACCCTAATAATAATAATAATAATAATAATAATAATGTTATTTGCATAAAAGAACTATTAAACACTCTATTTATACTCACAGAAGTACGTATGACGTTCACGAGAAAGAAGTCTCCGCCTTAGATCTTATATATTTGTAAGTATGTTTGTGAGTACTTGTATGTTCATGGAATATATTTAATGTGTTTTTTAGAAGCGTTATCAAACAATGATTTGAATTTAAAGAGTTTTAAAAAAATAAAAAATGCATAGTTAATAGTAGTCAGGAAGAATATTTTAAATGTGTTTCACGAATATATAATTATTTATCTAAATGTTTACTGCTCAGGATATTTTGATGTCCAAGTAATATTATTGAGAGAAAGAAAAAAAATATCTTCCCCAAGCTATAGATTGACACAGTTTGATTTCATGTGATCAATCCCATATATTCCCAGGTTTCTTCTATATTTAATCACAAGTGTTATTCTTTCTAATCATAACAGAAATGACACCAACTAGGCAAGAAAAACATCACAAGCCACTGCCGATAACCAATAGCATTCCAGAACTCCAAGAACCTTGCATACAATGAGTATATCACACACATGCAACCATGCATTCATGTCCCACATGTTACCATGTAATTCTTTTTTTATTTTTTTTAACGGTATGTTAATTAGTATTTAAGCAGTTTGGACGCATTTAAAGTAAATTTTACATTGATATGTAAATTTTGTCACGAGAAAATCTTAGACAACTAAAATTAAGTCTGTCTTGTATTTAGTATGTGATGACTTTTTTCTTTTTTCTTTTTTTTATATTTTTACTATGAAGTAATTGTATTTTTATTTTAAAGATATGATATATTATCAAAACTATCTAACTTTTATAACAATTACTTCGAAAGTTACATTAATGATGAAATGATTAATTAATAGCATAAACCATTTTACATTAAAAATATAATTTAATTTTGATGCAATGTCAAAATGTAAAAGAATCTTATAATTAATTCTCTTTTTTGCTATTTAAAAATTATGAATGATTTAGTTGAACGAGAAAATAAAATATTTTACACTTTCAGTTCATAGTAATTAAATTATAAAATTAATCTCTCAAAAATGTTATTAACATAAGAGTAATAATTCATTTTTTTTATATATATAATTAATAACGGGGCCGAACGGCCCTTAATAATTTAAATTTTACTACTAAAATATTACGGAGAGAATTTGTGTTTTGTTAGGAAATGATGTAGGAATTTTTGCTTTGTCAAGTACACAATTTAAATATTGCCACGTAAACATTTGTGACATATATGGCAAGGCAAGTGGTTTTGTGCTACGCTACCTACTGAAAAAAGATTAATCCCTCATGAAACCTGTATGACTTCATTACGCAGCAGTGGCACATCCCCCCCCCCCCTTCAAATTAATAATAGCAATGTGCAATTTTTCATTTTCTGGTTATTTTAATTATATATTTATCCTTCCTTTTCACATTCCGTTTGTGTGTATATATAGAACCGGTTGCTTAAACACATATCCTCCTCATTCAGTGCTTGCATGAGGGGGTTGATTTGGGATAAACCCACCTAAGGTTTCCTTGCAACCCCTGAGTCCTGCTTCAATTTTGCTCAGGAAACCAAAAAAAATTGGCTATCATGGGCAGTCACAGTTCTTTGGCCTTCACATTTGGCATATTAGGTAACACATAATATGTCCATCATCATCATCATCATATACATTGATTTGATATCTCTCACCTCATGAAAATTTTGATTCTTTAATTTTCTTTCTTATTTCTCTCCTTTTCTTCATTTGTTCTTGTTTCTTGTTTTTTTTGTTTTGTTTTGTTCAAGTACTGAAACTTATGAACTTGTACCCTTTAAGTTCGTTTAAGCATTAATGATGTACTTATTGCTAAATCATCTTGGCTTGTTAATTCCTGCCTTCTCCTCCTCCTTCCTCTCTCCTCTCTCTCTTTTTTTTTGGTGGCATTTTTTATTATAGGTATCTCTCATCTCAATTTTCCACGTACAATTTTTTGTTCATGAACTGGTTTTGAGATTATTTATTTCAACTGTACGTACTAGTTGCTAATGTGTGTGTCATAATATTCTTTTCGAAGTACTGTAATTAATGATTTTCTTTCTCTTTTCTTTATTTCGAAAGTATTGAATTATTTACAATAAACTAATAGTTGAGTTATAGGTTGATAAGAATTGAGAAATTCTCACTTTAGTGAACCAACAAAAAGAAAATTGTGTAATTGATTTGGACTTTTTAATACCAATATATTGTATTCTAGGTAACCCTTTTTAAAAAAAAAGAAAAAAAATAAAAACTTGCTGTTTTTCTAAAGCAAAAGGAATAACGAATTCTCCTTAATTTTTGATGCCTAGGTAACGTCATTTCCTTCTTGGTGTACTTGGCTCCACTGTAAGTACAATATCTATATTATGGACTAATTTGTAACTTAGATCAGGTTAATGAATATTTCCAAAATTTTAATTTTTGCGTTTCTAATTTCAGGCCAACATTTTATGGAATATACAAAAAGAAATCCACGGAAGGTTTCCAGTCACTGCCTTACTTGGTGGCATTATTCAGTTCTATGCTTTGGCTTTACTACGCCTTGCTCAAAACAGAGGCGGTTCTCCTCATCACAATCAACTCATTTGGATGTGTCATAGAGATTATCTACACTACTATCTTCATAGTCTATGCCCCCATAGATGCCAGGGTGGGTACCGTTTCTCTCTTTTTATTTTCTCATTAGGTACCCACTCTATTGTTTCTATTTATTTTATTTAAAGAGATATATGACATACAATAGTAAATATGCATGTGTGTCAGCACACACAAATGAGACCATTTCATTAATTAATTAATTAATTAATTAATTAATTGCAGAGATTAACAATTAAGCTATTTGCGGCAATGAACATGGGCTCCTTCGCCCTGATCCTGCTGGTAATGAATTTTGCTCTACGCGCTTCCCTCCGTGTCCACGTCCTTGGCTGGATATGTGTCTCCATTTCAGTCAGCGTCTTTGCTGCACCTCTTAGCATTGTGGTGACCAATTAACTAACTTATTCAAAATTCCAACTCAATCCTTCCTAATTGATCGATCTCTCACATTAATTAATTCATCTGTAATTGCTGCGCAGGCACAGGTTATACGAACAAAGAGTGTTGAGTTTATGCCCTTCAATTTGTCATTTTTCCTAACGCTCAGCGCTGTAATGTGGTTTGCATATGGTCTATTTCTCAGAGACATATGCATCGCTGTAAGCATCTCTAACCTAACAATTTTACTACGTCTGGTAAATCAATATATATATCTGCTCAATTAACGTGCGTATTTTGGGCAGCTGCCAAATGTGGTGGGCTTTGCACTTGGGCTGCTACAGATGCTGCTGTATGCCATATACCGAAACGGCGGCGTTTCAAAGCAAGTTGATGTAGTAACGCAAGAGAAAGAGCATGGAGGAGGATTAGAGCCAATTAAAAGCATAGTTGTGGTGAACCCGTTGGGGAGTTGTGAAGTGTTCCCAATCCCAATAGATGACGATGCCAATGGTGGCGGTGTTGATGACGTGAATCAACAACTGGAGGGGAAGAAAGGTGCACAAGAGAACGACAAATGCGTGGGTGCAGCCAATTATTGCCCAGTGTGAGAAACAAATTAATGCGTGGGTGCGCGCGCGTGCATATATTGTTGTAGCGCTTATTTGTTTTCGTGAACACTGTGGAGGTCTCTGCTTTCATTTCCTCTCTATGCTTGTTGATGCATTAAGTGCGCGCGCGTTCGGAATTAGGATAGCAAGTTTGCAAGTGTACGAGTCATGGTTTGGGTGTTTGAAAGCATTTACGCATATATAAAGAACAAAAAAACCGATTTAAATAATTGATAGCGATTCTATTTGTTTGTAGCTAGAAATCACATTTTAGATTTGTAATTATGAAGAAAAAAAAATTTGATAATGGAATGATGTGATGAATAAGTTATGAGATTATTTTGTGAATACTCGGATAACTGCGCAAAGTAATAAAATATGAGAATTGTTAGGAAAACTCAAAAAATAATCATTTTGTGATCGGACATTAAACTAATAAGGGAAATTATTATGAGTCTCGATTTTTGCACACTTTTACAGTTCAAACTAGTTGCACACTCTCTGATTCATTATTGTGCAATCCAAAATTGTGTGTGAGTTTAATAAAATGTTGTGTTTAAAACCATTATTGTTCATTATTATTTGCTCGATAAACCATGTTTGATAGTGCGAGAAACACATTGCACCGCTAATTTGAGATTTCATTATATTTTATATTATTTTATTTCATATAACTTCAAAATATAATGGTTAGTCTATTTGTCGAGAAAATTTGCGCAAGTAATATGTCGAGCTGAGCAGCAATGTTGAATTAATAATTTTGATGTAAAATTAATTGTACTCCAAAATTACTACCAGACATGTATAATGATTCATTTTGATTAAACTAATATGAGTCAATCTCTAAGGTATTAAGTGACTCTTTTTCACCACTCACTTGAAATCACCAAGGTAAATACGCAAGAGAATCTTCACCTGTTTCTATCAAACTCTTTCGAAGTATGTGTCATTTTCCATAAAACAAAAAGATCAACAACTGGTATTTCAGCTTTCAACTCATGATAAAGAAGGACATATATCGTAAGATGAAGCCATATAGGCCCAGATATTCGGGTTCATCCTCAACGCAACTCCAACTTAATTATCATCATCGGCGAAGGGTTGGCGTTAAGTGAAAAAAGGACGGAATAATGCACTTTATGATGTGCCCACCTACTAATCATATTAAATATTACTATTGTTACCTACTAATCATATTAAAACAACATCAACATGTACCAAAAATATATTAAAACAACAAAATTAAATAAAAAGGAAAAAAAAAGGGTTAAAAGAAACAGCATTTCTCATTTTTACCTACTAATTCAACATTTTGTTAACTTTTGAAGTAGTAGGTTTTTTGGGTGAATCAATCAATTAATCAACCAATAAGTTGGGTGTGAGCTGTCATATTGAACCAAGAGAGGAAACATGCATTACCAACTTCCACGGTACAGCGTGTTAAGCAATGTTGAATCTATCTAATCTATAGATATTTTTCTAGTTACAGCCAAACTCAAATGAACAACACGGAAAACAGTCACAGAAAAATGTTAGTGAAATATTTGGGAATGAATATTTTAGTTAATTGATTAAGGATAAAATTGAAATATAAAAATTGTAAAACAAGAACAACATCAAACCGCAATGACCACTGTCAAGAACAAGGACAATGGATAGAAATAAAAGATCTGAAATCATATGAAGAGAGATGAAATGGATATCACAAATTATGCAAAGACACTGTCCTTAAAAATTTATTTCTATTTTTGTTAAAGTAATTGATCAACAAGATTTTCTCTAAGATAAAATGTGAGTCTATTCAAAGACTTGTCCACTAGCAATCCCATGACACACTAAGCAGTCATATCTCATTCAGATGTTCACCCTCTAGCATTGCAAAGCAAAGAAGGAAATTAATGGAGAACAAGAAGGAGCAGATACAACGGCGAAATATGAGTGAGAGAACGGAAGCATAAAGGTTGCGGGTGGCCCAATGGCCAGGTCATGTCTCAAAAACAGATTTGGCCAAAAACAAGAAAAACAAAATATATGATGGAAAAATTGTCACCATGTCCTTTCATAAATAAATATTATAAAATAAATATTATTAAACCCAAAAAATAAATGTCACACACTCTTACTCATTTACCTACTCTTTTATAAATAAATATTATAATAAATATAAATAAATATTACATCACAAATGAACAAATATTGTACGGCACAAAAACAAAATAACTAAATAAACGTTACAACACATAAATAAATATTACAATTATCGTAAAAAATATTATAACACATATAAACAAATATTACATCATAAATGAACAAATATTATACCACACATAAATGAAAAATAAACAAGCATTACAATAGATATAAACAAACATTATACTACACAAAAAATACCATAAAAATATTATAACACTTATAAACAAACATTATAACATATATGAACAAACTTTATATTACACAAAAAAAAATTCACAAACAAATAAATAAACGTTACACCAAAATGAAAATATTATAAAATAAAGAGAACAATTTAAATCGTAGAAGAATGAAAAAAAAAAGGAAAAAAAACATAAATGGAGAAGAAGTAAAAGAAAGTAATAAAAAAATTAAATTAATGAGAGTTGCAGATGAAAAAATTGAGAAAAGAATAAAAAATAGAAAGAGAGTGCGGGAGAAAAGAGCAGCAGTAGTAGCGACACCAATAGCTAGCATGAGGTGAGGGAAAAAGAAAAGAAAAAAGTTACTGAACACAAAAACTAAGTTTAGAGCAGCCCCGAGTCATTAAATAAATAAAAAAAAAAGAAGAAGAAGTAGAAGAAGAAGAAAAAAAACACATAATTATAAGCTGTAATGATGAAATTAACCGTGCAATAATATTAATGGGGAACGTCCCAAAATAACCTTGAACTGTGAGCATGAGAAAACTATACAACACTAGGATTAAGCAGAGCATAGCGCAAGAGCTCGTGATGGTGTTGAAAGAAGGGCATGTGTCCCTCATCCAAAGTAACAAAGGCTTCAACGCCGCCACCATCCCTCGTATCCATCAAGGCAATGGTGTTACTCACCATCTTGTTCACGCTGCACATCCACACTGGCCTCCCCCACCCAAAATCAACCACCTCATGCACCCCAAACTTGCACCAGCTCGTGCACTTGTACACCTCCATCCCCTCTTCTCTCTTCTTCTTCTTCTTCAACTCCTCCATCACCACTCCAAATCCCCCTTCTTCTCTCAACCTCCCAGCTTTCCTTTCCACAAACTCCCTCATACACTCTCTCATTTTCACCACCAGCGCCTCCAGTTCCAGCTCGCTCTCTTCCTCAACCGTCACTGCAAACGCCCACACCAAGTTCCCGATTGCGCTTTCCGGAAAATCCCGATCCATACGGGGACGCAGGTTCACCGCCTGGAACAACGCCGACGGCCTAAATGGCGCCGTTTCGGAGCGACAGGACAGCAAGGCCGATCTCCAGATGAGAGCAAGCACCACCTCCACCCTCGATGGCTGAAACGACGACGCAGCGGTTTCGACGACTCTGTTTTTGAGCTCTTCGATCTTAGAAGCTTCGAAGACGAGCCTCCTCGTCGTGAATTTGTCGGCGGCGGCGGTGTTCACGGAGGCCGACATGCCGGGGATCTCTCTCGGAGGGAAGAGGGCGGCGGCGGCGGCCAGATCGGGGACCAACGGCTGGGTGCTTCCGCACGCGGCGGCGGTCCATGACTTGAGGAACGTGACCAAGGATGCGAAGTCGACGATTTTGTGGTTGAGAGAAAGGGTGAGAGCGGTGGCGCCGCAACCGAACAAGGTGAAGCGGACTAGGAGCATGGAATCGGTTGTTTGGGTGGGGAGGAGGTGTTGGAGCGTGTCGAAGTCGGGGGTGGAGAGGATGTCTGAGAGAGCGGTGCGGGTTCGAGACTCGATGAAGATGGCGCCGCGGTCGTCGCAGTGGATGATGGCGGGGTCTCGGAGGCGGCCGGCGAGAGGGTAGAAGAGGGTCAGAGCTCGGGAGAGGGAGTCCTGAAGGAGTTTGGATTTGGCGGAGAATTCGGTTACAGAAACAGAGCTGTGGTCAGGGTAGAAGAAGAGGGTCATGTTGCCATGGATGTTAGGGGAGAGCTGGTCCAGAAGAGAGAGCTTGAATATTTCAAGGTGTGGAGGTGTTGGCGTTGAGGGCTTAATGCATTTTCTGCTTTCTCTCTCCAACTTAATTGTGCAACTCATTTTATGTTTCTGCTGTTTCTTCTTCTTACTCTTCTCATACACTGCTCTGCCTCTCTAGCTATTATAAGGTCCTTCACCACACACACACACACACACACATATATAATATATATGCGCGCGCGCGCGCGCAAGATTCTATAAGAAAACTAAAAACACTACTAGAAAGTCAAGATTACTTTCTTTTGCGTGTGATGAACTTGTGAATTGTTAAATGTGTGTTACGCTCATCACTTACTCTATAAACTAGTACTGCTACTGCATAAGAATTGCGGTTTGTGAAACGTACAGCTGGATTGAATGTGACAGGCTTCTGGAGTTTCTAATATAGTCAAACCTTAAACCTCCAAGTCAAAAAGCATAGAGAGAAAACGTCAAACCAGTTCCTCATGAAGGGCAATGACACATCTCTAATTTTCATGTACATCTATCTATCTAAGGTTGTTAAACTCGAGAATTTAAATAAACTCATAGTTTAAATTGTAAACTTAACATGTAAACTTGTATGAGTTTATATACATAAAAAAATGTTATAAGCAATATAATTAGGACCTAAACTTAATTAAATATTATATTTATAATTGAATTTGAATAATGTTAACTTTAAATTAAATTAATGAAAAAATATCATAAAATATACTTTTGACACTTAGTGGTTATGTTATATTTTATTCGGTATAGGTATTATTTTATAGTTTAATAACACATAGTTCAATTATGATAAATTTATGACATTGACTAAATAAACTCAATATATATTATTTAATATAAACAAATTTAGGTAAGCATCTAACAAAGTTACAAAATTTGTATATTTTGAGGTAGAATTGTAAACTCGTAGATAGATTTTAACTCGTAAACTCGCTAGTAGAATCGAGAGTTTACTTAAACACGTACGAGTTTACAAAAAAAGAATTTACATAAATGTTAACTCATTTTGTGTAGTAAAATCGTAAACTCATAAGAATTTACGAGTTAATTTGAGAGTTTAATAAGCATGCACCCCATACACGTCACTATATCGGTCCTCTGTATCTCAACTAACATTTATGTTTTACAATGGGGATCCAACATTTATGCTGGGCTTCAAATTTGTTAGCCAGAGTTCTAGACTAAATTGAAAATAAAATATCAGCTAAAAGAAATGGTTAACTTCGAAATTAAATTCATCTCATCTACATCAGAATAGAAGCATGCAGTGCTAATGAGAACAATTCGTTGGGCGTTTATGTTGTTGAGCACATTGCTCAAATCGGACACAAGCTGCAGTCCATAAAAACAGCAAAAGATTGAATTGAATCGCTTATATTTATTAACAAGATTATGAACAAAATTAAAATATGTAACTGGACAGGAAATCAATCTCAAATCAAACTTAGTTACATAACAATGGATGGAGAAGGCTATTTGTTGTGAGGATTATATAACAGATAAAACATAGTCTACCATCAGTATATCCTTTCCCTTCCTAAAAAAAAAAGAAAAGAAAAGAGAGAGAAGGAATAAAAAAAAGGATCCATATTGCAAGCAGACCTTAGACATGAAACTTACGTCCTTATTTCAAGTTTAGGAACAATACCTATTCCCCGAAAAATCCATCAGAACCATGGATCTTCCACAAAGCAGTGGATCAATAATCAAATTACTTGTGACCTAATTGGTTGCAGCTATTTTCTCTATACAACAATGTAGCACCGGCATAGGTGTATGTTTATATGAAATAAGCTCCAAAACCATTCCCCCTCTTTGTTCATATTTACCCTTTAACACTATTCTGCTCCCATTTGATAGATATGACTTAAAAACTACGGTTTTATGACAGATGACAGATAACTTCACCATTGGACTGAATTTACTCTGCGAAGCATTCGTCGTCTTGGTTTACGCTCCTCCACGACTGGAATGAGGCACTCCATGAGCTGTAGGCAAAGAAAGGTAAAGCAGAAAGGGATTATAGATTAGATGACAGCCAAGTAGCCAAACTATGAAAGGCAATTATGCATAAAGTTAAAGGCAGAGCACATGCCCCTTGTGTTGTGGCCTTGCCCAACTTGATTATTTCTTTTTTTTAGGCTTCGTTAGTACATTGTAATTGTCAGAGGAAAAAAAGGAAAAGTCCATTCTCCCCTTCTAGAGTCTAGATGAAACCCTTGAACAAACCCACCCGCCCTCCCACCTATATTTTTTTTTCCTGAAGGCAATGTAGAACTCCAATCTCCCTAAAGTTGTGCACGTACCAAAATAAATGGAATCATCAAGTAGATTCTTTTTTTTTAAAAAAAAATCAGAGACAAATAGGAAATGGTGAACTACTCTGCTTAAAAACAGGAGCATGAAACCAAGAGCCTATCAATCAGTATGGATACAGATAGAGTAGAACTCATATAATTGATGTCATGCTAAGATACTGACACACAACACAACACAACAATAGCCGTGTGGAATTTTAATCAAGACATGGAAATTCTACTCCTGATATCCAATTTAAGCCAAAATACTAGTAAAATCTAGCCACTGAAGTGATGCAAAGATGACACAACTTTGTCGAGTTCCATAAATATTTCCAGAAATATCTCAAATTGAAGGTCCAACTCAAGTGGCAAGTTTGAATAAGAGTATATTAAAGTCTACACCAATGATAGGCAGGAGAATTAGGGTGCGTAAGACTACGATCTGTCACGAATCTTTGCCCATTAATGACAGTGGTTTAGTTCATCTGGGCAACTTTGAAACTTGAGAACAAGGAAGAAATGACTTCAGACAGAGGACACACGTCTCAACAGAGAAGAGCAACCGAGATTAAAATCGTAATCAAAGGAATATAAATAGATGATTTGTAGTTATCCATCACATTTCCCTAGCTATTGTTAAAAAAGAAAAAGAAAAATACTGATAAAATTCTGGTTAATATATTCGTTTCATTTACGGATAGTTAGGTAGCATCTTTCACTTTGCCACCACAATTATTTAATGCACACTTGTCATACCTAACCACTTGTTTGGTAGGAAGCTAAAGCTGAACATTTATTTGTTTATCTCTCCCTATGAACATTATAGTTGCACGGGTCATCACCAAATCCATAGATACTTGAATGCGATATGCTGGACGACCATCAACTGACTTGCCCTCCCACTCTAACATTTAGAATTGTGACCATTTTGTTCATATAATTTAGCTGGAAGTCCCTATAAGTTCGAATCTTAACCCCAAACTTGAGCTTGTGATCACTTTTGAATTTATAGTTTATAGAAAAAAAATTAAAAATTGGAATCTGACTTCGTTTATGGAATGGATAAATATAGCATAGCATGACATGATGACATGAAAGTTTCAATTCAACAAAAATCAGGGCAAATAAAACGAGAATTAAGGGAATTCAGGAATCAGCCAGGTTGAAGCAGAAAAGGGAGCAGATATGCTACATAACATACATACCTGCTTATACCTCTGCTTGTTCCTGTCAGCCTGCACGCAAAGAGCCCCAATATTTCAAAAACTTGCAACAAACCGTATTAAGATTTCAAGCACAAACGAAACATGATTGAAAGAGGAGAGATAACACAGGATGTAAGTCACAAAATACGGTTCTTATCTTTAATCCAGTAAGGAAAAAAATTTAAGTTAAAAACTCTGGTATGCTGTGTTTGGTTGGGGGTAAAAGTTGTATCAATTGGATTCACGAATAATATTACTTATGAATCCAATTCATGAAACTCGTACCCTCAAATCTATTTCTACCTAAACCAAACACACCAGTAGCTGTGTCGTCCCCTCATCCTATGAAGAACAGATAGAAAGGAACCAACCAACCTGTTCCCTCAACAATCGGGCATTCTCTTCCTCCAGCTGAACAACCATGGACTCCAGCTCAACGGTGTAAGCCTGCAATTAACATCATCATCATCATCATCATCATCAGTAATCACCTTTGATTTTTAATTAACGTTCAATTCTGACTGAAACAATAATAATAATAATAATCCCTACCTGCTTGCGCTCCCTGGACCTGGCGGCAGACTCTCTGTTCTTGATCATCCTTTTCTGCTTCTGAAGAGTGGCCTTATCCACAACGGCTTCCTCCACCGCCCTCCTCCTCTTCCCCCTCCCTCCTCCTCCACCTACCACTGGCGGCAGCGTTGTTCCGTTCGGAATTAAGGAAGAAGAAGGCGGAGGAGGGACAACAGCAGCGGCCTTGGAGAGTAAATCCTCGAGAGTGATCTGATTGTGCTGGGACTCCAATTCAGCGGCGCCTCCCACCATCTCCTTCCACACATTCTCCACCGTCTTGGAGGACGACGCAGCCCCGATCTCCGGAGGAGGAAGCACAACAGGGTCGGGATGATGAGGAATGGGAATGGAATTAGGTTCGGAGTTGGAGGAGGAAGAGGAGGAGGAAGAGGTATAGAAGGACTTGAGGAGGAGATCGTCCATGTCGATGGACTTGGAAGGTTCGGCGAGGAGGGTTGAAAGGGAGCATACAGAAGACTGGCGTGGCAGATCCGGGTTCGTCGTCACCACCTTGGACCGCGCCATCGCGCAAAGGTCGTTCCCACTCGCAACTAACTACCTAACTCCGCGCTATTATAGACTTTCTACTTTTGGAGCAAGGTTGGAACCAAGAACTAAATATCATATTATTATTATTATTATTCACCTCTTCAATGCAATGCAATGCAATGAATCTATCCCATATATACTTTCCTTTCCTAACTTACTCTCCATCTTTAATATTTGATTGATTAATTAATTAATTAATAATAAATATGTATCTCTTTCTCCATTTTCCTACTCCTTTTTTTTTTTTCCACCCAGAGTTGTCTACAGCCGCCAGTTACTACTTTATTTCCTAACATTATTTTCTTTCACCATTGTTATGTTGCAAATCCAATTTGACACGTTATTCTTTTTATGCAATCAAGCTTTTACTCAAGGAAGATGTTATTTGTTAATGTACATGCGTGAGATATCGTGTATAGATGCGACTAGATGATATTTTTTTAAAGTGTAAATTTTATTAAAAACTTATATAATAATAAATATGCGTTAATATGGTGTTTTACACATGAATAACATTAAAGAGAATTTATATGCCACCGAATCTACAGCTTTTAGATTTTTTTGGTCAATTTGAACTACAGCTTCTACATGATGATTTGTTTGTCTTCTTCTTGCTTTTACGAAATTAAAAGCAAACTGTGAACCGACCAAAACAAAAAAAAAATGTTAAATAATTTCAGTAACACCTTACGGTGCAATTAAGATTTGAAAACAGAAGCTAAGTATAAAGGCTTATCATTATACAGATTCATTGGGACGACACTTGTTACCATCACTTTCCACAAAGATAAAATAAAATAAAAATATTTATAACTTCACTTTCTATTCTTTTGAATGCTCTTCCTTTGTATAATTACAAAAACATTAAGGAATTAGAAAAAAATACTTTAAAAAAATATAAACATATTTTATTATCTTAACTGTTAATATTTAAAACATTGGCATTCCACAATGATACTTTTCGTTCTATACTTCTATTCTATCTAATGAATATTAGAAATTATGGATATAGATCTTATTTTTTACAGATCAAAGAACACATTGGTTAAGGACTTATTCTGTAAAAAAAAAAAGAAAAAAGAAAGAAAGGAAATTTCAATTTAAAGCTATTCGATGATGATGTAAATAAATATTTTTTTAGTTCTAACATTTAAAAGTAAGCATTAGAATGACCCTTATAAAATTGCTTAATATTTTAAATTTTGACATTAATTTAATTTTATACTATTGATTTGATGAAAAATTTGATGTTGAACGTCTTCGTGCGCACGTGCGTGTATATATATTTATTAAATTTTAATTTGTATCCATTAAAAATGTAATATTTTTTATACTGTCATCTAATTAAATTTTATCATATTAATATAAATAGTTGGTATTTTCTTTCACTCCTTAAATAGATTTAATGATAATATAAAAAACTTTACCCTATGTTATAATGAAAAATCAACCCTATAATTTTTTTTAAAGGTGTGTCTAGATATATATTCTACTAGTATATGTAATCTTTTTATTAAAATTTAATAAAATATTTGAGATGAATATGCACTTGCTCTAGTTGCGAGTGGACAACGGCAAAAGGCTAATGCATATGGGAAATTTGCGGTTATAGTTTGACTAAGTTACGGCGCTGCCACTGCCTCAGCCTCAGCCTCACTCAGTTGTTTCCTTGCCGTCCCAAGACGCCACGACGCGCTTTTAAAAGTGGCAAATGGAAAAAGTGATTTGCCAAATCATTATCCCATTCTCCACACTTCATTTTCTTGCTAATTCGAATAGGATTCCTTCTATGTCCTTTTGCGGAGAGGCAAAACAGGAATCGTCGGCGGCGGACTCGGCAGAAAGCAAAAATCGAGTGTGTGGCAATGCTGTTTCCTTGAATATGTTGACCAATAGTAATACTTAGGGATGACTGAATGACCATGAATAATCAATTTGTTAATTTTTTTTTTTTTATGTTTTTAGTCGCTGCCATAAGCAACCGTGGACGTGACATACCCAAGTTTAACTTAACGTTGTTTATGCGGCACCCACTTGTTCGTTCACACGGCATAAGAAATTGTTTCCAAAAATTTTAGTTCCTTATATAGATTACAAAATTTAGTTTTAATCTTTAGTAAATTATAAATTTTGATTTTATCTCCTAATAATTTTATTTTTTATCTTACATTAGATTAGCTTGTTAATTATTAATGTGTCAGTCAATTTAGACATGACATCATCTCTATTTTAAACATTTTAAATTCATGTAACTAGAGTTATATAACTTGCATGCGCCAATAAATTCAAACCCACAAGAAATTTATAAACTTAACCCATGCTTGCCCAAATATCTATCTAACACATTTTATTAACTCAAAGACCCTCTTTACTATGTCTCATCTTCATCTTTCTCATCTTTCCTCTACTCTCAACCACCAATTGTCACTACTACAACCAAACTCAATACCCAACATCAATGCACCATCGCCCTCTCCTCTTCCATTTTCCCTTCATCGCTCCCACCACCAACACATAGGAGTAGCAATAGCTATTTTTCTACACTAATGCTTGATTGGTTCAAATGATTTAACCATTTTTTTACATGTTTAAGTGTTGTAAGAACTTTATTTACATAACGGACTGATCTATTTGAGTCAAATTAGATGAATTAATGTGGACTACTTTAAATACTAGTGTTTTTGAAAAGTAACCATTCTTATGTTATTTTACCCATCTTCTTCAAAAAATGAAAACTCCTTAGACAGGTATTGAAGAGAATTGCATATAAGTTAGGAATCAAAACCATTGGAGGGACCATATTCAAAGATAAGCGTTGTTTCATTATTTGTTATTCATAACACTACAAAATTTTGTGCAGAGTAATTATTCAAATCCTTGGCTTCTTGCATAAATATTACTTCCTCTGTTTGTTTTTATTTGTTGACTTTTCTTATTTTAGTATTTTTATAAATATCTATCCACTTTTTAAAATTATTCCATATTAACTTTTTTTCTTATTATATTTTTATTAAATAACACTCTTTCACATGTTTATGAATTACAAATAATTTTAATTATCCTCATCATCTTTATATTAAATAAAAATAATTATATAAAGTACTATCATTTTTTTTACTTTTATGTTTTTTTAATTATTTTCATATTACCCACGCGGAATTCAAAGTGAATAACTAAAAAAACGGAGAGGATCAATGTAATGCACATGATTGACGAGAAGCATATGGTAGAACTTAATGGGTTTCTCCATCAACCTTGTGATCCTTTGGAAAGCAACACGTTCTCAAACACGGGGTTCAAATGGGGGATATATATTCATCTCACGACAACGACAACCTTCACAAAAAAAATGTTAAAATGAAAGTTACTTTTCAACTTATTTAAGTATCAAATAACAATAGAAAGTAATGAATCCAAAATCATTAGTGCATGTTGATTTTACGAGCTGAGTCATTATTATAAATTTCTTGATGTTGGACTGCATCCTTATGTGCTGGTATATGAGCCTTAATATTTTATATATGGCATGCATTTGCTGAAACATCTATGAATGTCACGAGTAAGAGACATGAGAAAGCAACGATCAAAGCTTCCATTTTCGCCATCTTCTCCACTACACATTCTTTTCTCTTTGCAACCTTTGGTATTTATAGCGACTAATCTCATTCGGTCACGCACAAAATTGTTGAAATTCTAGTCAATTATGATAGTTAGTATTTAGTAACATTTGGCATCTTTATGACAAACTTGACCATGTTTTGACTGAAAATTGTTACCAAAATTTCATTCAATTGTTGATAGACTCCTAAAATCAATTTATGTTGACTTAATTTCACATAGTTTAATGTTATAATTAAATATTTAATTATATTAAAAGTATTTTTTCATCAAGAGTAATATAACATTTTTTATTCATTAAAAATATTTGAGTAAATATTTAATTATATATTTTAATATTAATAGGATGTTTAGCAAGGATGAGACTAGAAAAGTAAATCCCCAATTTCTTTAGCGATTTAGGTGTATTTATAATTTTGATTGTACTAAATTGACCCTCTTAAAGGCGATTTTGTCTAAAACCACCACTATCTCATAAGTTCTTCAAAAACACCACAATATGTACTTATACTGTATAAATACCTGAATCATGTAAATTTTCCGCCAAAAACCATGTTACTAGTTATTCTTATTGTGGATGCATAGCTGCTTTCTAATTTTTTGCACAAATGTTAGGGTTGTATATTTTTGGTCACCACACAAATGTTAAGTTGCTTCGCATCGTGACATTAGAAGACAAGTTCGCGGATCATCTAAAATGCCCATCAATTCGATAAGGTAGGTCATTCAAACTGCACTGGATGAGGTAGGTCATTCAAACTGCACTAGACCCCGGCCCACTGGGCCTAGGCATGCAAGACGGATGGTATTTTCGTAATAAAACGCGAAAAGGGTAAGCATTTCGGTCAGAGCGCTCTTTTTCTTTTCTAAAAGTGGAAACCAAAAAAAAAAACCCGCGAAAGCTGAAAACAACCACCACCACCACCGTTCTTGAGAAGAGTCTTGGAGAAGCTCCGTCGTCAATGGAGTCAAATTTCCGTCAACTTCCCGTCATATGCATCTTCTTCGTGTTGGTGGCCACGAACGCCGTGAGCTGCATCCCGATCGTAGAGTTCGATTCCATGCTTGACAGTATACGGGAGCGAGGGTACGACCTCTTCTGCAACGCGATCGTCACCTCAGATCTGCAATTCGACGTTCTCTCTTACCAGAACCAGAATCAGACTCAAGAAGAAGATTCCAGAAGCAACAACAACGGCAGCGGTAACGGTAACTCTCGCTACACCTTCACGTTTTTCGCGCCAACCGACGCTTCCCTTTTTGCCCTCGACATGACGCAGACGGCGTCGTCTTACATTGACACGCTCCGATTCCACGTCGTTCCTCGCCGCCTCTCCGTCGCCGAGCTCCATCTCCTTGCCGACGACGGCTACGCGCTCCCCACTCTCCTCTCCCAGCGCCGCCTTGAGGTCACGCGTAGCGCCGCTGACGCCGCTGGCATCTCCGTCGGCGGCGTCGAGATCGCCTTCCCCGGCCTCTTTTACGGTCGCCACGTCGCCGTTCACGGCCTCGCCGGGATTCTCAGCCTCGGTCCGAACGCCGTCGCCGGAGTTTCCTCTGTTCCGCCGTCGCCGGTTCCGGCGGTTTCTCCGATTGGTTCCGCCGTTCACCGGGCGAGAAATAGCGCTAACAGGCCGGAGAATCGAACGGTTCTTGCTCCGGGTTCCCGTCCTGTGCGTCCGGTGCCAAAGTTGGTTTCGTTCAACGTCACGAGCCGGCGGCGACCTCATCCACCGGTTGCGGCTCCGGCTCCGGGACCTGATGCTGCGACCAGGCAAGCTTCGGCTACTTCGCCGGTAGATGGAATGGTTGAATCTCCGGAACCTGAAGTCGATTGGACCGATCATTCTCCGGGGGATTCGCCGGCGAGTCTTGATGATGCTCCTGTCGGGACGCCGGTGGCTTCCTCTCCGATGTATCCCGATTCCGACATATCCTTGCCGCCGGAAGGATTTTCCGACGCGGCGGCTCCGGCTCCGGTGGATCTGGACTCGTTGGCGCGGAAGAAACCCAGCGTTTCGATTATGGAAACGTCCGATGGTGACTTGGAGGGACCGATTGAAACGCCAGCCTCATCAGATGGCATGATCAGAAACTGTGATGTGGGGATTGGATTGAAGGACTATGACGATCGACTTCACAACATGCAGTGTTATGCTTCGTAGATTTGTAGGTGAGGTCCTACTCAAAGTCAACACTAGTCAAACTTTAGAAATACTGAAACTGTCTCAATTCGATTTTGTTCTTTGATGAATAGTGAAGATAGAAGTGACCTCGAATGCATTTCTGGTTTGCTTCTTTTGTTTCTTTGCTCAGAGACGTACATTCTTCTAAGCATTTGGAGTTGTTAGTTTCAGTGTCTCTGGCTGAGTAGATATATTTTTGGTTAGTTGTTAGAATCATCCCAAATCTAGAAATCTATACAGAAAATTTGATTTGGGTATTTCCTGTAATGGTTACATGTTGATGTTGTGAATGAATGATATTACTTACTGAATGCAAATCTCAAGTATTCATTATCATAATTAACAAGCATGATTCGTTCATCTGATGTAGCATTTTCAAGTGGCACATGCATTTATCATTATCTACCCCCATTAACAGGTCCTATCACCAGATACAATCCATCCATCTTTAATGAGTAATAGGTTTTTGATTTGGAAACCTGCTGGTGGAAATTGTTTAGTTAGTGTTAAGGTTATGCATCAGGTTGTGAATTACTTTGGCCTACAAAAGTATAATATTGGATGGAATCAGGTTGACTAAGAATTCAGTGTGTACAAGAGCCCAAGTTATATATACCTTGAGAACTTATTCCTCGAAGAAACTTTCACTTGTTGCATAAAGATATTGTAGAAAACATATATTGTTCAAATTATTGTGCATCATTAGCATCTTCTCCCATTGAAAGGCAAGAAAACTATAAACTGAAAATGTTATTTGTATAGTACCTTGTTAGAAAGGACACCGTGAGTTATAAGATAATTAATGGTTGGATTTAATATGGTGGGACTAGTGAATTCTATTTTTTCTTAACTTATTTTTGGATGTTCCTTTATTATGTCCCAATCTATATGCACAAATAACTTCACCCAACTATAAATTATAGAAATCAATTAGGCATGACATTTTCCGTTCATTTTGACAAGTTATAACTTATCATAATTTAATCTTTAAATCCAACATTAATTACATATCACAAACTACGTCCAAAACTTCACTGCTGACACTCCAAAAGTCTCTTCTAAGTGTCTTTGGAAGAGCTTGACTTGTTGACTCACTAGTGCCATATAAAAGTTAGAGCAGTTTCTATTATAAAGAACATGACAAGATAAACTTGGTCTGCATTTATCTATGAACCATTCCCAGGTGGCCGATCCTTGTTCCAATCCTCATGTATGTTAAAGAAGGAAAATGGTCCAAAGCAGTAATTTGTCCCAAATTTGTCCTTGTCCCCTTCTTCCAGCCAATGTTCATTAAAAAAATCCCATGTGGGAAAGCTTCTTATCTGCTTAGACTTAAAGATGCAAAAATTAAGTATGGAAACTTATCGATGAAATCTTAAATAATTGAAGGTCCACATACGAATGAGATAAAGAATTATAATCTCCATCTTTTGCTAAGACACAACTCAGTTAAACTTATTAATTTATCAGGAAGGCTACTCTTCTCATACTATGCAATATGAGAAACCGGGTTTATTCCTCTCCTCTTTCTTCCATTTCTAATATAGTTTAAAGAATTTTTTTTTTTTAGCTTGTGATGCTTAGTATGAACACCATATACTAAGGTGAATGTGTGAGAGTATCGAGATACAAGAAGTGGGGCAAGAAGTTTTAAGTCTATGCATGCATCAACAATTATACCGTTATATAATAAATCTTTGATACATTCGTAAATATCTTTGACAATTAAATTCACTATTTTAAAAATTATGTATATTAAATGATATGATTTGATTTGATAACTCTGCATAAAAATTAAATTCTTTTAAGCAAGATAAGTGTTAGTGTAGAATGCCATTGAGCGTCTTGAGAGTGCGACTAGGTTGTGGGAGTGTAGATGCTTAAGATTGTAATTTACTAGCTGAAAGCATCTTGTTTTCCTTCTTTTCAATGTAAGTTTGTTTATAATTCATTGTATAAAATAATTTGGTCGTGAATTGCGTTTTAACTTAAAAGGGTTAGGTAACTCTTTTCATCTTAAAAAAAGTTAGAAGTTTTTTTTTTTTTTTTTTGATTCAATCATTCCGTATGTTTTAATGTAGTGGCGTAAAGATCACTGAATAGTGATTTTTGACGGATCTTTGTGTTGAATAAAGTGGCTGAAACTAAAAAAGCACTATTTGTTTTTTGGTAAGTTGAAGCAGATTATAAAGGAAAGAAATTAAATACACCCTAGCAATCAACAAGAAGCGCATGTTTAACCCCATTTGGAGAATCACTCCAGAGATGAACCTCATCCTGATCATTGGCCCCTCATTTAGTTAGGAAATCGGCAATAAGTTTAAACGTTACGAAGAACCAAAACAAATTGAACACACCAATCCCGTTTCACTAAACACTTAATCCAAAAAAGATACTTTAAAGAAACGACAGCGAGCTTGCTTTTCCTTCTATATCATCATCCAAGCATTAAGACAATCAGTTTTATACTACTCTATTTTGTTCCGCTTTAATAGTTCATTTTTTACTTTTTAAAGTTGTAAAATATCTATTCATTTATTGTATTTATGTGTAATTTTTTTTTCCATTCATACCCCTAGTTATAATAGAGCACTTATTAATATAATGAATGTAAAGAGAGTAATATTAATAATTATATTAAAAATAGAAATTTATTTCTTGTATATAAGAATAATTTTGTCAATTTATATTATTTGATGCATTTACTAATATGTTTTATTTTGTTTACCTTAATATATGTAATGTTTAATTTTGCACAGTTAAAAAAGAACTATAAAAATGCATGAAACGCTATGAAAAATAAAAGAAAGCTATAACCTCTCTCCAATAAGGGGGGGGGGGGGAACTTGCTCACATAAAAAACTAATCCTACCAAAAACTAACTTATGTGACTAGACCCAAACGATTAAAAAGGATAAGAAGAACAAAAAAAAACAGTTCTTTTACTATTATTGGTTGAGAAAATAATTAATTTTGGTTAGAGTAATTCCTATATTTTGTAACCATCAAATTGGTTCTCCTTGACGAGGAAGCTGAAGAATAAATCAAGGGTCCTTATCAACGAAGGATTAGTTCAGATAACTTGCTGAAGGACGTTTAGAACCCAACACGTTAACGTGAGGGTCGAACATAGAAAGCATGACGGGGATTAAATAAAAACATTAAAATAATTAAAATTTACAAAAGGGAAAAGAAAGAGAAAAAGGGGAGAAAAAACAGCAAATAAACAAGAGAAATACCATTAAAGTAAAAACGCAAAGAGTTTAATTGTTATGTATGTAAAACTTTTTACATTAAATTATTTTATATGCATGATTTTTTAAATAGTGAATGAAAAACTAACTACTTATGTGACTAAATTTAATTGAATGATAATACATAAAAACTTTACTTTATCAATATATAACAATTAAACTTAAAAATGTAAACAGAGAATAATAAAAGGAAAATAAGTATATAAAGGTAAGAAAGACCTGAATTCTATATATAACTAAGATGATGTTATGTGGTCCTCTGATTTGGTTCACCATATAATAATTTGATATTTCTTTTTTTTTCCTCTCTCAAATCAAAATCAAATGGCATCGTCATCATGCGTAAAAAACAACACCAAGAAGAAGCCTAAGGCCTTGTTCACGCAAACGGAGATTGAGGCAGCAAGCCTTCTCATACACCTTAGCACCGCCGCGGCGGGTTCAGCTTCTGCCACCACCACCACCACCACCACCACCACCACGACCTTGTTGGACCGTGATAGCAACAACAATAGTTGCAGCAACAGCGTGCAATGGAAACCGGAATTGGCCGAGGCGGTCGCCGGCGCTGACGTGGAAGAAGAAATAGAGGACGTGTTGGCGGACATAGAAGAAGACGAACGGTTAAGGAGGAAAAAAAAGAGATACCGATATGTGGAAGAATTGTACAGCGTTACAGAGCCATTGGAACATGTACCTGCGGTTGAAGCCAACAACAAGAAGCTTACAAATTGACATTGACATCATGGAATTGTTGCAAGTTCCATTAGAGACAGAGAGGGTATATAATCTTTTGGTACTTGATGCTTGTTTGGTTTAGGAAATTTGTGGATATTGTTAGGCAAAAAGTATTTAATTATTTTTAGGTCTCTGTAGCTAAATTATTCTTGCATAGAGTATGAAATATGAATCAGGAAACGAATTTTGATTGCAGTGAATAGAATTGTGTTTCTTTCTATTCAATTGGGAAATTGAAAAGCGAGGTCGAGTTCAGAGAATCAATTTTGGATTAACCCATCTTGATTTTGGTACCCTCCCACCAATGATTCAAACACATTTAATCCCTATTCTGATTTTAGACCTTAACAAATTGTAGATGAAATCCAATGTGTACGCAGGGCAGGGATTATCATTAACTAGCTAGTAAGCATCGCCATGAATTGGCATGCCAAACGCAATTTAATGTCAGTTAAGGCAAGAATGCCAACACATGTGCTTCCTATTTTGGTTTATCAAATACTACTAAGTATTTCTGTTCTAATTGGAAACGACAATGGTGTTGCATATTTCAAGTCGACTTGTATCTTTCATATTTAACATGTTAAAAGCTTCTAGTTCTAAAAAATAACGTGTCTTTTTTGCCCTAATAATAACTATCAAACTAACGACAAATATTGTAATACACTCAGTAAATTTTTATGTGAATAGAGTCAGAGAATGCAGTCCCTTGATTTCACTTCAAAAGCATTAATATCATTGTTATCATGTTAAAAAGAATGCAAGGGTAAACCTCATCATCACAACCAATAAAAAAAAGTCTTCATTTTTTAAAATTAAAGTTGCGTAAATCTACGATTCTCAAACTCTATTAGATGAAAATCTCGTGCATTCTCAAACTTTACTGGGTGAAAACTTTGTGTATTCTCAATCTCTATTGGGTGAAACTACATGTATTCTCAAATTCCACCGAATGAAAACCTCTTGTATTCTCAAACTCCACTAGACGAAAATTTCGTGCATTCTCAAGCTCTACCGAACAAAAATCTCGCTCCTTGTCAAACTTCACGAAGTGAAAATCTCGTGTATTTTCAAACTTTACGAGACAAAAACCTCGTAGATTCTCAAGCTCCACCCAGAGAAAACCTCATGCGTTGGCCATGACAATGAAACGAAAAGTCATGTTGAATAATTCGAAATGACAAAATGAAGTGTACATGTCATGTTTCAAACACAAGATCAGGCATGTTCTCCAAATTTATCAACAGCATAACTGCACATCACACACCTTCAAGTTATGATTAACTCGATAAGGGCGTGTTTAGAAAATAAGACATTTATTTTTCGTGACAACATCTATTTCTTTACAAGATTAAAAGCTTCAATGCTCAAGATGGGAAACATATTCTGTCAACCGCTGCAATTCACTAGGATCTAAAATCTGCTCTGTCACAATAGGTTGCTTCTTAACAGTAAACATTCGAGATGCAGGGTCCACAGTCCAACCTTGCTCTAGTACATCTACAATTTTATAGCCAAAAACATGTCAATAATAATAATAACTGGGAGAGGGAGAGAAAAATGGCTGATAAGAAGTTAATTGTTACATATATAACAAAACTTCTATAGTTTCAAAGCATTACATAGCCACTGTAGGCATACTCTTAGAGTTACATAACATGAGCATGAGAACCTTGGATAGAAATTATGTTTATTGGCTATCCCATTAATAAGCATGCCATTTGCAAGAGCTACTCCAATGTGTATAGACGACAAGGCTAACAGGGAAAAGATGAAGGAGGATTGAATCTTCTTTTACTTAACACTCAAAATGATTCATCCAACAGGAATAAAACTTACTTGTCTTTCAATGCCCAGAAAGATAACTAGCCAGCCTTCATGTATTCGCGATGTATGCAAATCATGCCGCATATAATACAAACATGAATTGCTTAAGGTTAAAAATTTGATCTGGTCAACCAATTAAATCAGTATTTGGTTCTGAACAGAAGAACACACACACATGTAATGTTAATTCACACAAGGATGCAAATTTTACAAAATACTAACAGTTTGTTGCATAAATGAAGCAGTATCTTGAATGCTTATTGTAGAATAGGCAGAGAGAAGCAGCTGAAACATCTTCTTTGTGTAAAGTTCTGCAAAATGTTTATCATATTAACATTTTCACTGCACTTAACATATTCTGGAAAAATATAGATGCAGAAGACTGCTGAACTCAAAAAGAGCAAACCAAAACCAAGAAATGTATCTACATTTAATAAAAGAATTACCATAAGTAATTGTGGATGTGTTACATTACTACCTTTTGCGTGAGCCAAGATATGCATATGGCACCATTATTTGCGGTACATGTTGGCCTAATCCAAGAAGTGTTACATATGAAGGGAAAGGGATTTAAATCACTGGTCTTCTAAGTTTTAAAACTATAATACATTTTGTTTCCATCATACTAATTCTAAGGTTAGCCAATCATTTTCATTCATGACATACCACAACAAGGCATATATAGCTTATCACTGTATATAGCATGTAATGCGTAAACCAAGAATACTCGATAAAGATCAAATGACCAATGTTAAGAATAATGATATTAAATTTTGATTGATTTGATTTGTAATTGATTGTAATTTGTTTTTGGTCGTTGAGTTTTGGCCGTTAGGTTTTCAGCCTATAAATAGGCTCACCCTCTATTATAAATTGATAACTCAGATAATATAACTGTTATTTTTCTGTTATCTATCTCTCTCTTATATTTTTATGTGCCCCATTTATCTGTTTTTCCACAATGTTTAACCACCAATATCCATCCTTTAAATGAATCTCCCGTGCAGAAACGACCAAATGAGTTTCAGGATGACACACAATATGATTGTGGTAATGACTTTAATTTCAGCGATTCAATAGTAAAACACAGATTGTCAAAGGGAATCCAACCCTAAGTCCTCACAAACTGAAATTTGTAAAATATATATGAAATCCCCCTAAAGAAAAACCGCACAATATCATTGCAAACAGAGATATTAAAATAGTAAGGAGTACTTTACATAGATAGCTTGAGGATAAACTTGACTGACATTATTAATCTTAGAGACAAATTTAAAGATTTAGTCCGATAATAAGATTGCATGAGATAAACGTGAACAAAGCAACTCACCAAAATTAACAACGTGGTTGCCAAACAAAGTAACTATTATTGGATGATAGGCCCAATACTAAGCCCATAGGCACTGAGGTTCGACCGGACCGGACCGGATCCTACTCTTCTTTTCTGTTTGCTTTAATCAAATATTGGGCCACTTTTGTATAATGCAGACTGCAGAGCCCATTATAACCATTTTTTAATTCTAAAACTATTAACTTTCAAGTTTTTAAGATTCCACATCCAAATTGAAATGTAAAATTGAGACAATTTTGCTCTTTTGCCCCTATCATACAAACTATTTACGAAAGTACCACTGTTTTGAAACATATTACAGGAATATCACTGTTTTGAAAACATATTACAGGAGTACCACTGTTTTGAAAAAAGTTTTTATACTTTTACATTGTGCAAAGCATGTTATGTTTTCAAAACAGTGGTACTCCTGTAATATGTTTTCAAAACAGTGGTACTCCTGTAATATGTTTCAAAACAGTGGTACTTTCGTAAATAGTTTGTATGATAGGGGCAAAAGAG
>QANU01029220.1:273127-287451 GCA_003254905.1 Nissolia schottii
TCTATTAACATTACTTTTTAAGTGTTGGTTAAAAAAACAACTAATTTTGTTTATGGGATAAAATTTAATTGAATGACAGTGGGGAGCAATTAAATTCTATTTCATAATCTAGCAACTTTCAAGTGTGAGAATATTATTGATTTTGCCACATGCTAGTTAAAAAATAGACATTTTAAGCATGATTTGGAAGGATGTAAATTAAATCCGAGACAACAAATCTACGAGGAATGGCGTAATAATAACTCAACTTGTGTCTTAACCGTGAGATTGTTCAACAATCTATCATTTCATGTGAAAACATTTGAGAATTTATTGGAGAATATACACACACACTCTCTTAACTATCCCATAGAATAAATGCTCTATGGTATCTAATTTATTTTTAATAATTTTTATAATTAAATTTATCAAATTTTGTTATTATGTTATGTTTTATATGATTATAATAAATTTTTCATTAATCAAATCATTGAAAAATCAAACTTATAAGAGATTTAGAAATTTGCGAACCATTTGAATTTCTAATACACCGCTCTACAAATATTATATTAAAAAGTATTAACCAATCACACTAAATCATATAATTCATTAATATGTTATATTAAATCATGAAATGATAACAAAAATTAATAAATTTAGTTATAAAAATTATGAAAAAAATGAATAAATTAAGTATCATGAGATAAATATTTTTCCCATGGAGTAGCTAAGAAATTCCCATATCACCTAGATATAAATTATTAAAAAAATAACTAAACTAAATAGTAAATTAAAAAAAAACTACTTTTATCTATTGTCTTTTCTCACAGGGCTCTTCATGTTCACTTTAAATTTTAGAACTCTAAAAAATAAGTTCCTGTGACAGATATTCTTTACATGAAATTTTAATAATGTGCAAAACTTCTCCTGCACTTTCCTAAAGGGCAAAAAAAAAGAAACAAAAAAAAAAAAGAAAAAGAGAGAGAGAGATGGGGGAGAGAGAGGAGGGAACAAATTAACAAAAGACCTTAGATACCCACCCACTCATTGGATTTACTTTACAGTTTAAACGTTCTTTTGTCTTCCGAGTGAAGCAACCAATTAAATAATTTCTGCAAAATTCTTTTTGAGGAAATGTTTGACACCCTATTTTTTGCTATCCTTTCCACCTTGGCTTTGCAGCTTAACAATTTCTTGTGACCAATTGATAAACCATTCTAAACTCACTCCTTTCAACATCCTCACCCAAATTTCCTCTCTCGTCTTTTTTCCCAATCCCCATTCCTTCCTTAAATTAATCGAAGAAATGAGAAATTTGAGTGAAAAATAAGGACATTGATACTTGGTATGAGTGTCCTTCATCATCAAACACTCAATCCATCGAATCCACACTGCTTGTAAGTCAGAGATTGCTTTCTTGGACTGATCACTATAGCGCAATCCACGGACACCTGTGCAAGTTTGAGTCCATGATCATTATATTAATCTATTGGCAAACAAAATATTACAGCTTAACGATAACGGGCGAGAGAGACCAATATTAATGAAAAACAGATATGTGAACAAGACACACACTCATGTTTAATTTAAACATGAGAAGATCATCTGCCCATGATAACTACAGAATCCAAGTTTCATTGCTTAGAGGTTAATGCAATAAAAAAAATAGAAGGGGAGGGAATTAAAATGGGGGATCCATGTGTTCACCATAGCAGAATGTGAACACAGAAGTAAGATCCCTCTCCCAACCCCATGTGCCTCACAAAATGGATTCACATGGCGAACACTTTTCTTGGCCTAAAAGGAAAAAGAAAAGGCAACAGAAACTGACATTTGTAAGATTCATTTTTGGTCTATCCTAACCTTATTCTTTAAACTAAGATAGTAGATTAGATGAGGGGTGCATATTAGAATAGGCATGGCTTGGTTTAATGTAACATCTCACAGCATTAAGGGAAGAAAATTCATTTTTCGAAGCCAAAAAACCTTAAAAGTGAAAAAAAGAAATCATTAAGGGCAAACATTTTAAATGAACATTATTGAGCTTCAGCTGTCGTCAACGAACAGTGTTTGATTTGATTCCATTCCGTGATGGAGCGGTTGGTACTCTTGAAATTCTGAATCCATGCGACTTGGATTCAACTCTGGTGGGACCTAGAAATTTTTTCATTTTCTTTCCACTATCTAATCATATGTTATTGGCTAATGTTGGGCCCTAACAATAACACCTTTTTTTTCCAGTGCCAAATTATTATACAGTAACTAATGTCGCATCCCAAATTCCCATTCCGCCCCTATTATATAGTACTAACAGTACACTTTTAAAAAATAAAATTCGAATTCCTTGGAGTTAAGGATATACAGGAGAAAACAGAGAAAGTGCACAAATCAAGGTGGAAAAAAAAATTACACAACAGTGGCTATTGGAATGTCTCACCAAGGCACCCAGACCAAAATGCATAAAATAGCGTGAAAATAAGGCCCTTACTAGGCACAAAGAATCAATAGCCGGGGCCAAAAAAAATCAGGGTCCGAAAAAAGGGAATATATTTCCATATGATATCATTGATATGAGTAATAATATATTAGTGAAACTTTTTATTTTTGGATTAGCATACGAGTGGAACTTACCCTATAAAGGTTAGAAAAACTCAACCTATAAAGGTTAAAAAGAAAAAAAAAAACAAGGATAAGACACATAAACCCCACACATTGACAAAAAATTCCATGCACAAAGTAGAACCATAGGCACACAGTAATAGGAGGTACACAAATTAAAAAAGAAGGCAAAACGACCAAAAGGAAAGAGGCCAAAACACAAAAGTGGGCATGAGTAGCCTCAAAGATGTACCCAAAAATGTGTAGTTACCTAAAAACCCAAAAAAGAAAAGAAAAATTGCATGTGATGCAAGCGCAAACCGCAAAAATGTACCCCAACAAAATTAAATGAAGTCTATAAACGGGTGGAATGGAAGAAGCGGTCAAGTGGTAGTGTTTGACATCGCATCATATAAAATACAAATGAAACCTACAAATATAGCTACATAAATATATTCTCTTTATTATACGTATTTATGTATTTATGTATATATGCATGTATATCAGTATATGAATAAATCTACTAAAACAAAACAAAATAACTTTCGGCGCACGTTGTCACAGGCAAAGGCAATAGGCAATACTGAATAGTGAAATTCCAAATTACCAATCAACTTCCTCAGAGGCGCACGTTAGCCAAATTACCCCAAAAAAAAAAAAAGAGAGAGTAAAGAGTAAAGAAAAAGCAAAGTGAGGAGGCAGAGGATAGTGGAATTCGCACACTACCACCGTCCCCTACCCTTTCTCCTCCGCCACACTAATTCTCTCTCCAGAGAAATCACGAACTACAATCCCACCATCAAATCAAAATCATCAAGACTAAAACCACCAACAAGATTGAAAGCTTAATTCATAAGCCAAAAACCTTCCAAAAATAAAAAAGAAAATCAAAAAGCGAGGCTAGGCTAAGCTAAATTGGGAAAGTAATAGTCGCAAGCAACAATGCCAAGATTCCTCGATGACCCAATTCGAAAAATCGAAAATTGAATCGAAAACCGAAATGCCCACAAAAAAATAGAGAGAAAATAAGAAATGGGTGTAGCTAGTAATTATTACCTGAACGCCAGGGGAATCGAAGTTCATGACTCGGATCTTGGCACCGACATCACCGAGCACCCTGAGCTCCACCCTGTCGTTGAGGGAAGCGTCCCTGATGATATCGGCGGCGTCGGCCTGAAGCAGATTGACCCGATCGACGGCGATTGTGGCCACAACCTGCCTTATGGTGTGAGCGTCCTGGTAGAACCCCGGAACAGAGGCCTTCCCCAACGGGATTCCGCGGTACATTACGGTGAACCTCGATTCACCGTACTTGATCCCAACCTTGTTGGGGTTCTTCGCGGCGAAGAGGAGCCGGATTGTTAGGGAGAGCGACGCCGCGGAGGTGCTGGTGGCTGGGTCGGCGGTGGAGGAGGGGGTGATGCCCATGTATTGTACCCCGACTTGTTGGAGATCGAACTGGGGCTTCTTGGGTTTGACGGCGAGGATGATGACGAGGACGACGGCGAGGACGAGGAGGGCGAGGAAGGAGAAGAGGAGGAAGAGGCAGCAGCAGCAGCCTTTTAGGGAGGCGGAGGAGGAGGAGCGGGCCGGCGTCGTTGGGTAGAACTGCCGGTGGTGGTACCCGTTTGAGTAAGAAGAAGGTGGCGGTGGAGGAGGAGGACCTGGTTGTTGTTGCGGTTGCGGTTGCGGTTGTCTTGGTCTGTGGTCTCCGTTTGGTTGTGGTGGTGGGTTATCTCTATGGTTCATTGTTTTCTCTCTCTCTCTCTCTCTGTGTCTATTGGGATTCTTTCTCTATCACACTGTGTTTGTCTCGGTCGGATTTAGAAGGTGAGAGAGAGAGAGAGAGAGAGAGAGAGAGCGAGAGAGAGAGAGAAGAGGGAGAGGGAGACTTTGAGTGAGTGAGAGAGGAAAATGGGGAATGAAGATGGCTTTTGATGATGTGGGATCAGACTTTTTTCATTTTTTTTGTTGCTTCGCAATGTAAAATGAACTAAAAAAGATGGATAAAATAACAATGGTGATGACAATTATTATATATAGAAAATGTGCTAAAGGATTGTTGTTTTTTTTCTTTGATGGGATGTTAAAGGATTATTTCATTTGTGATTGCAATTAAACCAAAGATTTTTTTTTTAAGCTGAGTGTCAAACAGTTAAGAATAGTGACTAATTTATTGATAACGTAAACTTTTTAAGGAGTTTTATTACCTGTTACAAAAAAAATTTCATATACATATAAGAATTAAATCATGTTAAGTGATTAAGAATAAAGTGTTATATTGTGCCTAGAAAAAAAAAATCAACTACAAGAACATTTATTTCTTAAGACAGAAACAGAAAATCAAAATCTCAAATATAAAAAATACATGGAGATTTTTCTTTGACCAAATAATCGAGTTTCTGTATAACTTACATTCAAGAATGGAGAAAATGGCAAGATTATAGTATTTGAAATATAAAATTATCATAGCCTCAAGAATGATTAAATCTACATACAATTTTAACTTTTTGAAATGTTAATTATCATAGCCTCTCACTTTTTGTTGCTCTTATCTTACGGAAGACGTTCTAGCCCACTGGACAACATAACTACTTGGAATTTGTGATCAAACAAATAGGGCACTGGGCTGCTGAGTTTGTGTAATTCTGTTTTTGAAGAATGCAGTGTAGATTGGAAAATTAATAGTAATATTACAGTGTAATGCACATGTCAATAAGAAATAAATATTTCCGTTAAATTGAAATGTAACTTTATTATACAGTGTGAAATATATCACTCAAAATTTCTACTGTAAAGTGTAACCACATTATTGGCTTGGTTATTTCAACATCAATTTGGCTATTACGTTTCTCAAATATCTGATCGCCGCACCTCAAAGTTCTCTCAAGTGGGTCACGTTATATTCAATTAATTTATACATTGAACTTCTTTCTTACCCATTAAGAAAACCCTTCCAGAGATTCTTTACCAATTCGTTTTCCTCTGCTCTTTATAAGGTGATCAGATCAGACAAGGATTAGGTTAGGCAGGAGCCAAATCAAGGCCTATTATTATTAATTATTTGATATTTGAAGAGGAATGTTTCTTGTAAACAAAATGAGGATGGATACATGACATGATCAAAAAGAATATAATTTGTCATTAAACCTTGATTGAAGAAGACTATGACCAGCTTGTCAAAAAGAAGATTATGACCAAGAGTAATTAATCAAAGAGCTCATATTAAAAGTTACTCCATCCATTTTTAAATAATTGTTCACTTTCTATTTTTCACATGTATTAAAAAAATATTGAAAAGTCTCAAAGTTAGTAAAATTTAATAACCCTTATTGATTTTTTCATCTATTACTTTATTTTTCTCCTAATACTCTCATTAAATAAGGATATAATAAGAAAAAAAAGATAATTAATATAGTCTAGATATAATAAATGAACAATTCTTTAAAAAAATATTGAAATAAAATTGTGAACAATTATTTAAAAACAGAGAGAATAGAAGCAAAGCATTAAAGGTTAAAGGCCTAAGATAAAGATAGTATTGGATATTTTCCCCAATAACGGAGATATCACTTTACCTAAGTCTTTCTTATAATTAATTAATGCAAAACACATTAATGTTTAGTTCAATCTCCAATTAAATGACAAGTAAGTTGTGAAAAGTGAAAACAAAAAGAAATGTGGCGCCTTTTAAGCAAAAACTTTTCTGACTATTCTTTGATCTCACAAAAAATTAAAAACATATGGAGGCATATATAAATCTGTCCCACTCGTTGGTTAATGCATTTGCACTAAGCGGCGCTAAGGCTTGATGTCTAGTTGTCTACCTTACATGAGGGTGGAAATAATAATATAAGTCTTCAATTGCAACCAAAAAGGGGAGTTAACGTTGGTTCCAACAACGTATCATTTAGAGTTTATCATATATATGTAGCAGCAAGAAAGGACTCAAAAGTGGATGAAGATATCACCATATTGCTGACATGATCAAACAAAATGATAGAAGGTGATAATGTACCAGAAATAAGGCATCCATTAAACGACTTGGTTTGCTCTTAAGCGGGTTGGAAACTTCCTTTGATTCTTTATCCATCTGTTAGCTAGCCTTCTTTATCTTCTAGTGTTCTCAAAAACCAACTCTACTCGGCACTTCATAGGGAAAATATCAAAATGATGTCTCTGTTTTCAGATTTATTTTTCGTCGCAATCAAAAAGGGGCTGTTTGTTAACATTAATAACATGCTTCTTTCTTAAGCCCAGTTGTTTGCATATATAAGGCACACGTGAAGGTAGCTATTACGCTTAAATGCATCAATATACATCTAAATCGAGAAGACAACATATGAAGACTATCCCGATCAGCAGATGCTATGTAAGTTTTATACAAAAGAAAGGAAAAATAAAAATGAGATGCAGCCATGGAAGAATCAATGCCAAATGAAAATTCAAGCAAATTAAAATGGCAATACATGTATGCTAAGTTTGCTGGTTAAGGGCCCAATAACCCAACATACCCCCTTGTGAATGTGAATTACTCTGATTCACCAACGTGCAGCAACACATAAAATGTGTAGATAGTTCATTTGAATACAGAAACTACAAAAGCAATTAGTTTTAAATACACAACCCTATCATAGCAAGGAATAAATTACTAAACATGAATATCTCGTACAAAACTCTAAATCAGAGTGTGCCCTGGGTGGCCATCACTTCCCGTCGACATTATTAGCGTCGGCTGCAGGATCTGCACTGTTGTTACCTGCTTCTTCTGTCTTAATTGTTTCCTCAACCCTTCTACCAGAATCATCATCCAATTCATCATCCATCATGTCATCCTCTCCAGCATTTATGTCTTCCACATCATCGTCATCTTCATTGTTGCTTCCGTCAGGGATCTTTCTCTTCTTGGGACCATGCTCAAGCCTATGAGTGTCCAGTTCTTTGTCCATAGTTTCCTGTAAATTCTGGTCATTGTTTACTTTCCTCGCATTCCTTGCATTCTGCCACCTCTCCAGATCCTTCTCAACATTGGCAAGGTACCGCTCCCCAATCTGTTTCTGATACTCAGACACTTCCTCTCTTCTCGCATTCTTCCATTCAAGGAAAGCCTGCAAATTGAAAAGCCAAAGTTATTAAATGAAAAAAAAAATAACAATGTTTCATTTTAAAATCCAATAAATCCTTAATCCAGTATGTTAGTGACTATGCACTCATAAACATACATGTAACGACAAAATACAAAATCAACAATTGATATTTAACTGGGTTAATGCGGAATGGCAGCCCATAGGTGTCAAAAATATGAATAAGAGGAAGACTAAAACAAATAAAATGTCTAAGTTTGACAATCTGTCTGTTTTAAGTTCCAAAGATCAAACCTCTTCTTTGCGTTTCACAACTGACTCGGCGTCTTCCTCCAAGGGTTTGTTAGGCAAATAATATATTGGAGGCTCTGCTTTAGTCCTGGAAAAATGCATGCCACATTCAATCAAAGAAAAGCCAAAATGATCAAAGAAAAACTTACGTATGTCTACCTAAAATCCTGCAATTAGCAGGAAACATCCGGTCATCAACTTGCTTCAACATTACAATGCACATGAACAGAAACTTATCTTCGTCTCAATAAAATGTGAATATGGACACTTTTGGACCAAAATTAAAAATAACCTGCATAGCATAACATAACATGAGATGATGTCAGAGCTGATAGATGTCCAGTTGTCTAAGTCATGAAGTGATTAGCAAAAAGATTTGTCATGAGAAGACTCTCGGAATCTTGCATGTTTAAAGTTGAAGGGGGAAAACCTTATAAAATTGCTTAGCCTTTTGTGATGCTCACTCCACCGAAGAAATAGCAACTCCAATTTTTTCTCTTCAGTCTTAGCAGCTACACGTGCCCTAAGAGTCTAATGAGAAATAGGGAAACAACAGAAAGTAAAGAAAATGTTAGAGAGGATCAAAACGAAACTTTTTTGTATATAAGTAGAACAAACAATAGTTATCAACTGAAAGCCAACCAAGTCTCTCCTCCGTTTTTCAGCAATCTGTTCACGCTCTTCTTTCCTAAGCCTTTCACTTTCTTCCCGTGCTCTTTGCTCAGCCTATGAAAGAATTCCAAGTAGATTATTATGGGTTACGAGGTTTTGGATGTTTCTGTGAGAGAGAGAGAGAGAGAGAGAGAGAAGGGAGTGGGGAAAGGGGCAGAGGATATATATATATATATATATATATATATATCCATTTGGCCCAACAATCAGGGTGGCAGAGGCCAAAAATCCCGAACATGTTAATCTCATACACATGCACAGTAGTAAAGAGAGACATAAAAAGTTTCCAGAGAACTGATTTGCATATGATCGCACTGAAATGATATCTGCCCGGATTTTCACAACCCACTTCTTTTATGGAAAGACTCTTCATATAATAATGGACATGAACTTACTCTTTGCAATGAATTAGATCTTCGCATATATGCCTCAGTTCCTGAGAGTTGTTTGTCCTCCTTTCTAAATTTCTGGAACAGTTCACAGTAAAAACGATAAAAAAAAATACAGAAAAATAACAGTAACCAATAGCAATAATGATGAAATTTGAGAAGCCCGCTAATATAGAGGAGAAGCATGTATAACTTATAAGAACGTTAGATGTAAAGCTGAACAGATGTTGGGAGAGAGAGAGAGAATTCATATCTACGCAGTAAATTAACTATAGAATTGAACTTATAATATTTCCCTACCACTGCATTTAAAACCAAGTAACTAATCTGACATACCTCAAGAGTTCCCAAAAGCTGTCCCAGCATCCTTTTATTTCTATTAACCAAGCTTGGATCCTCGTTCTTCGGCAATACCCTTGGCACGGTTTCAGCTGTAGGAATCTCAGAATCCTTACATGAATAAAAGGTTATCGCATTAGATTAACAACCCCAAACCAACATTCACCAACAAGAAGACAATACATTCGCACTTACCATCTTGGAAGCTCTTTGATTGCCATTTCTCCTAGACCATCCACTTTGGTGAGAATTAAAAGGCTTCATATCACTCAGGCCTGCAGTGTCAGTCCCAATTGCATCTTCGCTGGTTGGGTCCTTGGTCTCAGCACCCAGTCTTGCAGCAGCATCTTCAGGAAACTCCCAGTCACCCACCTTCATTCCCAAATGAATAATCAGTAAAAAGCAAGGTCCTATCTTTTCCTTTTAGGGAAAAGAATCAGGGAGGTATCAGCGTTATTAAAACGTAGCTATAATGGTGCTATAGCGTAATGGAAATGGAGCACACTGCTATGTTATTTAATAGTGGTTATAGTGGTGCTTTGCCAGTTATAGCAGCGCTATGGCAGTATTCATACGCAAAGTGTCATGACACGACTAGTTTTTTCTTCTGAGGTAACAGATAATGCACACTTACATTAAAATTTAAACCCAGCACCCACCCGACCTATATTGTCACCAAATTATCAACGACTAAAGAGCCAGATTGAAAAACCCTAATAAATAACAGAAATAAAAGGACTGAAGCTCAATGTCAAAATGTATTAGACATTATTGATTATATGGAATAGGTAGTACCTTAACCACGGCAGACGAAAGTTGACGTTTAGCAGGGCGTTGATCTTCAGAGTCATTCCTATCTCCCTGAACAACAAATCTAACCGATCAATATCCTAAATTTCAATTTTCTTTGTTCAAGTCCAGTGACCAATCCTGGTTATTTTATAATCTATCATTCCAAATTCCAATTTCAGCACCCAAAAAGAACAAGAAAAGATAATTTCCTTTAATTGTTTAGTGAGTGAACCCTAGAAGCACAGAAAGAATGGACGGAAGAATAGAATTACTGACAGGTCGAAGAAAAGGTCGTTGGCGAACTCCATTGGAGGAGAAGTTGCGGGGTCCAGCAGCAGCACCAGCACCAGCAGCGCCTCTGCGAAGCCCTCGAGGATCTCGAAGCCTCTCCGTAATCTGCAATTTTTCGGAAAGAAACAAGAAACACGGAATTCAACCAATATATATACTTTCGTATATACAAATGTGTGTGTGTAGAGAGAGAGAGAGAGGGAGGGAGAGGGAGAGAAGGACCTCGCGTTGTTGGCGAAGAAGCTCATCGATCTCGTTGCGAAGATCCTGCTCCGTCTTCTCCACCGCCGTGCTTCCCATTGTTTCAGCTCAAACACAGCGCTTCGCTATTCGCTTCACTGTTGTTCTCTCTGCCTTTTTGTTTGCCTTATAAAACCCTCTCTGCTGCACCTAGTCTTTTTTCTTTTTCTTTTTTCTTTTTTTTTATTTTTTATTTTTGTTGATATAACCCAACCCTTATTTTTGTTGACTCTAGCTCTTGACTTGTGCATTCAGAATACTATTGCAGAGTTGGATATCTTGAACTTGATCGATAGCATTAATATAGAGATCGATGCATTAACTTAATTTAGCTCTATTGCTGCAAATTGCAGTCTTCGGACAAGATTTTTCATTTTGCGCCTTCTCTCGTGTGAAGCGTGATGAGAACAAGGTTGTTTCTCATTTTGTAATTCCTCTGATTCAAACTGATTGTAATCACTCTATTTCTCATCAATAATATTTGCAACATTTTTCAATAATTTAAAACAAAATCCTATAGGGAAAAAAAAATGATAATTTAGTATTGAAAAAAAGTTATTTAAAACTTGGAAGGCACGAGTATTTTTATCTGGTAGTATAGTATGTTGCTACTTACTGGCCAACCATATACTAGTAACATATTATTGATACGAAATTTTACATAAAAGAATCAGCACCGCCTAGATGTTACTAATTTCCCGGCTTGGGTTTATGATGTTTCACATTTTACCATTAGGCATATTTTTTCTTCTTGGTATTTGGTTTTTTCTTTTAGTCTTATTATGGAAAACTGGATAGAGAGTTTGCATGGATAGAGATGGAGCCCATTGCTTTGTGTATTAGCCTAAGCCCATTGCTTTATTAATTACCTTACTGTGTATCGTTTGAAGCCCAAAAGGCCGAAAATAATGAAACTGAGATTGAACAAAAACCATAGGTTAAAAGATATCATTTCACTCTCTTGATCTTTAACGGGTGTACATGAGTTAAATATGTCCGGGTCCAACCAAATCTGAATCTAATCCAATTTTATAACTAGGACAATTCTTTTAACTCAAATTTTATACGATAATGATTAGACTAATGATCGAATCAAATCCAATCAGCATAATGTCTAAATAACATATGAACATTTGGTCTTTATACATAATAAAGTGATCAAATTATAGATGTAAAACCGAACTGAATATATTTTATAATATATATTTTAAAACAAATTACTATACAAAAATAACATAATGTTAAGTAAAGTATATTAATTAAAGTACAAAAAATCTTATAATTTTGTAGAAATATATAATTACGGCTTGAGACAGGCCAACGCAACAAAAACAATAGCCATATTTTATAAATCGAACCTAATCAATCCAAGTAGGATCATGAATACCCTTACCATGCTACTCATGAAGTTAAATCCAACACGTGAATGGTTAGGCTCCCTATTATGTGGAGATGCATTGTAGCAAGTACTTAAACTAATTAAGATTCAATAAGTAGTTATAATAATACACAATAATAAGTCATTAATCAGTGTGGTGATCCATACCTTATATAGTTGGAAACAAACAAGTTGGGGATCGAGAATGTCAAGGATAAAAGTTTAATACTAAATTAGTCTTTAAAATAAGCGATAACAAGTGTGGCATTATTATACATATAAATAAATTAATTAAATATAAACACCTGAAACGCTCTCACGAATCGAAAGAAGAGAGTCTGCATATAAAGCGGGAAGTGGACTTGGATCTCCAGGCAGCAAGCGGCGCCGCAGCCACTTTCACATGTTATGCAATGTACATTTTACTCTAATTTGCTTTCATATTATTATTATTATTATTATTATTATTATTATTATAAATGTTTTATCTACGACTCAAAATTGATTAACTTTTATATAACTTAATATGTGTTTCTTCTCATTTCTTCTTATTTTTTTATTTTTTCTCTTCTTCCTCAATCTCCTATCATTATTTTTTCGTTTCCATCTTATTATTTATAAATGTAAAAGTTTTCATCTTTGTTTCATCATATTTGTTATTTTTTATTTTTTAAATGTTTGTGTATATGTGTAGGAAAGTTTGTGTATGCTTATTTAAAATTTGTGCATGTCTGATTAGTCAAAAATTTATGCATGTATAAAGAAAAATTTGTGCATTTTTATTTAAAAGTTTGTGCTAATAAACATAAAAAAAATTCTTTTCTCATTTTTGTTTACGTTTCTGTTATATTTTTTGTTTCTGATTGTTGAAAAGTTTGTACGTCAGTTCAAAAATTTGTGCACATGCTTTAAATGTTTGTCCATAGTAGATAATGAGTCTACGCACTAGATGAAGAGAGAGCGTGACAATTGTTTTTCGCTATTTAATGCATCGCAAATCTAGTTTAATTTGGTTTCGTATTTGAAAAAGTTTATGCATATATGTAAAAATAATTTTGCACTCGATGTAGACCATGGGTTGGCAATATTGGATTATATACATAGCATTACTCTACTGTTATTATTAATATTATTATTATTATAATATCCATGATGAAAAGTACACTTTTATAGACTTTTTCTATTAACGTCGACTTCAGCAGTTAGCATATATATAACACCAAGTCTCGATGATGTAAATCAATTTACTCAGGAAAAAAGAAATATAAATACTCAATATTATTATTTTGCTAGCTAAATATATATGTCATAGGATCATTTTCTTTATTCATATATAATTAATTGTTTAATATAAAATTATTAAATTATCTTTTATTTAATAATTTAAACTTTTAGAAAGACGATTTTTATATAATATAAGAGTTTTATAACAAAAATTTATTAACTTTTGCAACTTATGCACAGTGATTATTAAATTAGCAAATTGTTTCGGTGTCACATGGGCCCGTTTAACTAAAAGAAATGACAAATGAGCAACCAGTTAATAGCTATGATATTTAGAATATTACAATGACAACTAAATTAGACAGTATATTTTAAGATAATCACATTCCCTAAAGTATAGAATTTATTCAAAACATAAAATTAGATTGATCAACCTAGGATACTTTATAAAAAAAAATATGACAGCAGAAACTTTAGTTGGAACCAAGACCTTGAGAAAAACTTGGTCCAATAGTTTTAACCATATATATAAATTCATTTATGTAATTTGCTCCCGTTTACTTTATTTTTGGTGTTTATATTAGTATATATGTAACGTGGGAGGTAACAAAGAGGATAATCAAAACAACTGCTAGTGTGTGGTGTGTATATATAAGCAAACAATAAATATATACACTAACTCTGAAAGTTCTTGCAAGTTGACAACTTCAAGATCCCTCCCAAACTTTTCTTTTTATTCTTATGAGATTTCGTGCGGGGCTTATATTCCATGATGACAAATGATATGTCAAAATCAAATTAACTCTCATTAATGACCAAGTAATTACTCTCGTGGTACTTTTTTTTTTTTAATATAGCTTGCCTAATTTTGGTTCTTCATTAGCAGACACATATATATAATGCCCCCTTCAAATTTGAATATACTTATAGGTTCTCTTCTATGTCCACTGTAAAATGACAATGTCGGACATACGTGGCCTATAAATGCAGCGAGAAATTAAAAGAGAACTAGCTAGAGGGAGCTTTAATTAATATTCATATATATAT
>QANU01029220.1:287503-363585 GCA_003254905.1 Nissolia schottii
TACCACGATGATATCCATTAAACAAACGATTCCGCTATTTGTACGTCATGACACTTTGTGTATATTATATAAAGAAATAAATATTATAAAGTAAAAAAAATAAATATTATAAAATAGACAAATAAATATTATTAAACACATAATTAAATAATATTAAACATACATGTATCTATGCACATATAAATATTCAGTGATAATATTTATTTATTTATTTTATAATATTTATTTATTTATGAATATATACAAAATGTCAATTTTTTAGGTTTATAATTTTTTTTAAACAAATTAGTAGGCGGCTTAATTACATAGTCTAAAAGGACCTAAAAGGTAAAAGCCTAGGTTTCTGCTATCGATTGTGTTGATGTATGATAGGTACTCGTTAATTTGGTGTGAGATAGTGCAATAATTCACACCTATCTATATACGATGAGGATTTCATTTGGACCTATACCTCAATAAAATTTGAATTTTATATGTACTTCAACTACGGTATAGATAGCAAGCTTTTCCTCGCACATATTATATCATAGGATTCACATTTATATGAGTGTGATCTTCATAATGTGTATTAAATGAGAGCATTAGTATTTATATTAAGATGTGAATGTGAGTCTTATAATATGTGTGATATGAAAAATGTGATGTATTCACCAAGGTTTGTGTATAAATAATATTTTTGATAAAACTTTGTTCAAATTATAAATATGGTGTGAGCTGACTTAATATTTTACACCACATTAATATAAATAACATTTTTCTTCGTTGTAATGTCAAAACAATTGAAGTAATTAATATGCTTTCCGTGTATCTCATACTTTATGTGTTTTGACTATATACATATGTTTAGGACAAAAGTCCTTAATTTAAAGTGAGAAACTCACTTTAAAAGATAAAGTGAGATTTTTTACCTTTGGATCAATAAAGAGTTAATGAATATCATTCTTCACTTTACCCTTTAAAGTGAGTTATTCACTTTAAAATGATGTAAATCCTAGGTTTAGAACCTTAATTTGTTTCCTAATTACACAAAGGGAAATTAAGTAAAGGGATCAATGGTAGTATTTGAGTGAGAGGGTAATGATTTTCTAAGGCTATTGTTGCCTTTTGCGTTGGGGGAGGGCTCTAGTTATGAGAAAAATATAGGCCACTACCCTAGCTATATATAGCCATCGATTAATTAATAAAAAGGTAACTATATATTTAGACTTAATTATTATTAAATTAAACGGGTTTCTAAACTTTGAATTAAGAAGCCAATAAAAAGTCAAACCTTAATTAGATGCGACCTTGTGTGTCTAAGAGTACTACAAAAAGTATGAGACGAGGGAATTGACTTTAGTGCCTCAAAAGTAACATTTATATTGAAAAGAGAGAGATCCTTCAATATTGCCCGATCAAATAGCAAGCGATGGAAAAACACACAAAGATGAGCATGGATCTCTCTTTGCTGATAGATTCCAATCCAGAAGAAGAAGAAGAAGCAGAGACAAATGGAGAAGAAGAAGAAGAAGACGAGGGTAAGGAAGAAGGGAGTGCTAGTGATGCCACAGCTGGAGAAATAGATCATGAAGAAGATGCGTCCGTGGCTGCAATATCCAATTTGCAACACAACGACAACAAAACTACAGAGGTTCAACTTTTATTTATCGATCGAGTGACTGTAATTAAATGATTTCATATCTTAACCGTTTATTGATTTAAAACGTTAATAACATTTAAAAAATAAGGACTAGACAACAATAATTAATTTAACTCTTAATTACATAGTTATAGTAACTCTAATACTATATCAATAACCATGATGATAATGTTGTTTGTCAAAGTTAATCATTAACAATACTAAAATTGTGTGTATTGCATGTCTTGCCATCTCCATTTTCCAGCTCTATCTTTTCTTCACATGTTGGCTGCTTCTAGTAATTTAATGCTACTTGTTAATTTAGGAGTAACATATATATATATATATATATATATATATATNTGAGAAAAGCGGTGGAACAAACTATGAGAGACTACCATGATCTGCAAATGAAATTTGCCGTCGTTCAAGACAAATATAAAAGAATGGTACATCCTTTTTTTTTTCTTTAAAATATTCGTAGAACTATGAAACCCCCCTCTCTTATTATTATTATTATTATTATTATTATTATTATTATTATTACTATTTAACTGTTGATCATTTTTAGAACAAAATTTTGTCATTATTTCATTTTTTTATGATCTTAATAAAAAAATTTATTAGTCAAATCATTAAAAGAATTAATTTTTAAGAGATTTAAAGATTTGTGAATTATTTAAGCTTACAATATATTTCTCTACCAATATTCTATTAAAAAATATTAATTTCTCACACTAGATCATATAGCACACCAATGTTATATTAAATTATGAAATGATGACAAATTTTCATAAATTTAGTTCTAAAAATTGTCAAAAATAATAAAATTTAACAAAAAAATGATATTTACTTCATAAAACACGTGAGAGAAATCGCTTTTATATATACACACATGTGTGATCTAATAATAATATATCTCAATTTTAGGACAATGATGATCATCAAATTTCCCTCTCATCACTTCGAGACAATGCTGATCATGATAGCAATATGAGGGAGAGTGGATTGAGTTTATCACTGAGGCTGCAGACAAGCACAAGTACTCAACAAGAGAAGGAGAAGGAGAAGGAGAAGGAGGCAGATAAAGAAGACAAGAACAAAAACAATGAAGAACCATCAAGTAATTTTGCATCAGCATTGTTGATGCATAACAAGTTATCAAGGGGGGCTACTCATCACGAATTGGATGCTATTACTACGCATGCTGCTGCCTCTGCTCCAAATAGAAAGCCTAGGGTTTCGGTTAGAGCTAGATGTGAGGATGCCAAAGTGAGTTGTTCAATATCTATCCATCAATATTGTGATATATATATATATATATATATATATAAAAGATCAACTAACCCCAAGTTGTTTAATTTGTGATAAATATATATAGATGAATGATGGGTGCCAATGGAGAAAATATGGCCAAAAAATTTCGAAAGGAAATCCATGCCCACGAGCCTATTATCGTTGCACCGTAACCCCTGGTTGCCCCGTTAGAAAACAGGTACAATTATTATTATTATAACAACAATTTACACTCTGAGTTTTGAATGCACCTCTTGAATTTTAAACTTATGTAACATAATCTTAATACGACAAATTATTATATGAGAAAAGTTTTATTATTGCTTGACATATTAGGTGTAACGCCATCATTGTCTCTTACTTTAGTAAATGGATCTTCTCTCGCATTCAATTTTCATATTATTTTGAACTGAAAAAACTCTTATCATTAATTCTTCTATTGTTAATGTTATGTTTCTCTCTCATCTTCTTAATCAATAATAGAAGATCACACATGACAATGTCACGTAAAAATTTTTGACATGAGAAAATCTATTTCCTTTACTTTATCTGCATTTTTAGTCCAATGTCCATATGTGAAGTGATAAGTAGTAGAGTTTAACATTGCTGCTATGCACAAAGTTTTTTTATACACTATTGTCTAATCAAATCATTCGCGATATGTATAACATTTTAAGTAGTGAGTGAAAGAATTAATTATTATTACTTATTTGACAAGATTTAATTAAATAATAATATAAAAATATTTTGCACTATTTTATGTTATCAGTGCATAACAAATAATCGACGGTTAGTAAAGCAATTTTTTTTGTTGGTGTTGTTGTTACTTTAAGAGCATCTAAATTCTTTTGTTATTTAATTTACCAATAATACATTCGTTTGAAATTCTGAGTTTTTTACTTTTCTTTATTTCATTCCAATATATGTATTCTTATGGATGTTGTGTAGGTGCAAAGGTGCCTAGATGACATGTCCATACTAATCACAACCTATGAAGGAACACACAACCATCCACTCCCAGTGGGCGCAACCGCTATGGCTTCAACAGCTTCTGCAGCGGCTAATTCCTTTATGTTACTAGACTCCTCCTCCTCAACCAATATTAATAATAATAATAATAGCACTTATCCTAATAATATAATTTCACATGCCAAATATTCCACTACTTTCACCCAACCATACCCTAATTACTACAATACTAGTAATTTCCTCCCATTGTTAAATCCTTCTTCTTCTAATAGTAATAATAATGTGTCGGCAATTGCATCAGATCCAAAAATTGTGAGGGTTGCAGTTGCAGCGGCCATTACATCACTCTTCAGCAGCAATAGCAAAGATCAAAGCCATGCTTCTTCTCTTGGGACTTCAATATTTGGTGCAATGCAGAATGGTAGCTCTAGCAGCAGCACCACCACCACCAACAACATTAATAACTTGATCATAGAATCTCTCTCTAGAAATAATGTTAAGCCCAATTGATCATATATATTTCACCAAAAAATAAGTTTATGCATGATTGATGAAGACAAAGTGAATATTATTATGTACATTAGTTTAGTAAAGGTGTAATTTGGTCTTAATTTTTTGTTCTTAAGATGTCATGATGATTACTATATATATAGTTAAGAAGAGTTGTGTGATTGATTTGAATGGTAGCACTTAATTTTCAGTCACTGAAGTATTGCGAGCCTTTAATTTCTTGATTGCATATTGCTACGCTATATAAGAGAATGTGTATATTAATATTGTGCATTTTTATTTTCTTAGATTCTGTGTTTCTTATGCTTGATTTTGCCATATTTTCCATTTATCGTTTGATAATCTTCTTGACCTACTTGAAATTATTTTACCTTGTACGTTTATAAATTTTGCTTTTATAATTACATATGATATTTATAATCCATCTCCCAATATTTTTTATGTATATAAAAAAGGTATGTATTGAAAAAATGAAATAAGTTTTTAGTCCTTAATAAATTACAATTTTTTTAGCCCTTAGTAAATATATTTTTTGGTTTTTATTTCTAATAAATTTATTTTTTTTATCTTTTTGCATCTGTCATCAGCTTAGTCTGTTAACTGCTGATATAACAGTCGAAAGTCAAAGTCAATTGTGTTTATGTGATACCTTACTTATTCAAGTGGCATAAAATATTTCTTAAATAAATTTTTAGTCCTTTATAAATAATAAATTTTGGTTTTAGTCCCTAATAAAAAAATGATTTTATAGCTCCTAATAAAAAATTGGTTTTAGTTCCTAATAAATTTTTATTTTTAGAGCTGACAACAGGGACGAAAAATTTAAAAAAATTATAAGGGGCTAAAAAAATATTTATTAAAGGTTAAAACAAAAATTTATAATTTATTAGAGATTAAAAACTTATGTAACCCTAAAAAAATATATGATCTTTTTTTATGTAACGCACAAATAACTACTACTACCTGTGTAAATTATTTATCTTATTATCTTTATATAAAAAATTACGAAAAACTAAAATATATCAATTTTCTTTTTCAGAAACTATTTTTAAAGTATAAATAAGTTATTTCATACACACTATAATTCTTATAAAATGGAGAGACTACTAATTTATGTAAATACAAATTTTTAATTATTTTAATTCATTGTAACATGTTAAGTAATTTTTATATGACGTGAATAAGCCATGTAATGCCGGCTCTTTCTTTTTCTTATTTTATCATTTTATAATTAATTAATCGATCATTTTACTCCCATTAATTTATTGTTTTAAAAGTACCTAACACTTAGAAAAAAATCCTCTATTTACTGTGTACCATATGATACTTTATGTTATCTAACAATGAATTATGATGGAAAATCGAAATATCTTATCTAATCAATGAATTAAATGAGCATCCATAAAATTACATTATGACTCAAAACTTTAAAATAACAAGTCAAATTAGTAACCACTTTCATATTTCGTACTCTTCATTTAGTCTTGACATGAGAATTTATCGGTCAAAAATAATTCCAACTCTCCCCTCAAGTATGGGGCTTAAGAGTGGGTTTGGGAACGAAGAAAAACAGCTGCTTTTTAAAGAAAAAAAAGTGTTTCAATAAAGCAAAAGACAAATGTGTTTGGCAAAATAGATTATTAACACGTGTAAGCCTTTTTTTTTGGTTTCAATACTTTTTTGTTTTTTTGGTCAAAAGTTTGTATTCAAAGAAAAACAAAATGGGCATGGCCCAATTGCTACAGCAGAAGAAATATTAAAACATCATACAGAAGGCCCACCAACACTAGGCCCGAAACATAAGAGCCTGCGGGTTTAATCTTCACTGGGCTTACCTTGGGCCTATTGGTCAAAAAACATCTGGCCCTATCAATCATCATACATATTTCTTCATTAAAATGCATGGTTATAAACACACACAAAAAAATGTATGATTAAGAAAATTGGACCAGACCGGTCCAACCGATTGAATTAGAAACTGAACTCCTGTCCGATTTGGTTTTCACTCCAAACTCGCCCGGCTAGAGAACCATCGGGAATCGGCATGAACTAAGCAATATCGATGAACCAGATCAGTGAAAATCAGTTTCGATTATTTTTTTTTCTAGTTGTTAAAAAAACATACTCTCACGATGCTAATAGTACACAAATATAATATAAAATGTGATTTTTATTTATTATATAATATATAATTAATTGTATATGTTAAATAATAAAATATATATTTTTATTATATCCAATTCAACCGATTAAATTTCTGAATATTTGTCTGGACCGATTTAATGTTTGGTCCAGTTTTCTTAACCTTAATAAAATGTTCTTCTTTATTTCGATTTGTTTTTTCTGCCCAAAAAATGCTAAGGACATAATTATCTTTTGCTTTTCATGTCCTTACTCCTTGTTATTAGCAGACCCAACATGTTAGGTAAATAACGACAGTCATACCCATAATCACGGAAAAGGTTAATCATATTCCAAACAAAAAAAAAAAAAAAAGCAGGCTACACTTGAAATTATCATCCTTATTCAATATGAATAATGCCTTTTTTCCTTCTTTTTTTTATTTTGGGTATTGTGCATGAATAAAACAAACCCAGCATCTCTTTTTGATCGGGGCCACAACAGAAATTTGTTTTAGACTACTGGGAGATTAATTCATATATCAATCATATAGCTACGACGAGCCGTGGCTAATTGTCGCGTTCGCAACGATCAATTGTAGTTAGTTTTGGCTTATTACATATTTTGTCTTATGAATTTGTATTATTTTTTGGAAAATAATTCTGATTGGCTGATGACATGTGTGTTTCCAGTCCATGTTATGTTATTTCCTTTTTAATAATGTTATGATAATAATTATTTGAAGCAATTACACTAATATATAAGATTTATTATGAGTCTTGTCACATTAGATCTCACACATTTATGAGTGTAATTGTTTTATTTATTTGTAACATATATTACTAATAATAACTTCTGCTGCAAAAATTGACCGATTAATTATGTGTCATGTTTGGTTTAACAAAACATATTCAGCGTCTCATTGTCTAACTTTAGCATTTAGGTTGAGATTGAATTGATCTTAGAGGAAATATCCCAATTAATTTTTAAATTTTTTACTGGTGTTTATATTGATTCCTCAACAAAATAAATTAAATTAATCTATGAATATTTCAAATGTTACCATCATTCATCTTTCCATCTAAAATGTTCATAGACCAATGAGAATAAAGTTTGAAATGCTTAGAAATTAATTAAGACATTAAGAGACCAATTGAAAAAAAAAATTGTTAAAAAACTAATATAAACATCAATAAAAAGTTGAGACACCAACTAAAGCATTTCCCTAAATCTTATTTCAGCCTGTGTGAAGGATTCCATAGGGTGAACGGGGAGGTAAAGACTTGGCCCATACCATTTGTAAGTTGTAATTATTATAATGGCAATTTAAAGGCTAGGTAGCGTATTTAAAAATAGGGTGGTGACATGTTATGGTGAGACTTTTTTTTTCTTAGCTCAAGATATTTAATGGTCAAGAAAAGTATGGGTTAGGTCATTGGTCTTACATTGATCTTTTTGTCTTGGTCTAGCACAAATAGGCGGCTCGTTGTGAAACATAAAGACCTGAAGCATTTAATTTCGTTTTGTTTGATCAGTTCTTGTAAACGTCGTTTCAAAATTTTATCAAAATTCACGAGTTGAAAGGTATGGGAATTTGATCTGATCAAAACTCAAGCCTGCTCAATTTTAATTTTGCTATCACGCATGTTATTTAGAATAAGAAAAAGTTGGCGCAACTTAAAAAAAAAAGAGTATGATCCATAGGATGACAGAGATTCAATTCAAAAGCTACGGTGGTGGTTTAACAGTCAAGCTCATACTCTTAAGAATGATATCCAAACTTCTGACCTTTTTTTCAAAAAATAAAATAAAATTTTGAGGGCAAAATACACTTCTCTCTCTTTCTAAAGTTAACTAAAATTACATTGGTCCTCTTTATTTTGTCCAGTAAAGTTACATTTTTTCCTCGATAAATTAAATAGAGTTACATATAATTTAATGAAGATGTTTTTGTTTATTATGTCATTCACATTTTTATTCAACATTACAAGAATGAAGTGTAATTTATACATACTATAAAGATGACTGTTTAAAATAATTATTTTTGGTGCACAAATTTTTATTCTACTTTTACTCTCACAAATATAAAATTGTTATTAACTTTTTATTTGTATCTAATAAAAAATATTACTCACAAATTATAAAGATTTACCGGTGCTTGCATCCCATTAATATATCCTAAAAGTAACAAGCACTAACCATATAAGATAATGAGTATTATTATTTTTATGAAACTTGTTGTTTGTTAGTGTTATTTACATTGTCAATATGAAAAAAAGAAGTGTTTATATTGTCATATAATAATTATTATTAAATCAACTAAAATAATCAAGTTTTATATTTACTATCCCAAAAAGTTTGCATACATGACACGTATTTAGATTATATAGTATAAACCAATTTAACATGCATAACAATAGCAATTAAACACTAATTAAATTAGGTGAAATGTTACATGTACACCTCTCTCTCATTTGTTTTACACCTCACTCTCTTTAACACATGTTTTTCTTTTTTTTCTTATTCTTTATTTTTTTATTATCTCTTCTTCCCCATCTCCCTCCATTTTTTTTCTTTTTCAACTTATTCTTTATGAATTCAAAAGTTTTCATTTTCGTTTCCATCAATTTGTTATTTTTAGTTAAAAAAAATTTGTGTATGTGTATAGAAAAATTTGTGCATACTTGTTCAAAAGTTTGTGCATGACTATAAAAAAGTTTGTGCATTATTGTGCAAAAGTTTCCGTATGTGAGCACCAACGTTTTCCTTTTACCTTCGTTTTCGTTTACATTTTAGTCATTTTTTTTTGTTCTTGGTTATTGAAAAATTTGCGCACGTCAGTTCAAAAGTTTGTGTGTGTATTTTAAAATGTTTGTGCATGGTAGAAAGTGAGAGTGGGTCGACAAGCTTAGAGTGTGAGTGACAAGCAGGAGATATAGTGGGACAATTACTTTACACTATTTAATGCGCCGCAAATCCAATCCATTTTGGTTCTGCATGTGAAAAATGTTTGTGTACATGTGTAAAAAAAACTTGTGCATTACACCATGTGGTGGCCGAATGGTCGCAAAAAAATGGATGTAATTGTAGCGGTGCTCTTAAACTAGTTATGTGCATAGTATATACTTATTTGAAACTTTTCCGACAAAAAAATAAAATACACTCATTTAAAGAGTCCCACTTTTTGTATATCATAAAAGTTGACATCATACGTACACTATTTAGAGAAATAAACCTTACAAAACAAAAAAATAAATATTACAAAATAAAAAAATAAACATGATCAAACATATAAACGAACAATATTAAACACATGTGTGTCCGTGCATACACAAAACATAAACATAACAATTATCAAACACATAAATAAACAAATATTAAATATATGTATGTCCGTGCATACATAAATATTTAATGACAATATTCATTTATCTATTTTATAATATTTATATTTTTATTTTATAATGTTTGTTTATCATTGTGAGTGTACATCAATGTCTTTTTTGAGTGCAAGATTTTTGTTTGGAAGGTTAATACCTATTTAGCCCCTAAAATTTGTATTATTACTCTAATTAGTCTCTCAACTTAAAAAAAAGTAATATGTTAGTCTTTAATTATCCTAAGTAATCATTTTAATATTAACCTAAATAATTCATCAACAATTTAATTATTTTCTTTTGAAAGATAAGTATCACTTTTTCTTTTTCTTTTTTTTAAGTTAAAAGACTAATATAATTTGCAAGACAGCGTGAGGGATGCCACGTGGCAAAACGTGTTTCTCCTTACAGTATTTGGTAACATAAGTACAAAATCATTTGGTAATTATTATTCTCATTATCATTAATTAATCTAAAATAATAGCAGTCCAATGTTTTTGTTGCTGCATGCCACACCACCTTGTGCCGTCTCTCTTCATTATCAAGCTTAGCTTAGAGAGCTTCACCAACAATGGAGGCTCACCGGAAGCGACTCAAGCCACGCCTCGATCGCCGCAACGCCATGAAGAACTTCGATTACCAACTCCCCTCTTCTCTCTCCTTCGAATCCTCCACCACCACCTATTCATCTTCTTCCTGCTCCTTTGACCTTTCCCCTTCCCTCAACAACCAAACCAGCTTCAGGGTCAAGGGCATCGACGGCGAATTCGACCTCATCTTCCGAACCCTCGGCCTCTCCGGCCCCGAAGACTTCGCCATCCCCGCCGCCGCGTGGGAACAATCCCAAAGGTCTCGCCTTTCTTCTTCTTCCCCTGTTTCCACCGCCAAAACCGAGCTCAATCCACCTGAATTCGAATCTAGGGTTGAACTCACCGGCGATATTGTGCAGAAAAATCCAAGCTTTCAGCGACCCGTTGTTGAAGAGAGCGTAGAGGATGGGGTTTGTGGTGGGATCAAGGGTGTTAGGCCTCCCGTTCTGGCTCCGCCGCCGGTGATGTTCCGGTTTCGGCCATTCGTTGACGAGGTCAAATCTACTTGGGATTTGATGAGGTCTTTTGCTCCCAATGATGACGATGATGATGATGCCCCTTCAGGGGAACAAGAAGATGAAAGGGGCGTTGAAGAAGAGAGTGGGGACTTCGATGTTGATGGTGGTGAAACTGAAAGGGTTTCTTCAGGTGTTGTGGTTGACGAATTCAATATTCATAATGTGTCGCCAAACGGGTCCTTTAGGAGAACCTTTACATCGTGGCAAAAAGGCGAGATTTTAGGAAAAGGGTCTTTTGGAACTGTGTATGAAGGCTTCACAGAGTTAGTGCTCCCCCCTTTTCTTTTCCTTTTTGTTTCCATCTCTTTCAATACTTCAATTTATTTAGTCTCTTCCACCACATAAGCTTCACACGTGCACAGTTTTTGTATCCATGCTCTAAAACCTGACCTGGCTAGAGAATCAGAGATTTTGTCTTAGTTGTTCACTCGTTCAATTTTTATGTTGGAGTCAATTCAGAAATGGGATAGAATAAGAATACAATTCTCTTCTTTAAGTATGGATAACTTCTTGCCTTCTATACCTAAAACTTGGTTTGAAAGGTAGCATTAAATCTCCATTGAGTGTCAATTGGTTAGATAATAACTATCTTAGCATTAATAGAACTCTCATTGTCTCTCCACGCGTACAATGGAAAGTTGGTTTATCTAGTCAATTGAATCTTCTACTTGATGTTTAAGTACTAGCTATTAGTTGGCTATGATTTGGGGATTTGATTTGTGGTAGATTTAGTTACTGAAATCTTCTTTAGCAGTATCTGATAAATCAGACGAGCCTAGTTATTTTTAAATTTTTAATATCAAGTTTGGGCCAAAAATGGTGTACGCAGTTGGTAAATAGCATGCTTTTATCCCACAAGGACGCGAGTTCATTTCCTGTTGCTTATGTGAGGACCACTTTGATGAGTAGTTTGTAAGTAACTCTGTAAATGCTCAAAGTGCTTGGGAGCATGCCCTGACTTTGGTGGGCGGTGCCGAATCCACCTAAACTTTTGTTGCATTAAATAAAAAGGATCATTTGGTTGCTTGTCCGTGTTTCTTGTTATATACTTTGTTTGATTTTGAAAGAGGTAACACATGCATTTTCTGTTGTTGCAGCGACGGGTTCTTTTTTGCGGTGAAGGAGGTATCTTTGCTGGATGAAGGAAGCCAGGGCAAACAGAGCATTTTCCAACTTCAGCAGGTGGGATGACTTAATCTTCTCATAAGCTTATAACATATTCTTCATTAGTTCATTCCATCCTATTTGTCAATATTTTATGACATGAATATTTGTGGCCTTTCTTTCAGGAAATATCTCTTTTGAGTCAGTTTGAACATGAGAACATAGTTCAATATCTTGGCACAAACAAGGTATGTTGTTCTCTAGTTGGCTAGCCTTCTTTAGTCCCTAAGATATGCTGTTCTGGAAAGAATAATTACATTTGTCATGAATGAGACCATTTCCCCCCTTAAAAATGCTTCTGTAAATCAGCAAGGATGTACTTGGCTGAAAATTCTTTGTTCATTGAGCATCTTCAATAATGTGGCAATTCTATAGTAAGTGTACACTAATTGTTATTTACTGTGATGGATCTGGGTGTGAAAACAATATGACACTATTTGATGCATGATTAGTGATTACCCTCCTTGTAGTTCATTTATCAGCTTCCTTAATTGTCTTTTCTTATTATGTAACTTAATGATAATTGCATTTCAAGTGTTCTTTCTCTCCCCGCCTTTTCTATGCAATTTGTAACATCTTTTATTTCTCAGGACAATGACATGTTGTACATCTTCCTCGAGCTTGTGACGAAAGGATCATTGGCACGTCTCTATCAAAAGTATTGTTTAAGGGATTCTCAAGTTTCTTCATACACAAGGCAGATTTTAAGTGGCTTGAAGTATCTTCATGATCGTAACGTGGTTCACAGGTAACATGAAACTTTCTATCTTGGTGCATTCTGATGATTATACCTGCAATGACACCGAGTTTATTTAGGTTAGGCAGTTAGTTGGCTTGGTTATGATTCATTGTTTTATGGTAAACGTTAAGAAAAATGTTTCATGGCAAATGTTCATGAAAAATGCATCACTTTGGGTTATTGCAAAGGATGTAGCCCATTTTTTTGTTTTGATTTCTTCTTTTGACATCTGAGGATTCTATTATGCAGTGGTTGAAGATTGATGGTTGAAGTACCTGGAACTTAAATAGATTGAATTTACTACATTCTAATTTTCTAATGAAAAAAATTCAATTTCCAGGGACATCAAGTGTGCTAATATATTGGTCGATGCAAATGGGTCCGTCAAGCTTGCAGATTTTGGGTTGGCAAAGGTCCCTTTCTTCGCCAAAACCAACTCCCTTAAATCAACATCTTATCAATGTAAATTCCAAATGCTAACCGCTTGAAATTATATTGTTGATTATTTTCCCTTGACAGGCAACCAAATTGAATGATGTTAAATCAAGCAAAGGTTCCCCATACTGGATGGCACCTGAGGTTTGTCTCTAATTTTAGCAAATGCGTGGTTATTAATTCCTTTAAAATTGAAGAACTAGAATGAGATGGACCATATGGCTTTCTAATTTCCTTGAAATTTTAGTATTTCTCAATCATATATCAGTAAATTGAAAAATGAATTATCCGTACTACATAGCTTTATTAATGTTACTGAATCAACTCTAAATTGTTTGATAATCATAGGTTGTTAACTTGCGGAACCGTGGTTATGGACTAGCAGCTGATATATGGAGCTTAGGATGTACAGTTTTGGAGATGTTAACACGGCAACCTCCTTATTCTGATTTAGAAGGAGTATGTCTAACATTTCTTAATATAATCTTTTCTTTACCTTAAATTTTGTGAATTTTCCTTTTTCTTTGATTACTGGATTTTCCACTTTTGCTTTTGCACTCCTTTAAATCATGTTTAAAATTTTGATTCAGGATATTAGTTTACTTGGCTTCTCACTTTTGAGACGCTCAATTAATACATAATTGACTTATTTTGACATTGGACAACTGAGGATAGCTAATGATTCTATATTATTTGATGAACAGATGCAAGCGATATTTCGGATCGGCAGGGGTCAACCTCCGCCCATTCCTGAATCTTTATCGAAAGAAGCTCAAGATTTCATTCTTAAATGCTTACAAGTTAACCCGAGTAAACGGCCGACTGCCGCTCAGCTATTGGACCATCCTTTTGTAAAGAGACCACTTCTATCTCCCATAAGTCATGTTTCTCCACGGATTAACCTTTTAATGTCGTAAGAGTCTCAAATTTCCTCTTAACATTGCCGCAACCAAGGCAAAATTCATCCTCTATTCTCTACATGTTTATCAATCCAAGCATAGTGGTTTGCAGTCCGAAATTGGACCTTACCATTTTCAACTGGTTGCTGGTATGTTTAGGTTCACAGGAATGCCCAATCTATTTGTAAATAGCTAGCCTAGAAAGTGAAGTAGGTAGATAAATCAAATTTTATTGTACTTTTTTTTTTTTGGACTTTCTTTTGCATTAGAGCAACAGAGGTCTTGTCTAATTCGAGCACTTTTGTGCAAGAAGTTCCTTTTGATTTGGCGAAAAGAAATGGTTAGATTCGACATTAGAATATTCATCTACATCATATAATAGAAGCATATCTCTTCTATTATGCTTCTAATATAATAGAAGTAATGTAATGTAATTTCCAAAGTGAAAAAAATAAAAATAAAAAATCATATACTATCCGTTGGCGTTTGTGTTGTTGAGCACTTTGCTCAAATCGTACACAAACTACATAGCCCATAAAAACAGTAAAAGATTGGACTGAAAATCGATTATATTAATTAACAAGATTATGAACAAAATTAAAATATGTAACTGAACAGGAAATCAATTTCAGACCAAACTTAGTTACATAAAAATGGAAGAAGAGGACTATTTGTGGTGAGGATTATATAACCGATAGAACATAGTCCACATCCATCAGCATACCCTTTCCCTTCCTACAAGGAAAAAAAAGGGATCCAAATTGCAAGCAGACCTCAGACATGGAACTAGCGCCCTTGTTTCAAGTTTAGGAACAAGACCTACTCCCCGAAAAATCTATCAGAACCATGGACCTTCCACAAGCAGTGGATCAATAATCAAATTAGTTGAAGTCATTGGCTGCAACTATTTTCTCTACACAACAATGTAACACCGGCATAGGTGTATATTTTATATGAATAAGCTCCAAAATCATTTCCCCTCTTTCTTCATATGTACCCTTTAACTCTATTCTGCTCCCATTTGATAGAGATATGACATGAAAACCAAGTTTTCTTTTTATGACTAATGACAGATGACTTCAACATTGGACTGAATTTACTCTGCGAAGCATTCGTGTCTTGATTTACGCTCCTCCACGACTGGAATGAGGCACCCCATGAGCTGTAGGCAAAGAAAGAGTAAAGCAGAAAGGGATTGTAGATTAGATGACAGCCAAATAGCAAAACTATGAAAGGCACATAAAGTTAAAGGCGAAGCACATGCCCAACTTGATTATTTCTTTTTTAAGGCTTCATTAGTACATTGTAATTATAAGAGGAAAAAAAGGAAAAGTCCATTCTCCCCCTCTAGAGTCTAGATGGAAACCCTTGAACAAACCCACCCCTCTCTCCTCCATCATTTTTTCCCCAGAAAAGGCAATGTAGAACTCCATTCTCCCTGAAGAAGTGAATGTGCCAAAATAGGAGCATAAAGACAGGGAATTTAAATACTGACACCTAAGTTGCAGTTTGAAAAAAGGGAAATGGTGACACAACACAATATTAGCCTGAAGTGAATGTGCTAGGGAAGTAGGGGAGTGGGCATTGAGTATATCACCAAATTGGGCTGGGAATGAACCAGCATATGCCTCTGAGACAGAACTTGCAGTTTCCGCTAGATCCCTCTTCATCTCAGAAATTTTAGATGACACGTGTTCTTTGTACTTTGAGACAGAATCAACCAATTTGAAGAGTTCACGAGCGTGCATTTGAATTTCATCCTCATGTTGTTTCATTGTTTCCTGCAACTTCAATTGGGAGGCCTAGACTAAAAAGCTCATCAGATACAATACTATCCCATAAAACAGGTTGCTTTTTTATGCAAAAAAGAAAGGTTAGTTTTAAACAAGAGGTACCATCCATGTTACTCAAGAATGAAAAACAAACATTTGATACATATGCGTTGTCTACATATACTTGATACTTTTTGATTGCTTTTATGTATATTTAAATGCATATTTACATGTTTGTAATTTCTACACAAAAATTAGCCTTTTTGTGCTTTTCCTTCCCAGTTTGTCTCTTGGGTTACCATATATGGCCGAAATATACAGCAAAAAGAAATGGATTCAACAAGGTAAACAAGCCAAGAGCAGAATGACCTCACTTGTACTTGAACTTGGACCACTAACTAGGCAAAAGCACAAAATAGAAGCAGCAAGAAGAAAGGACTAGACTAGAGCAACTGCTTATGTGGTTGAAATGCTAACAATCACTCATTTGTCTCTGAATGAAATGTAAATGACAATTGAAATATGAAACACATCAGAAACTGGTATCATGACAGATAAGAATAAAGCCAAAAACTTAGCTTGCCTTACCAAATTGATCAAATTCTAAAATCAACAAAGAGAACAGCGAGAAATATATGATCAAAATCTTGTGAAATTCTTAGCAATTCAATTGATTCTTGCAGAAGTAAATAAAAACCAAGGAAATTACCTTTAGAACCTTTTCTGCTTCTCTTTCCATAGAGTCCAGCTCGTGAACTGCTTGCTGAACATCCTCCCATATTTGTTTAGCTTCAGCAGAACATCTACTTGAATAATCCTGTGTTTCATTCTTTATCTTGTTCTGTTGAGCTTCCATCTGGTTGATAAATCAACAAGCAGCAGAGGAAAGAAAGTCAGACAACAGTCTTCAAGATGATTTCTGCTTCTAATACACATAAATAATTCAAAACAGAGTGTATAAAAACAACAAAGCTTTGTCCTACTAGGTGGAGTTGCCTACATGAGTCAAACAATGTTAGTGTCCTATCTTAAATTATGTCTATAGACAAGCCATTAAAATCTATATTTTTTTTCATGGTTTTGCTATAGTTTTTTTTTTTTTTGACTCCTTCCACCTCTAGCTAGTGAACTACCTTCCGTCCAATCAATTGTCTCTCTCAAGGTACATACAAAAGTGTCAACCATCTATACAAATCAAAATTTTGTCTACTATTCCACTTATATAAGACCAAAAGGTTGAAATCACGACTAGTACATTGCAATAGTATTGACGTTACTGTATAATAGTAAAGTTCTAAACATGATGGTACACTTACTTCATCAATGTGCGACTGCACTGCCGCAAGATGATTTCTTTTCCCCTCAAGCCTAACACCATTTTCGTTGGACTTTTTCTGATAGGAAATCAACTCTTCCCATCGTTCCATAGAATTCTTCTTGATATCTTCAATAAACAAGTTAAGTGCAGGCTTTAGAGTCAATTTGTGATCAAAACCCATAATCTCAGCAGGTGTAGTTCCCTTGGGGTTCAACTGATACTGAATCCCATCACCGATTTTCAACCTAGAAACATCAGCAAGCAAAACTAGCAGTTACAGAGTCCATTCTACATATACCTGACTAACACCAGTATCTATTCTATCTAATAAAAGTAACGATCAGCAGAAAATTTTACTTAATTTCAACAAAAGAAGGCAATATACTCTACAGATATTATGAAAAAAGCACAATCATTGTTTCATATTAGAGAAGATTTAAACAGTGAGAAGCCAATGTAAGTGGTGTGAAAAGAACCTCCTGAGTTCCTGGTTACAATCCAAAGCGAGAGCCTCGAGGTCCTTGAACTTGTGAGCCAGGATAGTGTCAAGTTCCCAGGACTTGTCCTCCCAAGCATTCCGGGCAAGTTCAGCTTCCCCAGTGTCCCTCTCAAGAGCATTCAGTTCCCTCTTCATCCTCTCCACATCCCTCGCATTTACAGTCTGTGCCTCCACCACCCTCCTCAGCTCCTCGTTCTCCTCACACAGCCTGTGGTTCTCCTGCTCCTTAGCCTGCACCACCCTCTCCTTCTCCGCCAACACCTTCTCCGTCTCCTCGATCTTCTTCCCCACCTCCTCGATCAGCAAATTGAACTTCTTCACGTCGTCCTCCAGCATGCCCTTGTATCAATACAGAGAACAATTGAAGAATCCAACCAAAATGAATTAACTAACTCAATTACAGTTATAACTAACACAACAAGCCAGTAACTAAACTAATTGATCCAATACCTTGGTGTTCTCGAGCTCCTCCTTGCGGCAAGGCTGCGACCGGAGCCTCTCCAACTCGTCACTCAAACTATTCAACTCGTTGTTGGCGGCTTCGAGCCTCTCCTTGGCGAGGGCCATCTGGCGGCGGAGCTCGTCCATGATGTTGCGGTCGAGCTCCTCGACCTCGTCATCGTTGCCCCTGATGTACTGGACGTAGGTTTCGAAGGTGTACTTGTGGAGGACGTTGCCGTCGACGAGGGAGGAGAAGGCGGTGGTGGTGGAATCGGAGAGGTGGATGTGGAAGGAGGCGATCTGGACTAGCCAGTGGATGAGGGCGAGGAAGGAAGGCCACTGGTGAGGAGCGGCGGGGGATTTGAGGATGGATTTGTTGAGCTTGAAGGGGTAATTGAGGCGCTTGAGGAGAGGGGGAAGATCGTCTTCGAGCTTGGAGGAAGGAAAATCGATGAGGGAGAGGAGGAACCTTAGGGTTTCGAGAATGTCCTTGGCGGAAGGGGTGGAGGATTTGAAGGAGATCGGGAAGCTCTGGGAGGAGAGGAAGGAGTTGATGGTGGAGACAACCGATTGCCTGAAGTGGACGTCCTTGTAGTCCTCGAACCTAGTGCGGCCGCCGCCGACGCCGACGGAGGAAGGGCGGCTGCTGGCGAAGCTGGCGTCGGAGTCGCGGGGGAACTGCTGCTGCCGCTGCTGCTTGAACTCGAGCGGAGTGGGCGGCGGGATGAAGGAGTCGTTCCTCTGGCGGCGGCCGCCGACGGGCCTCATCTCTCCGGCGAGATTGCTTCAAATTTGAAAGGTAACCGCGCGCGCTCTCTCTTTCTCCCTCGGTGCGTTCTTTTCAGTTTACAAACCAAAACAAGAGAAGGAGCGGCGCAGATTTAGGGGTTCGGAACGTGTTTTTAGTGGGCTGGGCCTTGTGTTGTACTCCCTCACTCAATTTTCCTTTTTGTTTAAAATTAGTTATTATTTAATTTGATTAAAAATTAATATTAAATCATGTCTTTCTAATTATCCTTAACAATTATAAACTTTTTATTTTTAGAACATGTGCAAATGAATTAATTTTTTAATATATGTACATTTTTCAAAAGTAACATATAATATTTAACAGAGAGAGTAGTCGAACAACGATTTTTTTCAAAAAATAATAAAAGTTATTGTTTATTGTGTATCTACACTAATAATAAAGTGCATTAAGATTTATTTTGTAATTATATTATACATCTCATAAGAAAATTGAAAAAAGAGACTCAATCACATTTTATTGACTTAATATTCACTCACTTTATTTAAAAGAAATAAAAAAAGAAAGAAAAAAAACTAATAGTTCGTAAAGTTTTTGAGAATATACATCGCATATATTCACCATCATGTAAGTATTTCTTCGACTGTCATGCTATACCTGAAATTCTATGATTTCTTTTATACAAAAAGAGACAAGTGCATTTCTTTATCTTTTTACCTATCCATGTGATCTGGAAACTTCAGGACTTCAGGTGAGAATTGCATGATTGTTTTCTTTCTTTTATTTTATTTTTCTCTTTTGGTTGGTATGAACTTGTTAGTATGAAACCCAAAATTAAATTACTTGCACAACTATCACCAAAGTACTATATCAAGTATTTGACATAAAATTGTTGGAATAATTATAATAATAATTATTTTATGGATATGCATAAATTATTATTTAGTTCAGATTAAATTGTTCATCAGAATAATGTATACATGTGTTGGACTAGCTGATAATAGGTGGGCTAGGTCCATCATTGTCTAATATATGAAAGAGTCCCTTCGCCTACCATGTGTCAGTTTTTATTCTCCCTATTAAGAATAAAAATTAAAATGGGCCCTTGGTTGCCTGGTGTGTGAATCCTGACACAGAACTAGGTAAGAAACTCTTCCTCTCCTTCTGCTTTTTTTTTTTTTGTTCCATTTTCTCTCCTCTGCAGACACCAGAAAAATGGCCTCCGCTCCTTCAATTCCAGGTAATAATTTCTCTTCTCTATCACTATGAAATTGTTAATATTTCACATGCTGTGATTAGAACAAACATAATTTTTCTTTCAAAAATCACCCAAAAATTACTTGACAAAAATTATTTTATGTATTTCTACTGTATTTTGCTATGTTTTTAGCATTACTCTATTTCCAATTATTGGAAGCTGACCGGTCGACGAGAATTATACCGCCAATAGAACCACCCGTTAACGAACATACAGTAGTTTTGATTAAAAAATAATTTTAATCAACGCCATAGAATAACATAACACAAGTATTTACCATTTTTTTATATTTAATAAATACAATAAAGTTATTTAAAAAAAATAAAAAAGGAGGATTTTAGAATAAATGGTTCCAATACTAAATATTACTTTTAACACAATCACACAATTTAAAAAATTAATTAATTTACACATACCTAAAAATAAAGTGTTTAAACTAAATTACTCTTCAATATTATTGTTTTGGTCTCCATTCTCTTTCTTCAATTAAAGTACATGTGAGTTATTGTAAGCATAGTTAAAAAACTAGGCCCGGCCTAGACGGGTCGACCCGAAAATGGGACCGGGCCAATTATTTGAGTGGATCGACCACGTTTCAGACTCGGTTTGACTCAAGTTGACCCATTCGGTTATTGCGAAACTCGGTGACCCTATACCCTAATCCGGTCGAGTCATGGTTTTTTTTGTTTTTAATTTTTTTAAATAAAAAAGGCAAACAACGTCATTTAATAAATAATTTTTTTTTAAAATTACTGTTTGTTAGATTGAGCTGATTTTTTTTCATTTTTCTACAAAATTTGTGTTTGAGTTTCTCATTTTTGTATCTTTTCTTGTTATATACACCTGTTTTGTTACCTTTTTGTAACAAATATTAAATGTTCATGTAGAATTGTTGTTGTTATGTATTTTTTATTTAAAATTTGGTTTACTTGTGTTTGGAATTGAACTTGTATTCTGAACTTGTATTGTTTAAGTATAGTATGACATTTGAAATTTGAACCTTACTTATATATTTTAAGTAATTTTATGTTATGATAGATGTTTAAATAAATGCATTTTATTTATTTAGATTTTTTAATTTTTTAGGTTATATATATTTATTAGTATTTTATTTGTATCCGGGTCAACAATTGACCCAGTGACCCACTGGTTGAGCTAGTGAGCCAGTAATTGTAAGAGTAAACTTATAAAAATAACAATTAATATTTTTCTTAATTTAATTAAGTAACAGTTAATATTAGATAAAAGTTTTGTGTTGTTAACGTATTCATTAGGTTGTTGAAATAAGACTGAAATACGTGGGGACAAAGACATATAAATCAATCTTGTATTTTGGTGACACATTTATTTGAATTTATATACTGTTTGGTTTAATAGAGATAATGACCTAAAATATTTTTATTACATTAATTTATTAGAATTTTATTTTTTTATCTTTATAGTTCAATTTATGTTATCTTAGTAAACAAACTTTGCGTAAGAGATTTTGCCTAAATCTTGTACTATACAATATACATGACCCACTAAAAAGTTCAATACAACGCAACATAGAGACAGCATTTTGGAACCTCAATAATGTGAATGGGAACGCAATAATTCATGATGAGAAAAAAACATGCAACTACCATTCTCTACCCCACTGTCAGCCTCATATCATTGATTCTCAGGCTCCTTTATATCATACCCCTCTCTGCAGGAATGCAGGAAGTGGGTACAGTGAGCGTGTGAGAAAACTTTATAATCCGCCCTACACATGTCGTCGTACGACAAAAATGGAGAGGGAATTAGGGACGAAGATCTGAACACGCCACTTATAGATGTTCCCACTAGGAGCTGCTGCAAGGGAGGAGCAAAATGGTGGACTCATTATCTTATGATCAGTTCTCATTGCCAGAGAGCCATTTCTCACTCTTCTTCCCCGTCTTCCTTCACTCTCTTCGCCTCCATTCTCATCATCGCTCTGGGTTCTATTCAGTTTGGTTTCACTGTATGTGCACCTTTAGAAAATCAACAAGACTAATCCAAAATCAATTCTGCTTAATTTATAATTCATGAATTAATTTCTATTGCTACCTACCTAGCTAGCTAGCTAGCTAGAAGAGCAACGTATGCTTATATTCATGATATACATGCGCCCTGTACTGACATCAATTTCTCATTTTACGTAGAGATCTCGAGTGAGTTTGAGCCTTTTATTATATACTAAATGATTGATATGAATCGGTGTGGCAGGCGGGTTACTCATCTCCAACCCAATCTGACATCATCGCTGATCTTGGTCTTTCAATCTCCCAGGTAATTAATTAATGGTGAATGAATCTCTCTGTTTTGGATCTCCATTTTGTTAGTCATTCTTTAATAGATCTCTGTTTTTTCTTCTGTTTGATGCACTAGCATACATATGTTATAATTGAGAATTGAATGTCAATTTTATAATACGAATAATATATATAATTCTTGTGTACATGCAGTACTCTCTATTTGGATCATTATCAAATGTGGGTGCCATGGTTGGAGCAATAGTTAGTGGTCATATTGCCGAATGCGCGGGCCGAAAATGGGTACCTACCAATCTTTTTAACTATATAAAATATAAATATATAAGACAGATATTCTCATGAGATCAATTAATTTATTCGTCATCTCATCTTGCCCTGGCCTATGATGCATTATGATTTATGACAACTTCTCCTTTCGTTTCCAACTTGGTATATACCACAAGTAACTAATTCTCCCAAACTATATAAAATTGTAGTCTTTGGTGATTGCGTCAGTTCCCAACATCATCGGTTGGATCATCATCTCTCTTGCAACAGTGAGTCCTTTTCACTTATTTATTAATTTCCTCGTCTTTCTGTTCTCTTTTTTTGTTTTTTAATAATTTTTTATTTGGTGCTTTCCTTTAATTTAATCATACCTCTAATAAGATTAAGAATGCATATATCATTGTGCAGGATTCACTTTCTCTATATCTAGGAAGGTTGTTAGAAGGCTTTGGCGTGGGAATAATATCTTACACGGTATTTTTCATTGACAGATCTAATAATAACATATAAGATATTGCATAAATAAATAGGAATTTCAGTTAGCTTATTGAAAATAAAAGATTGAGCGGTTAAAAGAACTATGTTTTAAAACAAATGTTAGTTGCACTCATTTTACGAGACATCATGTTAATTTATTGATCATTTACTATTAAATGAGATTTTTGTAAAATGTAAATTTTATTTAATGGTGGATAACTAAAATTAGTTGACACAATATCACATAATCCAAATACATGTTTAAAAACATTTCCCTTTCATTTAACATAATGTTGTTTTAACTCCAATTGGTGGATAACTAGCTAATTGACACCGTATGTGTATTTGATCATTATGTGCACATATATAATTGTTGAGTAAATAAGTACTGATTGTTGTTTCTAAATTGCTACCATACACAGGTGCCCATATACATAGCAGAAATATCACCTCAAAATTTGAGGGGAGGTTTAGGCTCGACCAACCAGGTCAGCTAATTAAGTAGGATCAACATTCCTGATAGGCATATATATGTATATATATATACACACATGTAATTGATATTAATTAATCTTTTCTTTCTTCGTCCGCATAGTTCTCTGTCACCATTGGAACTGTGGTGGCTTATTTGCCGGGCCTTTTTGTTGGATGGAGGGCACTAGCAATTATAGGTAAATTAATATTTAATATTTATAGATCCTACATGTGCCGGTTGGTTCCTTATCTTTGTTTCATTAAAAATAATTGTCTCATTTTCTATCCAGGCTTAAACGGTTAGAAAGAGTCAAAACTCATAAAGTAGTTGTTATAAGTTAACTGTATTTATTTTGTGAGACATTGTATCGACTCATATTCAATAACACTCACACTTTATCCTATATGAACAAATGAATTGTGTGTCTCATTAGAATCTCATCTAATAGTGAATAATGTATAAATCGACTTGGTGTGTTCTATAAAATGAGTTTAAATAACATAATTCTATCTATTTTGTATAAAATAAATTTCCAAACTTTTCCAGAAAGAACTAAGATAGAAATATATAGAACAGGAGAAATAAAGATTGTTACCTAATAACTAATGAAACTTCTAATAACTAATGAAACTTCAAATTAAAGAAATTGATGTTATTGTTGCAGGAATTTTACCATGTGCGATATTGATACCTGGTCTACTCTTCATTCCCGAGTCTCCTAGATGGCTGGTATTTAAGCTTCACAAAATCAGTGTCATCAAATAAATGCTGGTGATAGTTAATTTCTTAATGTGAATATCCTGCAATTAATTGCTGAATGTAGGCAAAACTGGGCAGGATAGAAGAATCAGAAGCATCTTTGCAAGTGCTCAGAGGTTTTGATACTGATACTTCTGATGAAATGAATGAAATTAAGGTAATACAAAGCAATTCATTCATTAATAATCACCAAGTTCTCTCCATTTTCACTTGTCCAACATTTATATATTGAGTAATGAAGTTGACTTTTGGTGAATATTTTCATAGATGGCTATTGCATCAACAAGCACAGAAACTAAAATTCATTACTCAGAGCTTAAACAAAGAAAATATTGGCTTCCTTTATTGGTAAAATTAGTTTCCATCCATAAATTTGTGGAATGAGTTGTATAATGATGTTGCCATAAACAACATGACCATGTTTTTACTCATACATCTTCTGTAGGTTGGGATTGGTTTGCTCATTTTGCGGCAACTTTCTGGAATTAATTGCCTTTTTGCTTATAGCAGTTCAATCTTTGAATCCGCTGGTAATATACACTATTCTCTCAACAAAATATACAGTAATATAGTAGGTGCAATAGTTGATAAACTCTAGTTAATGTTGCCAATTAATTGTCTGTTACAAGTTACAACAAATGACTAATTAGCTTTGACAATTTATTAAATGTTAGCAAAGAACCAGGTACGGTCACAGTTAGGATAGTTAGATTGCATAATGTTGTATCAGATGCCTGATGTGAAAAGTGAAAACTATTATACTATGCTAAAAGGGTAAAAACTAACGACTATTAATTTTTTACATATGTTATTTACCAAACAAGATATATTTATCAGATTATAGACATTATAAAATCTTTTATTTTAAGGTTCATACAAGTGTCATTATTTCAAACACACCCTTAGATCTATGACACCTAACCTATATTAGAATCACATCAATGACGCAATTCATTCTTCTGGGTTTCATTTTAATTCACTTGGCTTTTAATTCTTCATTCTTACATTCTTTCAGTCTTCATATTCTTCTCATTCTTAGTTACATTCAAAGGGCCATTTTCCCCTTTTCTAGATGTAATGTGCATCAATCTTCATTCTGTCTACATAAAACATTTTTTACTCATCGTTTCTACATTTTTTTTTAAATAGGAATTAGCTCAAGTAACTTGGCTTCACTAGGAGTTGGTGTGATTCAGGTTTATCTATAAACTTGAAATAATTAACACCATTTAGTATTAATTTTACGGTCACATGTTATCAAATCATATATTTTTTGTTTACTAGGTTCTTGCCACTGGCCTAACTTTGGGGTTGCCTGACAAGTTTGGTCGACGGTGTCTCTTAATTGTAAGTCTGAAATCTTCTATCACGTTTAATGCCAATTTTAAAAATAATAAAATATATTTTTTAAAAAATTGGTACATAAAATACTAATTTTAAAAAATAATAATATTTTATTTAAAAATCAGCACTTACTTTTTCAGTTTCAGATTTTTTTTAATTTATAAAATCATGAAATCAGCTCTACTAACACCGATTTAATGTGTTGGTCCACGCATTTTTAAATAATAAAATATTATCACAATCTTGCCATTTGCAAGAATGAGATCCATACAATGGTAAAAAAACACATTATTTGCTTCAACTTCAAATTTTAGAAACAGAAAAACTCAATTTATTTTGTTGCTGTAGGTCTCTTCAGCTGGAATGACCTTGAGTCTCTTAGTTGTTTCCATTGCATTTTACATAAAGGTAAATAATAATCGCTATGACTTTGTTGTGATATTCATGATCATAATTATTAGTTCAGAAAAATTGTCACAGCTGTGCTTTTAAAAATGCGTAATTTTGCTTTAATTTGCTCCCAGGAATTCATATCAGAGGATTCCACTTTATATAGGATATTAAGCATCTTGTCTGTGATTGGAATCTTGGTATGCACACTACATATATGCAAGCACATTATATATATATATATATATATNTATATATATATATATATAAATTGTTTGTTTGTGGATGTATATCTACGTTTTTTAAAACTTGGAATTGTTTCAGGCTATGGTTATTACATTCTCAGTTGGAATGGGATCCATACCATGGGTTATAATGTCTGAGGTAACCATATTGTTGTAGTGAAAACTTTAGTAGTTGGTATTTTTTGTTAATCATAACTTAATTGAATGATGACAATGTGGTGTCGTGTAAAATTGGCATATGTGTAGATTCTTCCAAACAACATTAAAGTCCTTTCAGGAAGTGTTGCAACACTTGCTAACTGGTTATTTAACTGGCTCGTCACAATGACAGCAAATTTGCTCTTGGATTGGAGCCCCGGAGGTTTGCATGATTTGCCTTTCTTTTTTCGCATTAATTATTAGGTGGTTACTCACATGTCTTATACTTTATAATTTATGGGGGTAAATACATTTTTTCTGTTAATTCATTTATTTATTTTTATTTTAAAAAATTGATCGAATTTTGTCATTATTTCATAATCTAATATGATATGCTATATAATCTAATATGATATATTAATACTCTTCAATACAATACTTGTAGAGAGATCCATCATAAACTCAAATGGTTTGAGTAACACCCTAGCTAATTGCTTACGCTTAAGTCATACACAGTGCTCACTAGGTTGTTAATTACTTGGTGGGAATACATATAGTCTTTTATTAATTTCAGAAATACTTGGTTAAGAAAATATAGATCGATTTTAAACTTTTTCTTCTCATTGTTTATTGCATAAAATATGAGTCGCGCTTAAACAGGGCATATACTACAAACGATAGAGTCTTGGGCTTACGCCTATCAACCAAACATAACATAATCAGATAGATAAACAAACATACGGTCCATCACATATATTTACAAGAATTTACATAAGTACTACAATAGTTAATATACACACATCATGTTTGTCAAAATACAATATCCAACTACGAAACATAAGGGTTAACTGGTACACAACTTCTTTAGCCCACTCCAAACTTCTTCACCAGCCATCCTCTCAGGTGTCTGCTTCACGTAACAGCCCTTCACTGCTCCTGCTGCTGCTCGGCATAGTCCTTGTCTGCCCCTGGAGTCATAAACGAGTGGGGGTGAGACGTTGCGTCCTTAGTGGGATACCTTTAGCGTAGGGGATTTCTTATTACTTCGGTTATGATCCAGGCCACTCAAAAAATCTCTAAGTGTTCATGCATACTAGAGTTCCTACTGATTATTATCATCCGTCTTAATCCTGAGTAGTTTTATCTAGTTTACTAGGTGACTGGGATCTCTAATCTTTACATTACCTAGGGATTCGTGCTTATTACTTTATTTGCTTGAGTACTGTAATGTCCGATCACGTTGTCGTGTAGTCTATAACTTCCATATAGGCTGTCTCGAGAGTCTTCTTGACGGTAACTTACATGATATACATACTTACATACATACATATATACATACATCACATATCTTATGCATGAGGGGATTAGGATTCTCTTACGCTCCCTGCCAAGCTTGCGTATCGAGGTTGCATCCTTCTTAGTTCTTTATGTCCTTCCATCTTTGCAGTTGTGGCCACCAGGCTACAACCTACTTGCGTTTTCGTATCGTTGACAACCCGGCAGCGTTCTGACCGGTGTGGTAGCTAGCCACGAATGCTCTTTGGCATAAATCATCAAACAACGATAGGAACAACCATCCAGCTTGGGGGATGGCGAGGAGCCTGCCCTATTCAACGCGACCAGGCGTGGACTCGTGATTTCCTCGGCCTGCCCTGTTCGACGCAACCGAGAATGTACACTGGCTATGCTGGCATGCCTATTCGACGTTGTCAGAAGTGTACTGTACACCGGCTATGCTGGCATGCCTTATTCGACGCTACTAGAAGTGTACTTTCTTAATATTCTTTGGGATTTGGTGACATCTCGTCCTTGAATATTTACCTTTTCTTTCTTAACATAAACATAAAATCAAGTTGATGCCTGCGTAAAATCATTAACTAATCCATCTTGCGGGGTTGGCAAGGGAATTGTCCGTAGATGTGCCGAGAGAGGGGATAATCCTAATCATATAGCTATGTATTTTCTTGAAGTTACACTAGACCCTCTGTCGCCGGAACCTTCTTAAGATACATTTTTTCTCTGGGATTCAATTATGATCTTTAAAATATTAGATGATTGCTTTCTAGTTATCTACCGACGTTCTAAAGCCTTAGTGACGACTGAGTCCTCATGATGCATGTTACCACAGGTACAACACGTAATTCCATATCAGTTACAGAGGTCTAGTGCATGTTGGACTGTGTAGGCAAGCTGAAAACTTTGGCCATTTGAATGACCTATCAATAGTCATTCGAATGACAAAGAAAGCTGGCTCTCGGGGATGAAAAATTAATGAGTCATTCGAATGACCTAGCATAGTCATTCGAATGACATGAAATTTTTGCTCTTGGATGAGTAGAATTTAGGGTCATTCGAATGATTGTACTTGGTCATTCGAATGACCTTGCGTTAGACTTATTCACAGCGTTGTTTCTTGCCTGTTTCTCACATTTTCTCACTGAAAAATCATTTAGGTTTCCTACAGGTTCTAACAATCACTATAATACATTTTTCTAACTCAAAAACACATAAAATCATTCACGTATCATAATAAACATATTTTCTACATAATATCTACTACGTTATATTTTTCTATACTATACACATAACACATAAAAATCACCAAGAAGGTGAGTAAGCTAGGGTTACCCACTTCCTAAGCATGTTGGTTATTAGTAAAAGTTGTGAGAAAGTGTTCCCGCGAACATTAGTACAATCCTGCTATTTTTTCTGAGTACGGCAGTGTAACTGCAGAGTGCACGAACGAAAAGTTTGTAAACTTAACAGATGAAAATGTGAAGCAAGCAGTGACATGGGGTTGGCCATTTATAGGCCACCAAGTCAGTGGCCTTTGCCACCTCTGATTATTTATTTTTTCTTTTTTTAATTAATTAATTAAGGATAATTATCCTTTAACCTCCACCATGAATAGTGACATGTTTTGGATAATTATGGTGGACTTTGTGGCTTGGCTATGCTGTGTCCGTGTGTGTGTCTGAGGGTCATAGGCGATTGCGTTTGGTCGTTAACTATTCGTGTACGAATATCCTAAAATTATTCCGAACACATGGTCGTGAACCACTACTTTTTCTTATCAGGAATTTCAGTTCGGTCAAAGTATTTGTAAATTTATTTTCATAATAGTGTGTTTTTACGGATATCTTTGAGTCGTAATTAAATTCCTTTGATGATCGAAAATCGATCCAAATCTCGCGAAATTCCCGCAAGATTTCGAAACCATTATTGTGACTGATATTTGGAGAAACAAATTTCATAATTAATTTTTCAGTATAAATAATCGTCTTGAATATATTTTAATTATGCGAAATCTTGGTTAAGAAAAAATCGGGATGTTACAGTTCGCACATCTCTAAACTTTTTACAAATTGATTTTTTAAATAATTTGACTAATGAAAGTTTATGAAGATCATATATTCATGAAATGATAACAAATTTTGATTAATTTAGTTTTAAAATTGGTCAAAAAAAAGCAAATTGCATTTATTCATTCACATTAATTATTATTTAACTATTATTGTTACAATATTTATAATGGATGGACCAAAAGGTAACCCTTATTTATTTATTTAATTTTTTGCAGGAACATTCACCATTTATACAGTTGTATGTGCATTGACTGTTGGATTTGTTACAAATTGGGTCCCTGAGACAAAAGGGAAAAGTCTGGAAGAAATTCAATTGTTTTTCGACTGATGCAGCATTTATTTTCATTAATTTTACTCTTTTTTGAATGCAAGCTGTTCCATGATCTTCTCAAGCTGCAGTTGTTTTGTTTACTATTTTATTTTGATTGATATTTTCACGCTTTGAAGCATCAAATTTTGGACTCACCGCAGAAATTCATGTCCGGCTAGGCCTACATACACTACTATTATATTATATACATACATATATATATATATATATATATTGAATAATGTTAGATATATAACACAAATGCTGTTAACTATAGTTTACACCATGATACTGACTCATTATTACTATATTGTAATTTTTTTGCTGATTTTTCATGTTAAATAAGAATGTGACAACAATTAGGGCTATGTGGTTATACTAAAGACTAAAAATGTGGTTATAACAATATTTGGAATTATAAACCCTGCAACTTTATTTGTAGCCATAAATATTTTGACTACTTCATTTGTAGTTTTAGTTGTTGTCACGACTCATTTGCAATCCCAATTAGGGTTGTACATGGGTGGGGTTGGATCCACTCATGTAATAGACCCAACCTGCCTAAGACTGGTCAGATTATTTTTTGATTTTTTTTTATTGGGTACTCGCCAAGCACCCGACCTGACTTTAATGGGTTGGGTTAAACGGTTTGCAGGTAACCCATGATAAATTATTTTTGATAATTTTTTTGTCTAACTTATTTTTTTTTAATAAAAACCTATTTTTTAATTAAACAAATATTATCTTTTAATGCATAAAATGGGCTTAGGCAAAAAAAATAAAATTCAATAACAAAAATAATTTTTTTAATAATAATAAAAATAATAAAATGAGAGTTGGCAGATTATGGGTCGAGTTGCACATTTTGGACCCGACACCATGTAAGTGACGGGTCAGGGGTATGACTTGCTCCGTTGGGTCGGTGGGTTGACCCCACCCTTTGTTCAACCCTAGTTCCAATTGTCGTTATAGTCTTGTTAATGTGATAAATCAATAAAAACGTAACAATACAATAATGATAATGAATTTAGAAACTAATTAGACTTACAAATTATAATTTTAGAAATTAAAAATTCAAATTTTGAATTTCAAGAACCAAAATTACTCAAACATACATTTTGAGAGACCAAAATAAACATTACCTTTTCCATCTACCATTAAATAAAATCTCAGTACAATCTACTATATCGATATGGAGATTGCCTTACTTTTGTCAGTCTCACTCATCAAATTTATATCCTTGTCGTATTTCTTGAAAAAAAATTTATAGCTAATACGTGTTTTAAAGAAAACTAAAGTGGGAATATTTTGAATTATTTTTTAATGCATTAAAAGACTTTAAAACTTTACTCTTATAATATTCTCTCTAATCCATTTTAATTGTCAATTTGACTAATTTTTTTTATCTAAATTATTCATATCTTAAGACAAAATTTATTTTATGTTTATAATTATATATCTAATTTATTAATTTTAAAAGTAGATTTTAATTTTTATTCACAGTAAAATAATTAAATATTATCATATTAGCATAAATAATTGACTTACTGTCAATAAATAAAAATTAAACTCTTAAAAATAATGTATTTTTTAATACTTAATAAGTGTTCTTAATACATCCTTTAACAAAAAACCCTTTTAAAAAAAAAGGAATATGCTGCGGATACAAAGGGAAGGGAGAAAGAGGGACCACGAGAAGCCAGCCAGAGCAGCTTATTCCTCTTCCTGGAACGTACCTAACCTACGCGAAACGTCACGTGAGTTGGCAAAGAGCGTGTTTTTCACTCGCCAAATTGAACGCGTGAGAGGAATCCCCTGCGTGCTACCCCCTTTTCTTCTTCCTTTACGCCTCAGCTTACTGTGGCGCCGGAAAAAATGGAGGGAGAGGGAATGGCGTAGAGGTGACTCCAACTCCGCCAATCGCTTTTCTCTCTCTTCCGATTCCATCGCCTTTGCGTTCGATCTGTGCCATTGCTAGAGAACCCTCTCTCTCTCTCTCTCTCTCTCTTTCCCTTCATTGTGTTAACCTTTTTCCCTTTTTCAATTTCTTCTTAGCTGCCTGGTAGGACCATTTCTCATTCCTCATCTTCGCATTTTCTCTTACTTTTTTACGGTCGTGAGTTTCTTACCGTTTCTCGATTCATTGTATTATGTAAGTAGCGGAACACTCATACATTTTGATGACCAATTTGTATTTGTATTTTTTTTTTGAGGAAGCAAATTGCGGAAACAGATACCCAATTGGCTGCACTTTGTAGCTTGTAGCTAAATTTTCAATTTTTATCCCATTTCCCCTTGGTTTCCTCGGTTTCCAAGTAGTTGGGCATTTTTTTTTGTCGACATTTGTTTTGGATAAACTATTTTTTTTATATATTAAAATAAGCATATTGTTATTTATTTATTTAAGTATTTATTACTGTTTACGATTGAATCTAAAGATGAGTGGATTAAGTTAGTGACATGTGCTTCTTATGTTAGCTCCATGTTCTGGTTAGTATTATATTAGTCTGACTTGCTGTCTTTGCTTGCTGCTCTTGCCTATTTGCACGTTGTTTCCTTTTTGACGATTTATATGAGTCTCTCTTACTTTGTTTTCTTTCTTGTTTGTCCAATGTATTACTACCAGATGCAATTGGACCTCTCAAACTGATTTGTAGAATTCAGTTGTTTGAATAACAAGCTAGTTTCATCCTCTTTCTAAGGTTTGATCTTTGATGCATTAAAGGGTAATCCTTTTCTTCACTTGTATTCAGCTGCCTAGAGGTGTATCATATCGGTTAACAGAATTGGGCTATTTCGAGCAAATTTTTGTGTCTGAGATATTGAGATGACTGTTTACATTGAGTGTGCAGTCAATTGACCTGTGTATATTACTATCAAGGATTTTGAGTCTGTGAAGTAGATCGACTGAGCTCATTTTTGTGATCACCTTACTTTAGGCAAATAAGTTGGTAGAATTTGTTTTTTTGATGTACAAACCAGCATTAACATATCTTTTTCTTATTTATAAAGTTAATCTCATTGTTATGTTGATTTCCATCTCAATTGCTTCCTTTGACCCTCTCATTTGCAGTTTTCCCTATTGCGAGTTTATCATATATTCCAAAATTGTTTTAGAATTTAGACTATCTTCATCAGACACGGAATAAATGAAGAACAAATCTTAGAAGAGAAGATGCATGTCTCTGATGTTAATTGTTTTTCCCTTTCCAACACATTTTCATCCCACCCTCCTCTTCCTAGAAAAAGCTTTGTTGAACAGAATGTTAGATCCTTCTTCCTTTGTTTTATTTACTTGCATCTTGCAAGGTAATGCTTCTTCACTTTATTCTTGCACTGGTTGACAGTAATGTCAGAATTAGAGAGATTGCATTGAAATGAATGTCATGTGATGTGAGCTAACTTCCCTTTTCATATGTTGATTTGCTTGTGAGACAGGTTCGTATTTTGTATGTAGCCAATGTATATGGATTTTCAAAAACAAGATTCAAAAGGGGGAAAATACAGATCCTAGAACCAAATAAAAAATTGAACATTCCTTTGTTATTTGTTGTTCTTGAGAGTTAGAAAATTTGGTCCTTTGAATTTTTCTGATTGACCACGATTTTAAGTTAGATTAAACCAGATAAATTGTAGGTCTGTCCACTTTTTAAGGGAGAAGATGCACTAGATTTTATTGAGGGAGGAGTTTGGGTTTCATCTCTCCATTATTTTTTCTGTCCTTGTGGATGCATAGAAGTGGGCAATTTGAACATGTGGTTATTTGGGAGGGCATAATAAGTTCTTATTTGAACTGTAACGGTGACTTTATTGGTCATTACTCAATTTTGTGGCATAACCAATGGGCTTGCATCGGGAAACTGTTTTCAGTATGGACAAACTTTCCTTTAGCAATTGTGATTACTTTATAGATATACAAATTGTGTTTTCAAAAGAAAAAAATCAGGATACGTCTTTGTTAGTGAAGGGAGTGGGTTAGTTTGAATGATATTTTATGCCATGTTGCACAGTTGCAGAGGTTTGGGTTTGAAACTGAATGAATGTGTTACAGCAAGTGTGGAAAAAGTGCTGTTTTTCTTTTCATTCATGGTTTTCTTTTTGGATGAGTTGGATCCCCTTTCTCTATGTGCCTTCTTTCGGCTTTATTAACTGGTGATTTTTTGATTTGGACTTCATTGAACCTTTTTTTTTTAATCACATTCAAGCATTGTGGCATTTTTGGAAAAAAAAATCTTTCTCATAAGATTCAGGGTTGTTTTTTTTATGTATTATTATATTTCATCAATACAGTCACTGATTTCTTTCACAGTTTATTTGATAAATAGATGAACAAGCATGTTGATTGGCAACCTAATCTTTTGAAACCTAAAATCAGGATATCTTTATAACGCTTTGAATTTTATATCACAGGTTTAGTTTGAATTTTAAGAATGACAAAAGGAAGCAGGGGACAACACAGGAATGCTTCTCGTCAGCACAGATCTACTCCATACCCGCTGCTGCCTACTTGCAAAAGGAATATTTGTGAGAATATGTGCCCAAAGAAATGCTCTAAAGCCTTGGATAAGAAAGAGTGGGAAGATGTTACATGTTCTGTGTGTATGGAGTACCCTCACAATGCTGTTCTTCTCCTTTGTTCTTCTCATGACAAGGGCTGCCGTCCCTATATGTGCGGAACTAGCTTTCGCCATTCCAACTGCCTTGATCAGTACAAGAAAGCTTACACTAAAGTTATTTCGTCGAATAATGGACAGCCCTTGCAAGGGTCAATCGGTAATCAAGGTGTACTACAAGATTCAAACTCCATTCTTGGAGAGAAGGAAGTCTCAAAGCTTGCATGCCCTCTATGCAGGGGACAGGTGAAAGGTTGGACTGTTGTGGAGCCTGCACGGGCCTACCTGAATGCAAAGAAAAGAAGTTGCATGCAAGATAACTGCTCATTTTCTGGGAATTACAAAGAGTTGAGGAAGCATGTGCGGGCAGAGCATCCCTTGGCACGTCCGCGTGCAGTAGATCCTGATCATGAACAGAAATGGAGATGGCTTGGGTGGGAGCGTGAGCATGACGATGTTATCAGTACGGTGACATCAACCACTCCTGGGGCAATGGTTTTTGGGGATTATGTTATAGAAGGACGCCATAATAACGATGATACAGATGAAGAGGATGCTGCTGAAAGAAATGGAAGATTTCAGATGAGCCTAGAAGCCATGAATTTCTTCCTTCTGCTGCATGCAGCTCGACATGGGAATGAACTTGACAACTTTAGTAGACGGCCAGGGCCAGTATCTGGTCAGAGTGGGGCACACCATGCCCCTCCTATTGCTGGGTTGGATTTCACCAATGTGGATGATGATAATGATAGGTACGGTGAAGGTAATGATGATGAGATTGATGTATCTCTGGTTAGCCGTCTCTATCGCCATGGTAATGGCCGAGTTCTATTGGACCGCTCTGGTAGGAGGCATAGACAGACAGAAGAGCACACAGATCAGAGGTAGTTGAAAACTCTTGGAATCTGGAGGTTGGAAAAGGAAAAGTTTGGTTGGTATATATTGGAGCTGAAACTTTAGCAACATAAAATAGGTAGTTTTAATAACAATTGCTGGTATTCTTTGCAAGGAACAGATCAATAGCTGGGCATTTTCATTTTTTTCTGTTGTCATTTCTTTTACATGTACATTCCCTACCATCGTACTACTATCATTGCACATTCCTATGTGAAATTCACTCATGTAAATGTTTGATTAAGGTCTTCGACCTCAAATTGATATTAATACAATGATCCCAAATGATAACAAGCAGTTTAAACAAAATAAAATAAAGAAATAAACTAAAACATGATTACTTGATTTTGTATTATTAAGCCAGATCAGCACACCCCAATGAGGTCAGAGTCTGATGTTAAAAAAGGCGAGTGACAGAAATACTTAACTAGTGAGTATTAAATGAACGCTGTATAAAATTTGTAATCAAACAAAAAAAAGGATACTAAGTTAATTTTAAGAACAGAAATGATGACGTTCAGGATCAGTTTTGGGAATAGTAAATTAAAACAATAAATTCTGATTAAGGGATAATATGGATCATTTCCAACGAATTATGTGATCTTACACATATTTGAAGCTAAATTAAGTGTCTGTAACTATAATAGTTCTTCCGTAAGAATTTCTCAACGAGCACTTAACAGAAGCACTGAATGTTCTCCATTAAAGAATTTCAATGAACAGGTGACAGTTCTATCTGAGCTTTTCAAATGCTACATATTTACACATAATTTGCACTGAAGTAATCCTATTGTACTGTTAGGAAGATCCTACTATGAATGAGGCCATTATACATACTCGTTTATTTATCCCTTACTTTAACAGCTGGGTTCTATTCAGCTGTTCGTGAACAATGATGAAATTAAAATACAGAAGACTAAACAAGAATCATATAAGACTAACTTCTAAATTACAGTGAGAATCAACCTAAAATTCTGGCATTCATCTTTGACTTGGAAGTAGCTCTAAGTTAATGGGAAAAGGTAGAATCCCAATTTATCAGTTCTCAGGCTTGAGCCATGTAGCGGAGATGAACTTGACTGCAATTCAACACCAGCAATGGTTGTGGAATCAAGTCTTGTCAAGTTGTTAAGGCTAAATATTCTTTCTCCAGATTCCTGTCGGAACACCATAACATACTGGTGATGCCCCTGTCATGAAAGGAAGAGTGCAAACCTCACGAGCCCGGGCAATGAAAGCTCCAATTTTAGGTCGGTGACCACAACTGAAATAAGGTGAATCACTTTCAGCCACCTCTCGTAATTTCTTCCTTGGAACTTTCCTCTTTGCTTTACCCTTGCCTCCCTTCAAGTTCATGGCCTCAAATTCTTCTGATAATAAGTTGCATTGCAAGCATTCCATTAGAAGACCTGTTCTTTCTTTCAACCATGCATCAAGTACAGCCCTACCAAATCGATCGATATCTTTGTCTGTCACTTCCCACAGATTGGCAACAATGGCTGGAGAACCAGCCAGCAGATACGAAAGGGGAGTACCATGCGGCGCATAGCTCCCATGCAAGGTCAATGAACCACTGCTGCACCCCATCAGAAGCGTAGCACCGCATTTCTCAAGTTTCCGAATCTCGTGACTGGGAATGTACTGGGCACCTGTACAGACGGTCATCCTTATAAATATATGACCAACAGGGAATGACAATATATTATATCTATAATGTAAGATATTTTATCACGATTTACCACTTCCATGCCCAAAATATATAAAAAGGTCGTGGCTTTCCAAAGCTGAAGCCAATTCTTTGACAGTGGGTTTGGAGCCTGCCTTTCCCTGTAAAGTAGTATCGAGAGAAGACACATTTATACGATAGACGCATAGATAAAACAATTAGCATGAATGCAAAAACCTAAACATTTCTTCCATTGTATAAGTTCGAACTGACAAAATACCTCAAGATTTTGATCTTTAAACCAATTCTCAAATTCAGTCTGAGTGTCATGGAGATCACCATCAGGATTTATTAAATAAAAAGCATCCAGTGGATCTATCAAAGGAAAGGGCACTAAATTTCTTCCCACTTGCTCCTGATGGTTGCCGCCTTTATCAAGCACAGCAAAGATGCTGCTAACTGAAGGCATCCGATAAACTTCCAGGTTTCTTAGCATGGGCAAGTTTTCCCAAGGAAGCATCTGTCACAGTGGAAGAGCTTGTAATTGTACTCGGTATTTAAAGATAAAAGGGTTAAAAATAGGCTACGAGTTTAAGCTACATACATTTATAAAAACATTGGGTAAAAGGGATTTTTCTGCAGTTATCTTTTTCTTATTTGAGAGCTGCAGGTTTAACTTAGCATAGATATGTGAAATGACTATGAATCAAGAAATTAGAAATAAACAATATGATCATAGCTGTTGAAAATATAGATATTCTGAATGCCAGCTGTAGAACGCCTGTATAAATTAAATTAATTCCGAAAGAAATAAAAACTTTACACATTTTTACATAGAATCATGGATTTAAACTTAAAAAAGAAGAGGCATTTTATTAATTAGCTGTACCATATATTACTATATCATGTATTCCAATCAATTCCTAAGTACAATATAGGTCGGAGAACACTTCACTTACCTGCACCTCATAATCCAACACAAGAATTGTTGGCTCTCTATTGACAGACTCATCCACTTCCAGCGCATTTAATGCATCATTTAACAGTTGAAAAGCAACCTCAGATGACGATCCAAATCCATTGGCTGCATTTAACAATATCCCACTCCTTGCTTCATCACAATAACCTACTTTAGCAAGGTAACCGTCTTTCTTTGAGCATAGCTGTGAAGCCAATGTTTTTCCATCAGAAACATATTTGGATCCTCCAAGAATAACTTTAAGAAAACCCTCATTTACATCCAATTTACATTTAGATCTAAGATCATTCTTAAGATTCTTAAGCACTGGGTCAAAATTCGTGCAGTTCAACCATTCTCCAAGAAGCAAGCATTTCCATGAGCCAAGCCACAAATCTTCAAGGTTCCTGGTAATGTATGATAGTTGTCAAAGGAAATATAATAGTTAATTTCATAAAATTCAAAACTACTTGGATCCATGTTCATGATGTCATTGTGCATAGTGCTGTTTAAATTTTTCTTTTAAAAAAAGAAAAGAAAATCCCTTAATAAAGAATAGATAAGTGATTGTCGCATTGAATACAAGCTGCCGCTCAACTATGGAGCAAGGATGCAAAATGTGCATAGTATAGAAAGAGAGCCCATTCTTAACCGAAGTTCATGCAACTACTCATGAAATCATAGGGAGGTAAGCATACCTAAGAAACTTATCAAGACGGCGATCAAGGTTTTCCCTCCGCTTCCACCATAATTTCCTATTCTGTTTCGTATCTTCATAAGAAGATACTGGAGATACTGTAGACAAGTAATTCTCTTCCAAGATTGTTCTGAATGCTGGTGCTACATCATCAACCACTGTAAAACCCCATGGACAATGCCAATCTTTGCTAGGTCTATCACACTTAGGAAGTGTGTCAGAACCAGTTCCCAGATCATCCTCATCTGGCAGTAAAAGGTTACAAATTATCTAGTTAAGCCGTATAAGGTTAATACTTATATTATATGAGATGAAGTATGTGTCCACAGGAGTCAGATACCTAGTAAAATAGAATCCAGAGGCAGTAACATCACAACAGGTTCACTCTTAAAGTTCAGTCGTGACATCAGCATCCATGCTTTTACACTTTTAGGATAAAGCAACAATTCCTGAAGTAAACTAGCATAATCATGTCCAAGTAAACTTATGCAGATGATTGTTGTAGATGGAAGACCCCCCAAAAAAGTTTTCACATACTCTGGAAGATCTGCTGTGGTGTCAGGCACAAGCCTGCACGAACAGAGAGAGCACTGCATCAGGCTGTATGACGATTGGAGCTTTCCTTTATTAGCCAATAAGAACAACAGTTACCTGACTAAGTTGAATGTGCCTTCTCCGATGCAAGAAGATTTAGAAATATGTGAACCCTGAAATTGTACGTGTGTCATTAACACATAATGGACAGGCTGGACACAGCACACAACGTTGAAAAAGAAGCATGAAATTGTATTTGTCATTCTGTCATTATTAACAATTAGCATTCATGTGCGTTTGCGCGCACACAAATGAAGAGTATATGGGTCAGGACTTGGGAGTTTGTGCAAAGTATATATGGGTCAGGATCCGTTAATCCCTGATGTATGTGATGTGTTTTTCCAATGTTAAAGTTATTTGTGGGTGTTTAGAGTTAAATCTTTGAGAGAAATCTGAGAAAGAATTTGCTCTTAGGAAACCATTTTATTGTTCTTGGTCAAGATATTAATAGTAGTGAATTACACAGGCACAAAAAAAATAAGACCCTTTCTCCGGCATTGAAATGGGATGAATGCTGCTCATGAGGCTTGGGTATTGTGAATGTGTGCATCAAGCAACACACAACTAGTCCTGGATAGTTGTCCATCAGAAAACCATATAGGCTCCTCCACATTGCTCAGGGCAAAGAGAAATAAATAAGACTTCCAGAACAATGAACCGCACTGTTTGAGGTAGTTGTTGCTCTCCTACGATTAGTCAGTTACAATTCTCCCCTTCAAGTGAGTTGAGAGTTGAACTCTAGTTTGAGTTATTGATGAGAGAAATCAGTAGCCAGAATATTGGATTCCCCTATAATTACAAAGCTTAGCATAATCTATCCAGTAACTCCTGTAGAAAGTGATTTTGATCAATCCAACCCAATCCAACATTTAAAGAAGGCTATGTCAAATAGTGTATATTTTCTTTGGTATGAAAAGTATAAGTGAAATTCTGAATATACAAAATGTAGAAACGATATTGGATTAGGATGAAATTATATTAGCATGACATGCAAGATGCAACGTTTTTACCCAGCAGTAGACTTTGAAAGAACTTTATTCTGTTAACTGTTATTTACTTGTGTAGGAGTAGGATTGGGTTTGAATTACAATGTTCTCAAAGGATCCTAGCCCTATACACTAGAGTTTCTGCTAAGCAAGAATTGAGAAACATAAAAAAAAAAGACTACAGCAGCTTTTATTGGGAAAAAAAAAAACATAAGGAATTGTTCTGAAAACTGGACTTGACCAGAAACTATGAACATAAAAATCTGGAACCAACTCAAGGCCCAGTCCAATTGGCCCCTAAGAGCTTAATTTAACTGGTTGCTTCCAACTAGTTGGGTCAGATAATAATAGCGCCTTACGCCATGGCCATGGATCATTGAATATAAAGACATATTCTGAAATGTCACTTTTAATCACCTGATATCAAAAGCTAAAAAATGTTTGACAGATAGCAATCGCTCTTGGTTTACTAAAGGTTCAGGTTTCTAAACGATCAAATAAAATTCTTGGGCCATCTAGGTTGGACCCTGAGAACTAACCATGGCACGACATGTGCATAGCTTAGATGTAAGCCGGGTAATGCAAAACTCTGCCTATGAGCAAATTATAGCAAGCCGCATCCCGCCACATCAAAAGCAGGACTACTTAGACGACGAAATACACACAAAACCAACAAGACACCAATATACTGAACACCATTAAAATATGCATAATAATGACAGCTAAAAATCGCTAGAGCAGTTTCCCACTTTTTAAGCCAACAATCAGTGTTTCTTTTCAAATGTCAACATTTACAATAGAAGCCATAGATAAAATTCCATAATATTTGATAGTCATGAAGATATGTCTCAAAAAAAGAGTTGTACCTTGCATTTCCCGGTTAGATGTGAAAGAAATTGGCAAGTAAGGTGAGTTCCAATGGATGCTTGGTGGAAATATGAAGCCCAATAATTTTCATCCAAAGGTTTGCAAAAAGATGACAGAGAAACTTGCTCACTCAAGGCAGAAACAACATGCATCACAGCAAGTAATTTAGACACCTGTAGCAGTATCATTACCATACTAAGGTCAGAACCAGCTCAAATGATAAAAGAACAAAGCAAGCAACCATAAAGCTAAAAACAGGGTTAAGCAACTCCACATGCATCTGACTTCAAAAAACCAATTTATTCAATTCATAATTATGAAACTACACCCAATAAAAATATTAAACCAATTTAGTAGAACATTGTCACTGAACAACATGAAGATAGAGAAGTATGACCTTCTGAAAAATTACGGAAACCTCGCGAGAGAGTACAAAGGCAACCATCAGCCAGGAAGCCAGGTCTTCAAACCTGATGGATGATATATTGCAAAAAATGTTCCTGTAAGGAAAAATCAAAACGTTCAAGTTAATTATGTTCCCAAAGATGCAAACATAACTAAAGTAAACAAAGATAATCTACTAAAGGTTTCCATAGCTGGATTCTCAAAAATCAACAACAATTATTATACAAGAACCTGTCTTTTATCAGAATCTGATCAGTTGGTTTTCTGGTCAGCAATTATCAAATTTGCACTTTATAAATTCAACCTTGCACCAGGAGGTTCTTTTTCCAAGCACAATGTTTAAATAAAATGCCGGAGACAATCAACAGTGAACATGCAGGAAAAGTGATAAAAATAAAGAACATTACATAAAGCATCTTAGACAAGTTCATGGAAAGGCAGCTTATAACAAAGACTTCCTTCTTACGATCTTCAGGATACTCCTTGTTAAGCAAGCACAATATTCGAATGACCCACACATTTACAGAAAGTGCATCATAAAATACTTTCATTTACATTGCCAGTCACAACTTCACTATTGCTAATATGAGACGTAAGTCGATGATAAAGCACATTTTGGATGCCAATTATAGTTTAGTTTCTCATTAAAAAAGGTAGGTCACACACAGACTTCAAAATATGAAAATACCTTGTAACCTCGGAATGGTAGCTCTTCAAAGAATACCAACATATTTCATGAACTATTTCTGCACGTTCAATAGCAAAGACATCTCCTGCGAACTCCTTTGGAACAGCTTGCTGAAAATAATCTAGAGGGATAGAAGAAAATGTGTGGTGGAATGGGTTTCTGCTGACTAGAACTGATATATTTCTTAGAAGAGTTTTACATGTTTCATCAATTTGACCAGGATATGCAAAGCATTTTCCTGTGATTCAACAGTCATGTTAGAAAATGAAAGAGGCAAACAACTCTATAGACTATACCACAAATAAATACATGACTTAGTTCTCAAAGAAAAGAGAACTTTCTCAATTTACAAGTCAACTTGTTTGAACTTTCACATTCCTGGAAAGTCAGCTAAATTCATGCAGACAAATCACAAATGTCCTCAATTGAAGCAGCCTAACCCCATCACTCTATTGTAAAAAGGTCCACAAAAGCAACAAAAAATAGAAAAAGTAATTACTATTTGCATAGTCCATTCCACAGGACGCAAATATAGCTCTAGAACTGGCAGCTTTCAAAGTAAGCAAAAGCACATTGTCATTTGTCAAGAGGTCCATAGGCAACATATATTGAAAGAAACTGAGAACCAATACCTATAGGTTCCTATTAAACAATGCTTGCATTCACACAATATTAGATTAAAAAATAAATAAATATGAAATGGCACTCTTACCTAATCGAGTGAGCAGCTTCATTGAAAGTTGCCTCCGGACAAACTCCCATTTTAGATTAATAAAATCATTTAATAACCCAGATTTCATAACTTCAGATGGAAGACAATACCAACACTTCATTTTGGAGAAAATGCATGCTGCTGCACACCTTGAGGCAAGGGTGCAACCTATTTTGTTCAAAACTGACTCCTTTTGACTTAGTATATCAGATGGATCAGAAATAAGATTTCCCTCCACACTTTGACAAACTTCTAACTTGCTAGACATGGTTAGATGTTGGTTCTGTGAAGATCGATATCTAGAACGAGTTATCCTCGATGTATTCTCAACTGCCAAATTTGGTTCCTTTGTCAAAACCTTTGCTGCATTCTTAGTCCTTCTATTTTGCTTTGTTCCAATCTTGGTTGACGGCCCTGCTTTCATGGATTTAATTACATTTTCACCTGCTTCATTTATGGTAAAGCAAGTACAAGTCTTAGCAGAACCATATTTGACATCTGTTTCAGTTTCATCACTGGCATCTTGAGGACAGCTAAGAGAGTTTTTCCACTCAGAAAGATCTAATTTATCCAGAGCAGAACTGTACCAAGTTTTTGCAGTCTCTTGATAAGTAATCCCTTCACAAGTGTCCAACTTACTTTGACACAAATCTCCAAGATACTGATGTAGTGTCACTTCAAGGATCAATTTACACTTCGAGCAACATAATGTCGTGCTGCCATCCTTTAAAATCTGCTGAACACTTTTAAGTTCTTTTTCTGCTAACTCCCAAAGTCTTTTTTTAGCATAAAGTTTACCTAGAAAATCACACCACAAAAATGGCAAATCAATTTTATACCGCTAAGAGAATGTAAAGTTATCAACCCAAAGGAGAGAGAAAAGTTTACAAGTGACTTTAATACCTAAGAGAGAGGAGAAAGCAACCGTAAACAAAGGAAACTGTAGTGAACAGGATATGGCTTTCCCCAATCGGAGATAAGTTTCAGCCTCAGCTCCATCTCCAATAATTTCATGGATGATTGCTACCTGCATGCATGAAATTGAAATACAGTGAAAAACTGGTTTCCATCAAATACATTTAATTCTGTAAATGAGAAAAAAGATGAAATAAAACAAACCTGAAGAGTGCTCTCAAGATAACCCTGCACAATTTTCCACGGACTAAGATAATTGTCTTTCATGTCCAGTGGTACACAATCAAATAGAAAAATCTCCCTGGAAACTGATTTTCTCACTCCAATTGTCTCAACATCATCCCCAAGAAACTTTGAGAAATCAACTATTTCACTGTGCTCTCCATTCTTCTGCTTAACATCATGTGCAAATTTCCCTTGGAAGAGTTTGGCATGTAATTTGTAGGCTTCTTTTGCAAATGAAAGTGCCTAATAAATAAAAAAGAGAAACTGATACGATCATTTGGGGAACAACTTAAGCCAAAGAGATACTAACAAAAAAAATAGTAATACTTAAATATGTCTTTCATCAGCAGTTCAACTGTAAGTAAACTGTTAGCTCTGCTTGAGGCATATAACCTTCGAATAGAGCAACCTCCCTCCCCATAACTTCCTTTTTTAACCAAATAATAATAATAATAATAATAACAATAACAATAATAATAGTAACAACAATAATAATAACACAAGAGCCTGGCAGCATACAATGCAAGTACATTTTTAATCCAAGGACTTATTAGCTACTTTTATCTTTAATTGCTGGCATAGCATTAAGTTTATCAACAATTAATAATATTGTAAACAAAACAAACCAGCAAGCAGCAAGGAACGAAATGAGCTTGACTTATATTCTTTCAAGAAGGAGAAATCAATTTCAATAAAACAAGCTAAGACACATGCACACAGGCCCACTGCTAATAGAGAAATAATTTTGAAGTTTAAAAGTTATAAAGCTTTGTTCTCAAAGAATTAAAATTGGCATGGTTGAAAAGGTAGAAACTGGAAGGAAGAAAGTGAAAATGTTCACGGACCTAGTTCTAGATGTATTATCATTTTCATATTTTAGACTTTATCATGTCTATGTACATTTTCACAATTTATCAACTCAACCGAGTAGATCTTAAGAAAAAAGCAGGGGATAAGGTTACCACATCTAAATGCCTAAACTATTTTAGTTAGAAACATTAAACCCACATAGAAGCCACCAGTTTTGCAGTCTCTCACACAAATAGCACCCACCAATCTTCAGTTTAAGAGAAAGGGCTGACGCCTAGTAATATAATAATTTAAATTAAATCAAAATCAATATCGCTTACCTCTACTAGCCGCCCATTTGCAATGAGTCTTGGGCACAAATCATAGTAAAGATACCCAGCAAGAAAAGTAGAATGACTTGGAACGGCAACCTAGGAGAAGATTAAAGAGAACAAGGTGATGCTTTTGCATATAAAAGAGTATGATAAATTCAGTCTCAAAAAGGACCTTACATTTGAAATCAATTCCAGTGCAGCTTTATGAACTTCATCAGTAGTGATGTCTTTTAGAAAAACTCCCCCGTAGTGGCATGAATTATGAGAGCTAGCCAACAAAAATGAAAAATTCTGCTGAAACCCTATTAATGAGGACTGGTTTTCTTGAAGATAACGGATCCAAAATTCAATATTTGAAAGTTCATAAAATTGATTTGATGAATGCAGGATGAATGCCTCACAAACAGGTGAAACACAAAGGGCATGGCTTAGTCTTCTACTTCCCCATAGTAGGGTCAACCACCTCTCAATTGGCACATTCTTCCATTTAAACATTCTAATCACCAGCTGATAGGCATCACCGGAGAGTTCCAAGAAACCCTGAAGTTATGCCATTGACACCAAAATATTGTCACTGGATAAATCTTATGCAGCAACTACAGAAACCAAAATGAGTAAAGAAGCATAATAGACCTTCAGTTGTAATAAATCAATTATGTTATACAGTAGAATCATTGTACTGCCAGCCAGTGGAGAGCACTCTCCCTCCTCAAAGCAATCAAGATGTGAAATGCTCAACCATAGATCCAAAGCAGCCTTCACATCTTCAAAGATTTGCTGTTTAATGTACAAACCAAGCTAAGCTTTTCTTGATAAAAGAAGAAATCCATTAAGACAAAAAGATGATTGCAAAGAGTTAGGACAATAAGTGATCCTCCATACAATAAAAAGAAAACACAAACAACAAAGAACAAAAAAAATCAAATAAGCAAAGCTACCCAAACATGTCTGCAAACCAAACCAAGCTAAGCTTTAGCAACAAGGAAACTGTTGATTATAACATCATAAAGAGATGATGACATTCATCAGTGAAATTCCCACCCACACCCGCCCTAGGGGGATAGAGAGAGGGAGAGAGAGAGAGAGAGAGAGAGATAAAAAATAATTTTATTAAATAGTGGAAATTATCAGCATGTGTTGTAGCAGTACCTTTGAACTAGGTTCAGCTTCTTGGGTACATAATGCACGTAGGCAATAGGCCACCGACAACTGATGATCAATGAGATTTTTATTGGAGCACATCTCACCAGAAATCTCCATCTGTCGAAGAGGAATTACTTTGCATAAATGGCTCATTCGTCTACAGTAGATAGTGCTTTACAAAGAATATAGTTTAGATACTTGAGGAGAAAAGATGAACCAAACAGCTTCTTACCATGAGAGCTATTGCTTTGGAGAGATACTGAATGCAATCCCAGATACCACCAATGCCAGAAATCCTTAATGCTTTTCCTTTTCTAACTAGAATTTTAGCCCTTTGAAAACAACTATCTGGAGTGATATATATATCTTGCAGCAGGATATCCGCTACTTTCATTTGCATTTTCTGACAGAATTCTGGGTATTTAAGACACATTTCCTCATATGCTGTAAGTTCCTACAGATATACAGTCCAATACACACTAAGTCTATTGCAGCAAAAGTGATGAAATTTCTATGCAAAGGAAATATCTGCTAAGATGCCAAACCTGCTCCAAGATGATGCTAATGTTCTTCTTGGACAATTCTGTAGAAGAGGACAGCAAAGAGTACAAGGTAAGAGAGTCTACTCTCTCATCTGCGTGCTCAGCTTGTTTGCATTCTATCTGCATTACCATATAAGAACAAATAGTGGAAAGAAGTGAACTTGAAGAAAAAACTGCCAAATACTTAAACAAACTAAATGCTTGGAAACGTTACCTTCACCCACTGCTTCAATACAGGTATAGGAGCAGGCAGATCCTCAAGCAGATCGTTGGCAGTGCACCAGTTTTTAAGGATCTCAATCACTTTCTTTCTTACCTTAAGGCTGTTGATGTCATGATGGAGAATATCTAAAAGTACAGCACTTCTTTCGCAAGCCTCCATTACAAAATCTTTCATTACCCCTCCCGTAAGCTTAGCACAGTAACATTTAATAGAGAGCCATGACGCTTTACAACACAAGTTTAGAACCTTAGAAGCCTGTAGTGAAATGTCATACAAAAAACAATATGAAATTACTTAAGCAAAAAATATGACATTCGTATTTGCTTTGAGATACAACTCTTCCACATTCTCATTGTTCACCCATTACCTAAATAGTTGCATTTGCAGAGTCAGCATCAATGGCAAGAATATAGCAGTCTTACATGACTGGAGGAGCTTTTCTCAGTTTATGTATTTTTACTTTTAGATGCAACACTTGCCAACTTATAATTCATTACTACAGGCCTTTTTTTTAACCTAAAAAACCCATTCATGGGTGCTAGAAAATAGTCCTTCAATACAGTGCCAAAGCTAGTTGATTGAGTGATCAGAAATGTGCACTTTCCATACAAGTTAGTTGTTTTCTGTATTTCAAGTTTTAAACCAGGTGGGCTCTTATATGGGACACATAGCAGAGTTTTAAAAAAACAAGGTCCATTCATGGATCCTTACTTAATTCCTGAAGCTTTCAGGCTAAACTGGCTCTTTAACAACATGTATTCAAATATATTCTATGGATTGCTTCTATATATATTCCACAGTATGGTTCAGCTTTAAAAACAAGTCCAATCCTCTTACGAGCATCTACTGGCTTAAGTGTTGGTGGATACAAAACTGTTCGTGGAAATATCTAAACAAGCAAATATATGATGTTTACATGAGATGTTAATATTATGTTATCAATATCATTACATTAAATATGTCAAAATAAAATTTGGAACAGAATACCTGTTTTGGCTGCTTGTTTCTGTGCAAAACTACAGCAATATTGTGGAGAGCAGCAATTAGGTTTTTCATTCCTTCAATTTCAACCCATTTGCTAGCCATGATCTGCTTAATTAATCGTCTGCTCTCCTGATACATTGGAAAAGAAAACTAATTAAGTTCTCAAAACACAAGATGCAATCACGATTGTTCAGAAATTCAATAAGGGAGGGGGTGTAATAGAAATTATATATAGCAAGAACCTGGAGTTTAAGACTCGTTCTAATGGAAAGAGTGAAGGCTGCTAAAGCTACATTAAACACTGTTCTACATTTTTCATCAAATCCATCTCTGTCCTTTTCAGATGTAAAGCTGCAGCCAGGAAGAAGTAAATTTTAGAGAGTAATCATACAATCAACAATTAGCACAAAATGGAATAAGTAGAGCCTAAACTTTCGAATTTGTTGAGATATTTTATATATGAACAATATGCATAAAGGTAAACTCTTAGAAACTGCTCTTCAGTATTAATGATACAAGTGGAGATTCTTGTGTATACTGTAGAAGGGAACAGCGCCACATAGAAGTTAAGTGACAAGAGAAAAAAAAATTGTTACAATTCCATTTTTTTCTTCTTTTAAAAGTGAATAGCTGACCTGAAATTGAGCAAAATAGAAAGGATTATTGGCCAATTATGCAGGACTTTACCCAACAACAAAACCAAAAATAAACTAAGAAGGAGGCTGCTAAGAAAACATTATACAGTGAAAGAAGGTTGTGCTTTATCACAATAAAACTAATAACACCAATGAGAACAAATTGGCAATCTATATGAATAAGGGATAAAAAGTACTATTTTGGACATACCTTGGAGTAGAAAGAATAAAATGACAAAGGATATGGAATGCATCTTGGACAGTGGACAGCATTGTTATAGCAGAAGCATCATCCTCTTCTATAACTAACTGCTTCCTTTCTGAATTAACTGATTTAGCAAGTGGTAGGCATAGAAACTTCAATGCCTCCAAGTATAATGGCAGGTAAGTCATAGAAGCCTCACAGTCAGAACCTGACCGTATGCATGTTTGACCATGAAAACATTGATCTTCAACACCAGCTGATATAGAATTATTTTTGCTGCAAATATGCAAAGCACCAAGCAAAGGTGGTGTCTGTAGCATTTTCTGATTTTCAAGTAAGGCTTCAAGCAGACATTCAAATTTCAAACTTCCAGATGATGCAAGATCTCCAACTCTGGACCGCAAATTACAACTAACAAGGAGCAATCCAGCAGCATAAAGCCTAAGTATTGAATTGATGGGTGCTGTAACCTGGAAAACTACTTCGATCAAAGAGGAATATAAAAAAATGATGATAACTGCATAAACAAAAAGCACACAATAGAAAACATCGGCAGAACAATACCCGTTTAAAATGTTCTGCTATTTTGTTCAGATATGCTGCAAATGTACTACAAAAACTTGCATTTGCAGCCCGACATTTATTGACGCAGTAATCTACAAGTTCAATAAATTCTGTTCCAGCATTTCCGTCTTTAAGCTGAAAAGATAATTGTAAATGATGAATATAAGAAGAAATCACTTGAACTCTAAGCATAGAGTTAGACAGACACTACCTTGCACTCAGAAACAACACAATCTAGTATATTGATAATATACAAGGATCCATGCTCATGTAGTGCGAACAGTGCAGAGCACATCCGTTGGGCAATCTGCATTTGAAATTGTATCAGGTGGCCAGTGAAAGATTTATTGATACATCTATCAAAAGCTGAGAACTGAGTTACCTTGTAGACTTGATCTTTGATGGGAGACTTTACATATTCAGTCAATGTCATTTGGCAGAACATAATTACAAAATCTCTATCAAAGAATGATGCCTTCCCCAACAAATTCAATGCGCATTTACCCAAAGGAACCACTAACGTTTTGTGTAGCTTCTCATAAAAAGTGGCATCTAATCTCCTACAATAATCAGTATAATAAACAGGCATTTTAACAGCTGTACCAGTATAGAGCATACGAAAAAATGCAATGTATGGAACTGAATACTCTCTTAGAAAGCAGTAGTTTAAAAATGAAATACGACTAAAGGTTTTGTAACAAGTAGCAGACGAAACCAATGCAGTAGTTTTACTTGTCATGCAATTATGTAAGGAATCATCCTCTGGTAATTGATATTGTCTTTAAAATTAGGGAAGTAATGCTAACATTACAACTCAGCAACAAATTACAAAACAGGGCTAGCAACAATTAACTATGAGAATGAAGATACCTGAGCCATGGCCTTACTTCCTCCACCATATCAAGCACCCTCCTGAAGCATTCATGCTCTTTAGCAGAACCCGCTGCTGCACACCTCACTAGCACCACCGCAATGTCCACGATCAACGTGCACAAGTCTTTGTCAACTCCACGGCTCTTATCCACTTCTGGAAGCATCTTCCCCTTCCTCTTTGCCGCCAACTGAAGCTTCTCCAGGAGCCGCAAACCCTCGGCTTCGGCGTCCCCGTCGCGACCACACTCCAGGAGGCGGTGCATGAAGTTAACTCTCTGGAATTCGACCGGGTAGGACTTGGAGTCCAGTTGAGAAGCCACGGCTTCCAAGCAATCCAGGCAGAGGCTGTAAACCTGGAAGAGCTCGCGCACGACGGCGTCATCCTTGGCGGCGCCGGATTTGGAAGCCTGAGAGAGGCGTTTGGAGAGAATGGAGAGGGCGCCGGGGAGAAACGGAAAGAATCGCTTGGCGAGTGCACGGATTAGGGTTTGGTCGGGTTTGGACTTGGAGGTTTTGTTGGTTTGGTAGAGATCTGAAAGGGGGCGGAGGTAATCGGAGGCTAGGGCGTGGATGCCGGCGGAATCGGAGGACTGAAGCTTGGAGAGGAGAGAAGAATCGGTGGAAGCGGAAGCCATTGCAGGATAATGGAATTGGAAGGTGAAGAAGGAGAAGTGCGATGGTGAAGAAACGGAGAATGCGAGAGAGAGTGAGAGAAGAGGCGAAAGTAGGCGCCAATAGGCAGCGCTTCATTTCAAACTTGTAATAAAGTGGGGGGGTCACATGTCTTGCGCCTTTTTTTTTTAAACAATTGGAAGCTTGCCAAAAAAAAAACAATACAAGCTTTCGACAATTTAAAACATTATAAATCGAGTTAATCCTCAATTTGGTACTTGGATTTTGATTTCTAAAATTCAAAATTTATCTGTTTAGTTAATGAAATTAGAAATATAAATCATTTTGATCTTTAGAATTTAAATATTGGATATTTGGTCTCTAAGGATCTATTTAATTTATGGTTTCATTTTTGTTTGTTTAATATCTAATGTATTAAAGTGACTCGCAAATTATCCTCTTAATGATTAAATAAACACTATTTTAATTCAAAGAACCAAAGTGATGCACACTGATATTTCAATAATACTGTATGGTTTGACATATACTACCGCATAGTATTGTAGAACACAGATTACTGGTGGTTATTTTTTTAGTTTATAAAATAAACAAATTAAATATAAAAACAAATCAAAATCAATGCTCGATATTGCGTCCAACATGATCCTTTTGAACCGAACACCATTTCCCCTTGCATTTATAGGAGACTAAACACACAAATTTTGAATGTCATGGATCAAATCGATCTACCCTTACCATTTCATTGACGAACTAATTTGAGTATGAATTAATTATAAATATCAAATGTTATATAATAATAATAATAATAATAATAATAATAATAATAATAATAATAATAAAACTATGCATCAAACCGTATTAACATAAAAAAATGGTTAAAAGGTAAAGTAGCACACCAATCAAGGTTGGTTGAGTGGTATCAAAGTTAGTCAAGTGCCATGTAAATTCATTCATTTCTTAAAAAGTGTTAGGTTTAAAACCTAGAAAGAATAAACCATGTGTGAGGAGGAACATTAAGTAACTACAAGTAAATGACGTATAGTTAAAAAATTTTAAAGACCAAAATTGCGAAAGCAACAAATCTGTATTTCAGCCCTAAACTCTAAATCTAAAACAAATCGCCACATGAAGTACCAAACAACAAGTTTATTTGATAGTTTTATGTGAAATAAATTTTCGAAAAGTAGTTAACAAGTTATTTGATATTGTGTAATAAAAGAAATGTTATATATGTTTTTAATCTCTGTAAAATAAAAAATTTTGTGTTTGATTCCCAAATTTTTTTTGTTAGATTTTAATCCCTGTCATTAGAAGATATTGTTAAATGTGACATATGACACCACACGTGACGTGTCGCGTGACACATTTAATGATGTTATGTCACATTTAACAGTGACGTCAATACTTAACATCTCTTGCAGAGACTAAAACCTATTAATTTTTTTTAAGGACTAATGTTTAATGAAAATATTTTCAGAGAAAAAATACAATTTTTTTAATTTTACAAAGATTAAAAACATATTTAATCCTAAAAGAAAATGTCTTATATTCTAGTAAAAAAAATCTTTTTATAGTGGAATTTATGTATATATTTTGGGCCTCGAAATTATTTTAGATCGCATTTTGATACAAAAGATACGAGAAACCCAATTCAGAAGAGGGAGACACAAGTACCAAAAAGCCCAAACCCGAATAGCCCAAAACAAACCTTAGCGTGTCATCGTTTATATACTAAAACCCTCGACGGAGGTTGAAGAAGAGTGATTGCAAAAAGTAAACAGAGGGCGCCAGTGAAGCAGCAGCAGAAAAAAATGCCTAAGTCGAAGAGAAATAAACAAGGTTCGTGTTCCTCTTTAAACACTATGACTCACTCACTCAGCTCTCAGAAATTCAAAGTTGGTGATTGGTTTTTTCTTCATCTTATTTTTTTTGGTTGGTTATTTGCCTAAAAAAACGCAGTTACGCTGTCAAAGACGAAGAAGAAGGGAAGGGATCACAAAGAAGCGATAGTGAGTTCCATAAAGGATGCAGCTGAGAAGTACTCTTCGGTGTACGTGTTCTCCTTCGAGAACATGAGGAACCAGAGGCTCAAGGAGCTGAGGGAGCAGCTCAAATCGAGCAGCAGGTTCTTCCTTGGCTCCAACAAGGTGATGCAGTACTCTCTGGGTCGATCTCCTGCTGATGAAATTAGACCCGGTCTTCACAAGATTTCCAAGGTTGTGCACAATTTTGCATCTTTATTTGTTTTTTCTTTGAACAATTTATTTTTTTTAAATAAAAATTTCTTATGTTCTATTGTTTTTGTTCTTTGTACTGTAGCTATTGCGAGGAAATTCTGGGATGTTCTTTACCAATTTGTCAAAAGAGGAAGTTGAAAGGTAACTTCGGCAAAGCTAGTATTTTAAAGGAGTATGTTAGTGCTGTTATATTTTGCTAAGAGTATTTGTGTAGGACTAGAAGGATATGAAACAAAACTAGTTGATTCCATTGCCTTTACTATAGTCTCAATGAGAAGCTATCTATAAAGATAGTGTTTTCCTTTTTTTTATTTTATTTTTATTTTATTTTTTTCATTTGAAGAATCTATAGTTTTTCTTCTTCTCAGATTGATTATTGGTGTGCGCACGTGCCTTTTTTCCTTGTATATGTCTATCTACGTCTTGAAGATGACACGAAATCATTATGCTTAACTTCTTGTAGTTAAGAGAAAACAATTGCGGAGTAGAATTACTTTTATTCACATTTTTAACCTACTCGTCTTAGGTGTCTCATTTTCTTTCGTTGACTATGTGTATAACCTTGTAATACTTTTGTGATTCCATTTTGCAGACTGTTTAATGAATTTGAGGAATATGACTTTGCAAGAACAGGAAGCCTTGCAACCGAAAAGGTGCCTAGAATCCCATTTGTTTTTTAACATATCAATTTTTTAATGCAAAGGACTTGTAAAGGAAGTCATTTGCCTAGGCAAAACAGCTATAGAAAACTTCTGATTTCTAATTGCAAAGTTTTCTTATGGGTGTGATACCGTGGCTTCGTAATTCTCTTGCATTTCATCAGAACTGTTTGCCGGTGATCTCCTTTACTAGAGCGTGGCGCTTATTCTAATTCACAAATACAACTCACGCTTTCATGATTATGTCAGGTGGATCTGAAAGAGGGTCCTTTAGCGCAGTTCACACACGAGATGGAACCCTTTCTCCGGAAGCAAGGCATGCCTGTTCGGTTGAATAAAGGTGTGCTTGCATTGTTATGTAGCCATGGTTTCAATGCACGTGCAAACACTAGACATGCTTAATTTTAAGTCTTCAAAATTTGCAGGAGTTGTGGAGCTTGTTTCAGATTTTGTAGTTTGTGAGGAGGGAAAGCCCTTGTCACCTGAGGCGTCTCGTATTCTGGTTAGTTCTTTTTCTAGTATTACCTAAATCATCCACGCCAAGTATTATTGCTTACTTACTATGAGAGTAGGATGACTTATTTTGACTACAAAATCTTCTTGGCCATCCTCCCTGTCTTCATTTCTCTGTAGGGAGTGACAATGCCATTATTTTCTCTTTAATTTACCCATACTCTCAGATATCAATGATTGTGGCTTGCATTATTGATGTTCTTAAGATAGCGAGACTTGTGTGCTAACTTAGTTATTGCTCTTCTTTGCAGCGTCTCTTGGGAATCAAGATGGCTACATTCCGACTGCACCTGATTTGCAGGTGGACTCCTGATGATTTTGAACTTTACATTGATGGGCCTGGTGATTCAGATGTTGAATGCTCATAGTACCTCAATGCGTTTTAAAAACTTCTAAGATTACAAGATATGATGCATAGGAGGCTACCCTCGTCTACTCATGCAGTGCTGTCGGAGTTTATTGGAGAATGTAGCTTTATTATAGTTTATTGTTGTATGAGTGAGATTTCTTTGAACTAGGCCTCCGTGTTTAACAGGGAAGTGGTGATTAACCATTGTCCAAATTATGGGAATCACAGTTTTGATTTTATTGATTCTGATATTCAATTTCTATTAAATTGCAAGACAACATACACATAAGCATCTCCTGGAAGAAACTCACTACGATCACTTTCAAATTTTCCGTTAACCAAGAAAATTAATGACTTGACTTGGAACGCAAGTCTCTGCACTTACATTTCTAGCTGATTCTACAGTTTCAGCAATCAACTGATTCAGGGAACAAATAGAGGATAGTTTGGTAAACACTTATCTAATGTCAGGATAAAAGTCAAGTTTCTATCATGTCTCCTTTTGGGAATAAATATTCTCATGTAACAAAATTATGGTTTAATTATTCATTAAGGTATAATTCATATATGAAATTAGAGATCAAATATGACGTTATCACATAAAAGATTAACATGAGACAATTTATTTCCGTTTTATAGATGGTATACACTACCCTTATTCGTACCTAAAACAACACAAGGAGGGGAATCAGCACTCAATTTTCAATTAATCACATAGTACAGATCAAGTTTTTCTTGAGCACAAGTAAACATATGTACCGAACTATTCAGGCAAAAGGCATTGAAAAAAAAAATGTGAGAATGAAAAGAAAATCTTTTGACAGGTTAATTCGTTTCCATAAAGTGGCCAAATTGTATCAAGAAAGCACGGATAAGAACATCACTTTCTTATCATGCTAGTTCTAATACTTTGTTTATGCTGCTGTTGCTTCAGCCTTTTTATCCTCCAACAGTTTTAGCTCAATACGCCAATCTTCCAGTTTTGCCAGCTTCTCTAACTGCTCCTGCTTCAAATCTTCTTCTGCAGTTTTCTGCTGGAGTGCTTCTGTCTGTCGAATCTGTGTCCAACAGTCAAATTTTTTTACGAAAACATGAAAAGCACTACGTGAAGAAGATAGGGAAAACTAAAACACATGTACTATGTCATGACAGTCATCCATCCATATAATCTACATGATGGCAAAATTATAATCCCATTCCATGAAGTCAAGGTTAAATAGACCTTCGAAAATATATCCATGTATTTATTCCAGACTCAACTCTCATTTAATAGGTTCTTGTGGAATAGCAATGTTACATACAAATAACCAGCATAAATAATCAAAGAAACTAGAGATAGACAAAAATGGAAAAGGGGATCCATGCTGACTCAAACGAATGGTTAACCGTTAACCACTTAACCAAATATTTGAATGAAGGCGAGAAGTTGATTAAGCAGAAGCAACTCAATAAGATCAGGAAAAAATGGCAAGAGATTAGAGTTTATATATATTATGACAGATACACATTTGCCAACGAGAGTTGTTCTTTGAAGTTTGAAGACAACCAAATGGGCTACTTAGCACTTATAAACTAAGAAAATACAAACGAGAGCGCATGAAAATATTGGGTTGCAGTAACGAACTCTTCTGTCATAGTCATGCATAGTCCATGAACATATGGCTTGCAGTATCGACACTAATGACTCTGGCCATACAGTAGCACCTTACGCACTAACCATGTTACTACTACACCAAAATAGGAAGGAAAGCAAGCAGAAGTATTTGACTTAAAATGACTGATTGAATAGTTTACTTTCCTTGTAAACTATTCAATCAGTCACTTTAAGTCACTTTCCTTGTTAATCTTCAATTCATTCTTCGTTATCTACTTAGAAACATAACAGCTCAATTTCAGGATTACAATTTATGCTTACATTGATCATAGGAGCATTAAAATTCTTAAAGAAACCCTATGCATAACACAGATGAAGATCAGTCAGGGTATCTGGACATGCAGAACAAATGGCTTTCATGTTAAAAGTAATTTCACCAGACACTATCGTTATTAGCTCATAAACAATGTATCTATACCATTAAATAAAGGAAATATCCAAGTTTAACTTCCATTTGGTGTCCAATTTTTTTTCCCCTTTAAAAACATTTCGATGGATAAAATTGTAATTTACCTACCCTAAGTTACATGCACTTTCCTATTAGCAATTTCCACTAGTGCTTATAAAATCTTTACCACTGGATACATGTCGCAGAAAGATATCAGGCATATATCAACTAATGCAGAAACTCGTAAAGCATAGATAGTTTTAGTTGGTGTACCTTCTTCTTCAGTGCTCGAATTCTTTTGTCAATATCTTGACTGGAGCCAATTGGTTCTGAACCTTCCACAGATTCAGTAGGAGAAGTAACGGAAGAACTTCCAGAAACAGCTAGTTCATTCATCTGAGAGGATAGCAACTGGACAGATTCCGATGTGTGATCTGAATTCTTGACGGGTACTCCTTGATTTCCGCTATCTTCCGCTACAGTTGATTCCGGGTTCTTTTCCTTTTCAAGGGCAGCCTGCAAAAAGAAAAGAAAAATGCAAAAGAACCTTGGAATATAAGCAATCTTGAAGAACTTAGATGTTTGGCTTCAAACACTGCAGAAAGAAGCTTTATGTAACAGTCTTTGAATCCACCTAACTTTCAAACTTAAACCTTACACGCTAAAGGCAATGTGACATACCTGAAGCCGCTTTTCCTTCTTCCTTTCATTCCTCTTAACAGATTTTGTCTTTGGTTTGGTATCCAATGCAGGATCATACCCTGGGGGTCCACTCTGTGATGCCATCTCCTTCCTTAACTGCATCATCATCAATTCATCATCATCCAAAATCAGGAAACGAGAAAAATGGAGGTAACACGCAAGAAAGCCTAAGCCAGCCACTCATCAAAAAACTTGCAAAATTAGCTAATCTTACTCATTGTTCAAATCTTGAAAGAGAAACAAAAACACGTTTCAGCAAACTGTGCTAGTAAAAAAATCCAATCTTTACCAAGTCAAAAGTCTCAGGACGCAAAAGGGTGGCATTAAACATGTTTAAACTTTCAATTCGTCAAAAATTCCAAGAAACCAAAACAATGGGGTCAAGTAAAAAGGGAAAAAGATTCAAACTTTGGAAAGAAAGAGAATGATTATGAGATTAGGGGGAAATGGTACGAACCAGTGCAGGTTTTGGTTGATAAATGGCGACTTCTTCCTGAGGCGTATAGCCAGCTCTGATGCGAATGGGCTTTCGGAGGGTGCCATCGGGTCTTCGGGTCGGGGCGAGGATCCTCTCTCCTTCTTTTAGGGTTTTGCTGAGTTCTGCTACTTGCAGCTTCGACTGTTGTTCTTCGCTTCTTCTTCCTTCACTCGTCGACATCACTGAGAAATGAGAATGAATGAGTGTGGCACTTTGGTTTTGAGGGCTTTTTGTTTTTTTAAGACAAGTGAAATGAAGTGATTGATATCAATGACAATCACCCTTCTATTTTACTCTGTTTTAATATATTCATATTCCCCCTTATTTTTTGGGTTCTTGGATGCGGCCCACACCTTCAACGAATCAATTTTCCCAACAGTTTTTTTTGAATTTTACTTGTATTTTTTATATATATTTTATGTGCTCTGATAATTAAATTTCAACTGATTAGTAATAAATAATGTTACAATTTATCTTGTTATTTCAACCTTGTTTTTTTTCACTTTGTTAGTTTGTAATACGAGCGCTTTGTAAAATGGAATAGTAAGATTGGATCATGCATTCGAATAATAACCTCACCTTCTTAATAGCAATATGATCATTGAAACCATAGGAGGAATTGAAAAATAGCATAGAATGAGAATCTTTGGAAAGTAATTGGTGATCGGTTGGATAAATATAGTAAAGGGTTAAATAAGGTTTTTAGTTCCTGTAATATCAAAAAGTTTGTGTTTAATCCTTAAAAAAAAAATCGTTAGGATTTAGTCTCTATAAAAAAAATTTGTTTGTTTTTAGTCTCAACGGTCAGTTAGGGTTGGGTGCTGCTATGTGACTGTTAAGTTAGTCATGTGGCATAATCCATATTCCACCCCCATTAGTTGACCCACCCGAATGTCCAAACTCAACACGATTTTAAATTAAAAAAAAAAATAGGACTCACCCTCACCCACCCACTGTTCTCCCTCTTCTTTAGATAGCACCTAACCACTCTTCCCCAAATCCCCAACCCTAACGTCATCTCCCTCCACGCAAGTGTCACCGTTGTCGACACGTTGAGCCCCGGTGAGCCCAAACGGTTGTGCATCTCAACACGTCGTAGAGGACAATGGCGAACATCGCTGCGACGGAGGAGAGTGTGAAGAGCGTCACGTGCTCCTTCTTCTCAAAAGACCCAGCCTTCGAGAACTCAATGACTAGCCTCCGGTAGTCCCTGGAGACCTCTGAGACCTTGAAGTCCTTTAGGTGGTAGCAGGTGAAGCCTGGGTGGTAAGTGATGAACGCGTCGGTGACATCCTGCCCGGCCATATTCATGATCACAATATCGCCGCCAAGGTGCTCCTTCACCCAATCGGTGACATTGTAGACCTTCCCCTAGATCGAGATCTAGAGGACTTCAGGCTTGTTATGCTTCTTTAGCACCTCTGGAGCGATCTACTTCTTGTTGCCAACCATTTCTCCCATGGTTGTGCAAAAGGGATCCTGATTTGTTTCAGGGGATCCAACGCCCCCTCTCCTCCTCTCTTTTCTATTTTTCTTTGATGGATGATTTTGCTTGTTATTTCTAAAGAAAGTAGTTTTGAATGTCCTTGGGGGAGACTTATATGTACGTTTCATTTAAGGTCTGTTAATGTATCTACAGAATTAAGCAAAATTAGAAATTTTCTTCCTTATGTTGTTTCTGTTAATAGGACCCTAGCTATTTACTTTTACAAACTTTTGCTTTGGAAAACCAAAAAAATTGATACTAGTTCAATGGGTTCAACTAGTCCTGACTAATGACAGGGTTAGGGATTTGGGGAAGAGTAGGTGGTGCTATTGAGAGAAAAGGGAGAAAATTGGGTGGATGGGTGAGGGTGGGTCCTTTTTTCAAAAAAAAAAAAAAAATTGAATCGGGTTGGGTTTGGGCATTAGGGTGGGTCAACTAATAGGTGTGAAATATGGATTATACCATGTGGCACGCCACATGACGAACTTAACAGCGTGCCATTCTAACTGACAGCAGAGACTAAAAACGAACAAAAAAATTTACAAGGACTACATTCTAATGAAAAATTTTCTAAGGACCAAACACAAACTTTCGATATTACATGGACTAAAACCTTATTTAATCCTATAATAAATAATGAATAGTTACACAAGCTTAGATACATACTCAAGTTTTATTTGTCAAATAAAGTTTGATAGTAATCACTGTTTCTCATTTTCTTAGGTAAAAGTGAAAACAAAAAACTTACTAACAATAAAATAAATAAATAATATTAACATGATTCTTATATCTTGGTTGAGGTTGCTTGGCTCTTCAAAACAAAGATACAAATTCAAAATTTTTAAAGTAATTATTGTAAAGAGATTAGACAATACAATTAAAAAACTATCTTGCAATCTCACAAAAAAGAAAAGAGATCATGAATTTTTTTCCCTTGTGATTAGAGTTGATCATATGACTTTGAGTTAGGTATGGTATGAGAAAGTTCCTGGTTGAGTTCTTAGCGTGGTAACGTATCAAATTTAAAATAATAGTTTAAAATGTTAAATTATATTCATGCTTGTAACACAAATTTGCTAATCACTTTAACCCCAATAAAAGTCGTGACCAGAAGCTTCTAAGAGTTCACCTAGAGAGGATCTTTTCTCGTGTAGTAGTTGCGAACCGTGTGCTAGTAGTAAGGGCTCGAGGAAATGGGCAAATTTATGGTGAACCTCATGCTTCCCTTGTATCAAACAGTACGCCCACAAAAAGTAGGAAACAAAAATTTAAGCAAGCCTTTATGTACTTTAAATTATACATTTCATCCAAGAATCAAGGAATTTCAAGTTCAAAAAGTTTGGGGGCACGAATGACACAAGAAATCAGATCATCAGCATTTGCAATACATGTTACACATTAATTACATACATGATAAAAAACAACTAGTATTCTAAAACAAAAATAAAAATAAAAATTATATGAAGCTGTTCTATACCGGTACAAATGAACAAAATTTTGCAACACTTCTTGTGAAGGGTTGTAGCACAAGTGCAAGATTTTAAATCAAAAGCAGCACAAGTGTCCTAAAAGAAAGCTGTTAAGAGCTTATTCTCGTTTATCCTCCTCTGATTCATCATCTTCGTCAAAGGATGCATCACTTCTGGGATTCTTCTCTTGCTTGACCAAACTTACTTCACCTTGACCTTCCTGCTTTCCCTTGGTTAGAGACTGAGTTTCTTCATCATCAGATGCTTCTCCCATTTGCTCTGAATACGCATACCTATTGCATAGTAGGTGGAGGCAAATCAAACACAAGAAGTGAGACTCCCCCCTAAGCTATTTGAATCAAACATTTCATGAAATGGCGTGCTATTTTTTTTCCCTTTCCATTCGGTCACTTAAATTGGCCACACAACACTACAGCAACATTAGTCAGACATAAAAAAATAATAATAATAATAATAATAATAAATAGTTCAAAAGAGAAGAAACTGCTAGGGTTTCAAACTATAAAGTTCACCTAAACACGTGAACACTAGGTAACCCAACTATCGTAAACTCGTAGGAATTTACTTATTTTGAAAATAATACTATTAAAAATATTTATTATATTTATACATAATATACTAAACTTCATTATAAACTAGGTGCAAGTCAGGATCTTTCTTCCAATGTAATAATAAAGCATGCACACGTTATAAAGAGTGATGATACAAATTAAAACCATAGATAAACTAGTAGATCACAACTTCAAAATGCAAAATGTCAAAATTATTTAATTTAGGGCATCAAAATCTTCAATTTTGAGAGCCTTAATTTAAAGTACTACTTGCGGAACACTGTGTTTCGGCACTTGAAAGACCAAATTCTGACAAACATAGTGAACCTGCAAGTTTATCGCAAGTCTATCCAAGTTCACCCGAATTCATCCAAATCCGTGTTTTAAAGTGAATAAGCTAGATTTGAAGACCTAATACTCATAAAATCATACAAAGTTCAACTCATAGACACATTTAACTTACTGGACCTAACACCATAATATGCCTAACCTCCAACCCCAAAAATAACCTGGAAATCTTCCAAAGGAGAAATGCTTTGTCGATGCAATTTTGCTTTACAATAGAAGTTTCCTCTTAGGACAAGGCAACTGATCAGAAGAGTTGTAAATCTCAAAAATTAAAGCCTAATTACTGATGAGATTCATTAAAAAATTCATTTCAACATAGAGATACAATGAATGATAAATGTTGGGATTGACTGAAAAGTCATGATAATGATTTAAAAAATGCAACTCACCTTTGAGAGCTTTGGGATGGAGCCCAGAGATAGCATATAACACAGAGTAATCCGAATGCTAGAATGTCCCAAAAAGCAGTGATGATCCAAGCACTCTGCCAGCGCTCATTGAAAGGATCCGTGGCTTTGAAGTATACCTGCAGAAGCAAAAGTAGCATGTGGGTGATTGCAACCCAGACGACAAATTGAAATATGAACATTACATGACAGTGAATTTTCATAAGAAAACAATATTCCACAAAAATTTATTGCTAAGATATAAGAATTTTCTTTAATAAACTGGAAAACATTAATAAATGGGAAGCTAATCACGATCTAAACCGAAAAATTCCTTTCTGTCTGGCTAACGTAGGATGAGGTACGGGATGGATGAAGTATGAGTTTCTTCAGTTTTCAGAAGAAAAAAAAATGACAAGCCTACCACCATTTGAACAAACTACAAATAATGGGAATGAAATGAAAAGGGACATTTGAATCTATATGCGCATCCTATTGAAAACAGAAGAAACACACACACACAAGCGTATACGCAAAGTCATTCCATCAAGTTTGTGAGGGTTGCCAATTGCCATGCAAGAGGCAAGCTGGGGCAAAAGACATGCTCATTTCAGGAGCTTGAGAGCTCTTAGCTGGGACATTATATGCCAGTGCCAACTTAGCGAGTTTTTAGGTATTTTGGCTCCTTCCTTAAGCTATTCTTCTTTGTTTCTCTATTAACCAGCCAAATTACACAACACCTTTTTTCAGGTCAACTCGTATCAGATAAGAGAAGGTAGGCTCATTACAATTGAGGGATAAGTAGAAGGATAGGCTCATTTTCTAAATGAGAGACAAGCATAGAAAACAAGCATTCAATCAAGAAAGTTTGAAAAGTGCTAGTAAATTAAAGTAAGGATCAGACAATTTTTTGTTTATATTAATTTAGCTTTTAGTTAATAGACTTCCATGTTATATTATAGTGTACAAGACAAAATATATTGATTATCATTTATCAGCCTTACCTCATATCCTATCCAAGCAACTGAGGAAATCACTGTTACTGCTAGTGCATTTGAGAACTTTCTATATATATCCAACTTAACAGAACTCCGTTTTGCCTGAAAAACCAAGCCAGGGGAAAAACATTGGTCTTTTAATGCTAAACATATTGGGAAAAAAAAGGAAATTAGGAAAGTCGAAACATAGAAATTCAACAGTGGATGCTGCAATGCTAGAAACAATAGGTACTTGAGGCAAGGATACCTGCAATTGTTCCAGTGTTCTTGAAAGAGATGTAAAAATCCATAATATCAAAAATGCATCCAAGAAAGCATCAGGAAGAACTAGAAGTAGCCTTGCCCTTCCTGATACATCATTGATGGTCCCCACGTATTCAGTAATATCCAGCAACTCTGATGCCAAGAAGTAAGTTATTCCAAGTAAAAGAACCTTTGAGGTAAGACCACCAAGAGTAGGTCGCACAACACCATAGCCCATTGAGACACATAGAATAAGAAGTCGTGATATTGTTTTTCTTATAGCCCCAATAGTAACAACCAATGTTGTGACCACAACAGGTCTCGTTCCAGTATTGTTGAAATTGACATAATCCAGATACCAGAGAATCATCTCAAACAATCCAAGAGCAATGACAGCTGTGATACAGTGTTGAAGTTGCAGTACATCATTCCAAAACCTCACATACTGAAGGAACCAAACGACGCTAAGGCAGACATAAGCCAATGCCATAAATACATAGAACTTCTTTAATGGGGCCATCCTACCGGGTAAATATCCATCAGGGTTTTTCCAGATTGTCTTTCCTTTCATCATCATGTCCTTGAGCTTGGGGTCACAAGCCACAAAAAACAAATTATACATTCCAGTCTTTGTGATGGAAACCTCCTTAAAATCTAGACTTGTAGTTTTGGATTTTCCCTTGAAATGTACATCTAAAATGACTGGCCAATTGATGTCCATTGCAGACGGCCGTCTAAGAACCTCTCCTTGCTTACAACCTTCCATTTTAGCTAAATCAGCGGTGCAACAGATTGCCCTTTGTCCACCATAAGCAGAACCACCTATGTTATTACGATCAGCAGCCTCAAAAATTATAATGTGTACTGGCCCAGTACCACGCTTGGCAGCAGATCTGGTTCTCCAAAAGGTGATGTTCTCAAATCTATATCCCAAAAGAGAAAAAGATCAGTGTTTTCCCTTATGCTAGGCAAGTAATTCAAAGATGAGGTTAGAGATGCATTACTAAATGCATACACACAATATCTACCATTGCCAATAATACTAAAGACAAATGTTCCATGCTTCAATGTTGCTCTCCTAACCAATGCATATCTTTCATGGTTCATTGATCCCTCAGTTCGTAAAGACTACAACAATATTTTGAGGTGAAAGACTGATAGGTAAGGGATTCATAAAAGAAGTTAACCTAAGCACCAGCTCTTATCTTATCAAGGCAACACCATTCATAAATATATGATGCATCTTAGATCCAAGAGACTAACTAATTAGGCCAGAAGAAGAAACTTTGAGCAAGACTAATTTGCCTTAGCCCAAAGTTTAGCTCTAACCATTTGTTATGAACAGAGCAAACAAATAAATTGTGTCAGTGACGTTAAAAGTTAACACTTTCCCTGCAACTTTTAAATCATAGATTAGTCCCATTTTCTTTTTTTTCACCCAAATCATAGAAATTCACGAATCCATCTAAATTAGGCATAAGCAATGCACGGTTTTGCATTCTGTTCGAACCAATCTCAATCTAAATCAAGCAACGTGAAGACTCTCACCACGAATTGAACACTTTCTAACAATTTACATACATACAATCAGTCAATCAAAGCTATGAACTTATTCTGCAGTAACTACTTGTATCAGTTAACTAACACCTGTAACAAACTAACACTCAATTAGTTATAAGTTAGTTACAACAGATTCAGCCTCCGGCATTTTACTCTCAGCTCGAGTCTAGTTAGTCTCTAACTAACACTCTCCAGTCCAATCCAAATCGCGAGCATTTAGAGAAAGAGATTACCGGATGTAAGCACGGCCGTCGTGGATGGGGTTGGATTCCGACGGCGGAGCGGCGCCGGAAAGAGAAGCGGCGATGCCTTCGCTGCCGCCGGAGAGAAGGTAAGAGTTGCCGACATCACTGAATGATTCGCGATCGTAGATGTGGATGGACGCAAAGGCAGTGAATACGACACAAGATAAGAGGTACAATCGGAGCGAAGCTCCGAAGAAGGTGGATCTCGTTGATCGAAATGCTGAATACATGGCGATTCAGAGGGAGATCCACTCAGATTTGGATCTCCGAGAAGAATGCGTAAAAATGGGGGAAAGAGGGAAAGAGAGTGAATGAAGTGTGTGTGTGAGAGAGAAGAGTGAAGTCACCGCCATGTAATGTTCGTTGCAACGTCACACTCTCCACAGGGTACGACTTTGCTTCACGCGCGGATGGTGCGGGTGATCCTCGTGTCGTTGGCACGTCGGTCAGCTCAGCTCAACCATGAGCTAACCAAGTTGGGTCTTTCAGCCCATATCCATAGTTGTTTGTCTTGCTCCTCGTCGGCCTTCATCCTATGACACGGCCCAAATGTGAAAGTAATGCGGCCCACTATGTGCAACCACAAATCACCAAAAAATTAAAAAATTTAAATAGTTTTTTTTAATCTACCTGAAGTCTACTTTTGGGTCTACTAAATGGAAATGGGTCTGAGTAGGTTTTCTCTTATTTTTTTTCCTTGGGCAAATGCCTTGTTTAGTCATCGTATTTTACATTAGGGGACAACTTAGTCCCTAAACTTTAAAAAATGACTAATTGGTCTCTCAACTTTGCTAATGTGGGACTCGTTAATCCCTCCGTTAATAGCCCTCTAACGGCTCATTACGTGGTCGTTAAGCTCACCGTTTCGTCCTAGTCATCACTGGCCCCACTTTCTTCTCTGTCCTATTCACACACAAGACCGTAAAATGATGTCGTTTTGCAACACACCAAACAACGTCGTTTTGCCCCCTTGATGAACAAACCAAACTTACCAAAACGACAACGTTTTGAATGCTCACAAACGACATCGTTTTAAAACCTGAAGAACAAAGATGGATGAGACAGAATGGTCATCTTCTTCCAAACGGCTCTCATTGTTTGTTAATGTTACTTGCTTTTTTTTATGACTTACACTTGTTTTTAGTCATTAGCAAACTATGTTTATGTATATTTATTCAGGCGTTTATTCATTAGAGTTGTAATGTCTATTTATTGTTTTATAAGAGTTTGTTTCTAGGCACTATTATCTATAATGGTATAATATCAAACACTGATTCTATGCAACATCAATGATTCATTTTCTCTTGTTTATATTCATTACTTTATTTAGGACTTACAAAATATTAAATAATGTGTTCGTTCATTGAGGCCTTTAGCATTTGTTTCTTGTTTTACTAATGTTTGTTTTATAATGTATAATATGAAACCTCCATTGCATGAAAATTGCAAGAATGCAGGTACATATAAGCTCACCAAAAAATCTATAATCCTCATTCTATCATGTACAATAACCCAATACCCCCTATACTCAAACTAAAAAAAACATTGGACCTACTCCACCAGTGTGAACAAACGTTCTAAAATGTTGTGAACAAAATTGCATTCATCAACAAACAAGATTGATTGGCTATCATGAACAAACAAGTTTGATAATAAATTTCTTGTATAACATTGTGAATAATGCTCCAATCCCAAAAAATGCAAAAATATGTGACCAAGTCTCATCTTTCACGGCTTGGGGTTTGTCTTCTACATTCTTGGAACTCTAGATGAATGACTTTCCTCTTTATTGTATGTAAGGATCTAGTAGTTAATTTCTCTATCACCACCCTTTTTAGAGGTTCTTATCCTCCATGTAAAACCAATCTTGTTAGCATAGTTGTTGTAGAATGCTTTGACTTGTTCTAAAGAAGCGAACTTCATTCCTTCTTTTGGCATATTGTTATTAGAGTTCCTTGAATCATCCTAATAAATAAAAAGCTCTAGTGTAAGTGCAACACTGGTAAAATTAACTTCACATGTACATATATTTTATAAAACTTCTAAACATATGCAATCTTCTAAACAAATGTTAATACATATATGAACAAACATAACATGGTATCATAAACAAAGATTACAAGTGAAATTAAACAAACGTCAACAAATGTTAGTATCTCAGTCTTCAAAAATAAAAGTTATGAACAACATATTAGAATATCATGAAAAAAAAACATTACAATTGAAATTAAACAAATATTAACAACCCAACTTCCTAAACAAACGTTAATGTGTATATGAACAAACATAGCATATTATCATTAAAAAACATTGCAGAAAAAACAAACAAACGCTAACAAACATTAATAACCTAGCTTTCTAAACAAACATTAATGCATATGTGAACAAACAAAATATCATATCATGAATAAACATTTAAGTAAAAATAAACAAACATATATTTTATGAAGAAAAACCCAACAATCAATCTAGTGTATGCATTCATTTAAATCACACAAATCTGCCCACGAACATAAAAAAAAATAATACAAATTTGATGGATCTATTATAACAAAAACGATGAACATAATTCTAAATTAGCTCATCCATGTTATCAATTTGTTCCGGTGTTTTCACGATGAAATCAATCGTGTGAAAAAATCGAAATGACGAACAACATATACAAAGCAACAACATGGATTAAAGTGACGAACAACAGATATGATGAGTAATAGTAATGAAGCAGTCACGAGTTGTAACACCCCTAGCTAACTAGTTATGCTTAAGTCGTGTGCAATACTCACTAGGTTGTTAAATAATTGGTGGGAATACTTATAATCCTTCATTACTTTTCGAAAATACATGTTTAGGGAAAATATGGACCATTTTAAAACTTTTTCCTGCTTGTGATTCATTCTTAAAGTATGAGTCACGCGGGATATAATACAAGCGGTAGAGCCTTGGACTTACAACTATTAATTACTCCTAGTATAGTCAGTTAGGTAAGCACACATATAGTTCATCAAATAAATTTACAACAATCCACATAGCATTATAATAAGTTACATATACATAGCATATCCAACAAAATACATTGTTAAATCCTTACAACCAAAGGTCTATCTAATGCACAACTATATTAGCTCGTCTTCCCAGCCTCTAGGTCTTGCCTCCCTGATACCAGCGGCCCTCCTGCTGCTCTTCGTAGCCCTCGTCTGCCCCTGGAATCATGAGCAAGTGGGGGTGAGAACGTGTCTTCCTCAGTGGGATACCTTAGCGTAGGGTTTACTTATTCATCTCGCTTATGAACCAAGTCACTCAGGAGATCTCTATGTGTTCATGCATACTACGTTCCTACTGATTATTATCCTTCTCCTATTCCTGAGTAGCTTTATCTATCTTACTAGGTGACGGGGAATTCCTAGTCTTTTCATTATCTACATTTTCGTGCTTATTAACTTTATTCGCTTGTTCATATAGGCCGTCTCGAGTATTCTCTTGATAGTGCTTACATTTTATGTCTATTTGCATTCATATACTCATACATCACATACTCATGCATGGGGGCATCGGGGATTTTCTTACGCTTCCGGTCAGACTCGGGAACCGGTGTCGCGTCCTTCTTGTTACCTCTAGTCCAGCTACAACCACTTCATTTCCCATATTAACGACGACCAGACATCACTTTAACCTGAGTGGTTGTGAACCACCAATGGAAACTTGGGTCCATTATCGACTATCAATAGGGCGAACCATCCACCTTGCGGGACGGCGCGGGGTCCGTCCTTTCGACACAACCAGGCGTGGACTCGTTCACATCATCATTATCATTATCATTGCTTAGGTGTGACACCACCCTTATAACATTCATCTTTCTTTTCTTTCTTTTTGTTAACATCATTGACCAATCCATCTTGTTCGACTAGTGAGGGGCTTGTCCGTAGACGTGACAAGAGATGGACTTCCTATTATATAACTACGTACTTGTCTTAAGGTACACCGAACCCACAGTGGCTGGAACCTTTTTAGAACATCACTTATTCCCTAGCGTTCAATTATGATCTTTAAGCATTAGGTGACTACCTTCTAGTTGTCTCAGGGTGTCCTAACGTTTAAGTGACAACCCTGTCCTCATGATGCGTGCTATTATAAGTACAATGAATCAGCAGTTACCTTCATATACTTTTCTAAGTTTCTATGTTAGTTGGAACATGTAGGAAAGTTACACTCTTAAGTTCTTTAATGGTCATTCGGATGCCAAGGCTTTGTCATTCGAATAACATAAAAATTGGGCCCTTGAGTTGTCAAAATCATGTAACTTTAGATCAGGCCACTCAGCGGCTGGGCAAGGTCGCTTAGTGGGCCGCTCAGCGGGCCGCTGGGCATGCCGCTGGCCAGAACAGTTCCAACGTCAAATTCTTTTCGTAAACCTGAGGCCTTTCCACACAGTTCCAACTTGTACAGTTATATTTTTCTAACATTAAAATTTCTCAAAATAAGCGAGAGCAAGTTATAAGGTAGGGATCAATCGATCAAGCCATTACAAATAAACCTAAATGAGTTGATTGACCAAATACATTGATTTCGAAATGCATCAACTTTGTCCAATGATGATTGTATATTGTGAACTAAGCGGGTAATATTTTAATAATTGTTACATTTATAATCGAGAACTCACCTAAAGGAAATAGCCTAACGGTTGCCCTAAAGAATAGGATAATTAATTTAGAGGAAACTTAGCTAGGTTTTTATTGGGAGAGGGGTCAGGGAATGGTGGATTTAAAGGAACGGATCGAACTTTAGCATAATTACTCACTAAACAAATTAGTTGCAATCATGTTAAGGCCAAATCTAGGGATTTGGATCCTCTAAAAAGTGAGGAAATCACTTTAGAGGATAAAATGAGGGTTTTCATCCTCAGATCTATAAAAATGCCAATGGGTCTCATTTTCACGTTATCAATCTAAAGGTGAAAAGCCTCGCTTTACCCTCTATAGTGAATTTCTCACCTTAGAAGATCGAAACCATAAATCTAGATGTCCGAGTACATGTAACACAAAAGATTGGTTAATGGTCTCTCGGGTGGACACATTCTCTTTGGGTCGTGCATCAATTTGGCCTTTGGGCCAAGATATTGGTATAGCCGAAGATAAACACTAACTATATTTTACAATACATTTTGATGATTCGACAGGGAAAAAAAAAAAAGAAGACATTTTGATAAGGATTTGCCACTAATTTTAGTTAATGCCATAACCCTTATATTATCATGATCTCAAATATTGCTTCACTCAATTTGTAAATTTCTCACTGGTCAGGCCTAATTCATTGAGATCATCAAGAAGTAAACCACTAGTAATTGTATAAGAACTTTTTAAGAAAATGAAACCCCGTCTTAAAGTTATGAATGATTGCTCGATCTTGAATGTCAAAGGTAATCGGCAAAGATTTTCAAGTTTACTAAATATGGTGTGGATAAAAGTAAGAATTCAAATTTTTAGGTTTGCCATATAATTTCTTCTTGAAATAACATAAAATTAAGATTAAAGATCAAAATTTCTGTTTATTTCACATATTTTGCAATTAATTTTGAAAGTTTTATTTATAGTATATTAAAATATTATAAAATGCATGATATAAATATTTATTTCAATTTGACAAATTCCACCAATGTGTTTTATAAGCAAGTAAAAAAAACTTCATTTATTTATTATCATTATCAAGTAAAAACAACTCTTATACACATCATGGTTTGGATATTTTGTATGGATTAACATAAGTTAATGTTATGTTTTAAGATAACTCAAACTGATTCAATGTCAAAATTATAAAAGCCTATTGTTTGGGCCCAATTTTTAGTGTGATAACTGATAACTATTATTGTTGGGCCTATTTTGTTGAACACTTCTTATAGTGTATATTGATGTAGACCTTTTGTAGTTGGACCGTGCTATAATTGGTGGTCTAGGACTAATGTTTATGACACTTTGGAGATGACTATCCTCCTAGCTCCTAAATTAAACATTATTTGTCAATGATACATGCACATAACTAACATGTTTACTATCTATGGATATATAAATAAAACGAACAATACAGTCACATACCAACAATCGTGTTCATTAATTATAAGAATAATTAATCAACCTTTGGGTTGATCCTTAAGTATCTTATAATAATGAACTTCAATTTACCCATACACATCATTATCATTATTTAGCATCCATTCCATCATGAATTTAGAATTATTAAACAATTATAGATTTGACCACTTTGGTGATTAACAAATCTCACATACAATAATTCCAAAATTCTAACATTCTTCTTCATGGGAAATAAAATCAAGCACGCATGAATTTCGAAAGTAAAATTTTATCAATCAATGTGCACTTTGAAGGGCTTCAATATGATACCTAGCCTATTGTACCGAATCCATATATATGTACATATGCAAGACATTAGTGCAACCCAACAAACAGTAACTTCAAAGGCTCCAAATATTATTTACAATAAGAAAAGAAAATGGCTTTACATGCATAAAAAAGATTTATTTGTTGTATGTCAATTGATCATACGCTTTCATGGTTTAAACGAATTTACTACATATAGGACAATTTCGATTCATGCTTTTAACACATAGTTCATGTAGAAATCAATGATCTAAAAAACCTAATTTTAACATTTTACCAAGAATTTTCCAATTCCATAATTTAGAGCACATACAAGTTGGGAAAACAATTACCAATCATGGAGAATCACAAATTTCACAACCATGCTCTAATACCAATTCTTAGATGTAATTTTCATATTTTAAAAAAATTAAGAGGACTGTTAAAGATTTTGTGTTCTATGATTCTCACATAAATAGGAATCGTGACTTATCCAGATCTATGTTCTTGAAATTCCCATAGTGTGTCTTTCCCTTCTTTCAGTTTTCTTTTCCCCTCTCTTCCTTCTTCTTTTCCTCCTTCTTGGATGGTTTTGAAGAAGAGAATTCTTCTGACTTGTTGCATTAACTTCTCACGTAACCAACTAGTACTTGCATTTAAAAAAAAAAGGAGAGAAGAGGGTTTTATTCATAATTAAAAAAATAATCACACCAACTCTATTAACTATTTTGGGATAACCACCATCACATTAATTCTCTTTTATTAGAATTAGCCTATAAATTACATGTGTCACTATAAAAAGATTATTAAATTAAAAAGTAATCTAACAAGATAATGTCGAATTCATAAACTAAGGAGGACGGACCGATTTAGTATTGAACCAGATATAAAGGAATGAGCCTTTAAACGATCAAAATTCAAATTTTCACTTATTTTTAATTTTAAAATTTAAAAACATAACATCGAAAAATCTCATTGGTCAATAGTACTTGGATTCCCTTGGAGGGAGCTGTTACTTAACGGTAGCACGCCAAGTCAGCATTGTGCACTAAGCCATTACATGCTCTATAGATTATTAATATGATATGATGAGCATTTCACGCAGGATTCATAAAAACACGTCACATGTTTCAATTGGTCCATCCATATTATATTGTACTGGTTATTACACCAACAAATATTCATAAAACACCTAAAAGTACTTAATTTGAAGTTTTTTTAAGACTCATGCAAATTAAGGCTCAAACTCAACAAGTTTAATAATGATAATGTGCTCCATTTTAGATTTTAAATTTATGGTGCAGGTTTGCCCTGCTCTTGAAAATTTGAAGAGCTCACTTGGATAATCCCTCGTCCAGCACCAGAGTTGTATCAGGCTCAAGCATAGGCTCAGCAGTTGCCGACTCAAGAGAAATGACTCCAAGACCTATCTCGTCTTTTGGTATGAAGTTGTTCATGTTCTCAGCCAACAAAGGTTCCTCCTGAGGTGGTGGACTTTGCTTGAACAGAGTCATCATCTGCTGTTGAAACTTTTGCATTGGTGTCAATTGATTGTACACCACAATTGACCGTTTCTTTGAAGGGACATTAGGATTCCATATGTTTGGATTACTCCCACCTAAGAATATATATATATATATATATATGTGTGTGTGTGTGTGTGTTATTTTTTGAAGTATTAGAAACTTGTAATGTTGGAAATTGCAATCAAAATTAATAATTTTAGTTAAATTGATTTTAATGTAAAGTAATTTACAGTTAGTAGTTTCTCTTATGAGTTATAAATTTCCAATCCTTTCATAATCAATTCCAAAGACTATATCAATTATGAGAAGTAGTGTCAACAAAAAAATCAAACATGTCAAAATAAAATTAAAAAAACTCAATTCTATGCTTTAGAATTGATTTTGGAGTTCTTTAACAGTTCCAATCATGCTATTATGAAGATGTGTTTGATTTTTCGTTTGAAGTCATTGGAATCAAGTTTGACATTGTCAAAAGTGACTATTTTTCACTTTTCCAACCATCCATAATCAATTCTAAAACCCTCCCACCAATAATCCAAACACACACGAAAATGGTCACAATAATGTTAAGGAAATATTATTTTGAACACACAGTATATACATTTATAAAATGACGAGGGATTCGTTGACACCGGCATAGGTATAGGTTCTTACACCTTTCAATTACTTTTTATTTAATATCTTTTTTAACACAAAATCATTTTTATACAGTATCACATTAATCCTAAATTATTCAGTATTTTTTTTTTGTGTAAACCAAAATCAATATATATATATATATATATTAATTGTGTTTAAATATGAACTATTTGGCAAGATACTTAATTATAGATCTCTAATTTTTATAAAATTTGACACAAATGATCAAAATGATATATATTTGCAATTCAACAGTCGCATTGATAAAATTTATATTCTATAAACAATTAATCATAGTGTAAGCGTGTCAAGTCTTTCACTGGTGTAAATGAATCCTTCCACGTATATAAATATTAATGTATTATAAACATGTGTATGAAGATAAACGTGTATTGAGGCAAAAAAATATATACATGATGTGTACATGTATGTGAGAAATATGTTATATTAATTTAGTGTAAAAAATAGAGTACGAATAACATTACTAAAAATATTATATGCGAAGAAATATATATATATATATATATATATATATATATATATATGAGGGAAAGAAAATAATATCACTGAGTTTAATTTAATTTTGGATCTTTATTAATTATAACACAATAATTACCTGTGGGTGTTTGTGAATCATGGTCTGAATATTTGTCCTCCACATTGAGATTGTTCTTACTTCTACTGACACTATCAGATGAGTTATTCTGTGATGATGTTTGCTCATTCTTCTTAGGAAGATAGTTGTCGAGGTGTCCTCTCACCTTATACCGTGATCCACAAGCGTTGCACAAGACTGGCTTCTCAGGTGGTCCATTACGCCAAAGTGGGGTGTCTATTATACCCAAAAAAATTAAATAAATAAATAGGAGTAAACTTTTAAATTTTTCTATGCGATTCTCATAATCAATCAAGTTAGTCTCTAAATTATGGAAATAATCATATTAGTTCATAAAGTCGTCAAGTAGGTCAAGTTAATCTCTAGAGAGGCTAATTAGACTGATGCCAAAATGCTAATTTTATCAATTTTTAACAACTTTAGGAGTTAATATGATAATTTTTATAATATGTGGATAAACTTGACCGATGATGACAGCTTAAGGGACAAATTTAAAGGTATACTCAAATAAAAAGAGTAGCGGCTAAAAAGTGAAAACAAATGTAATGCCAATGTGAGGGAAATAAGAGAAATCTTGGACTTTCATAAAACATTTAACGTGTGCTCCGTGAACATTATTAACCATTAATTTTTTTTTACCTTTTTTGTACATTTTTTAAACAACTCAAATTAATGGTAGATAATATTCATAAAGCACACATACATTAAATGCGCTTTATAAACATCCAAGTATTTCTCGAAACAGAAGAACTTCGATTAAAGTTTCACAAAACTCATTAGTTTTCAGTAATAACTTATGTATAGTTGAAAAGGAGTTTTATACATATTGACATTCAATCATATATTGTTTATTAGTAAAAGTGGTTGAGTTTGATATCGATCACTACTTCAAAAGTATTATGTATAAATAACTCATGATTAAATAATTGTATAAAACTATTTTACATTGACCATGCATAACAATTAATTTTTTTTTAAATTGTATATTATGGTTTTCACATGAGAATATTTAAGATATCATTAAAATGACACAAACATAGAAAAATCACATATAACTTATTTGGATTAAAATACTATTTCCTCCCCCTTCTATTTACTAGCCCATTTTCTGTCTCTTCCACCTCACCTTTGTTCTCTCTCATTGCATTAAACATGCTAAGCTTGTTTTTTTTTTTTTTT
>QANU01029220.1:372028-394458 GCA_003254905.1 Nissolia schottii
TGGAAAAACAGATAAATGAGACACAAAAAAATATAGGAGAAAGATAGATAACAGAGAAATAACAATTGTATTATCTAAGTTCTTTTTACAATAGAAGGTGAGCCTATTTATAGGATACAACGGCCCGAAACAAATCACAATCAAATTCAATCAAACATAATATATATTATTCTTAACACCCTCGCTCAAGCTAAAGCTCCACGAGCTTTCAGCTTGTCACAAGCAAAGGTTGTTAAGGAAAAAAAGAGTGGTGCCAAGGACTTGTTCGGAAAACATCGGGGACTGCACAGAGGCAGCAATTGGCAGCACCGAAGACTGCATGGAGGCAGCTGCAGCAACAACGATAGGCAATATCGGAGACTACACGGAGGCAGCGGCAGGTAACATCGGAGACTTCGAAGGAGTCGCCACCGGCAACTTTGTCGGAGAATATGAGAGCTTGGAGACGACGATGGAGAGGGCGATGCGGTTGAGGTGGAAGTCCGGGGTGAGGGAGGCGGCGCAGCAGATGTCGAGGACGCGCTCGGGGTTCTTCTCAGATGAGTCAGGGGAGAGAATGGAGGAGTAGCGACGAATGTGGAGGTAGCGGAGATGAGATTGCTCACGGAGGGTGCCATGGCTCTAATACCATGTTAAACATCGTGGAAAAACAGATAAATGAGACAACAAAAAATATAGGAGAAAGATAGATAACAGAGAAATAACAATTGTATTATCTAAGTTCTTTTTACAATAGAAAGTGAGCCTATTTATAGGCGGCGAACACAACGGCCAAAAATAAATCACAATCAAATCAAACATAATATATATTATTCTTAACATACACACATATATATATAAACACTGTGTTAATGAGTGATAGTGTTAGTTTATGGTTATTGATGAAGAGTTGTGCTAAGATCACATCTCAAATTGATAACTCTTTGACAACCTAGTGTAGTTTTTGGTGAACTTCACAGTAAACTTCATGTTTATGTTAATGAAGTTGTCTAAGAGTTATCAACTTATTTATTTATATATATATAGAGGGTTTGCTAACCTCATTCTTAAGTCAACATATAAGTGTGTAATCTTATAAATTTCTATTATTAACATTTATTATTCTTTAATTTTTTTCTCTTACCTATTTAATACTCTCACTGCTATTTCTCTCAAATAATAAATATTTTATTCCCACGGTTTTTAACAACCTTAATAATGGTTTTATATTTTTCTTATTTCCTAAATATTATATAAATGATTTTATATAAACGAAGTTCACTTAAAATTAGTAAATGTGAGAAAAAAATTAGAATTTTTTTCCCATATTTATTATTTATTACAATAAGGATTTTTTTAACCAATTATTCTTTAGTTGTTTTGAGAATTGATAAAAAAAATATTTTATGAAATTATTATTAAATAATTTTTTATAACATAATAATATTACTTTAACTTTTATTATCACTTAGTTTATAATATTTAGGAGAGAGAATAAACAAATAAATAATAAAGAGGGAATATTAATTAGGTAAGAGAAAAAATGAAGTGAATATTAATGTGGATAGTAAAATTATAAAATTATCCTTCATTATAAGTTAAGAGAAAAAATTAGTAAAGGAGTTTTGTGTTTAAATGAATATGCGAAGGGCGCTAACCTTTACATAAAGTTGTGAAGGTTAGCAAAAACACACATATATAGGTTATAAAAAAATTGAAAAGTTGGGCATAATTTTTAAGTACTATAAATTAAAATCAACAGTTTATAATGTTTTTAAACCATACATTAAGGGTCCTTTAAGATAACATAGTTTATATTTTTTTAAAAATATTTTTGAAAGTCGAAAGTCATATTTTTAGATTTTGGTATTTTATGGAGTTTATTGTTTTTCAAAAAGACAAATTTAAGAGCACTTATTAAAAAATTTATAAGAAGTAAATTTGTATTGAATAAACAAAAATGTGAAGTATTTAATATATTAAAAATATTTGAAACCTCAAAATATTTAATTTTAAATTTTTAATAAGTACCCTAAAACCACTTATTAACTAACATTTTTTAAAAATTAAAATATCTAACTTCTAAATAATCTTAAATTTTAACTTCAAATATTTCAAGATCTTACAAATATTTCAGTCACGAGGTGTTGAGAATTAAAGAAGGGGATAGAACCAAAAAGATAGTCAAAATCTTCTCATCACATAAACGTGAACAATTTGCTCCGGGGGCGTTGGAAATTTCAGTTAGCATTGTAGTTACCATTTTTGTAAGCACACCTGCTTCACGAGACACTCCCCTCACCGAAAAACTAAATCTAATAAATAAAATAAGGAGGATCGAAAAGATAATTGTTTTTTTAATCTCCTAATTGTATTGATAATTTTTCAGTTTCGAACCTATGATAAAAAAAATAAAATTTCTCTTTAAATTTATGTTTTTTTATTTATTAAGTATTTCTTTTGTTCTTCAATATTAATTATTTTAGGCTAATACATAAAAATTAAGAAAGTCATTGAATAACCTTAATTTTACTAAAACAAATAAGGTTCATTTACTAAATTATTCTTTATATATTTTTCTCTCAATTAATTGCTCATATTTTCACTAAGTCTGTCTCCACTAAAAAATAAAATTAATATATAGTCATTAATTTCACATTGAAATATTAAAAAGAATAATAATATAAAATACTTTAATTTTTTAAAATAAACTAATATTAAGAAACAGGGTGTAGGTCTCTACTCACACTTGCTATTTATAACCATTCCAATAAAAATAGATTTTTTAATAAAAAAATCTTATAAACACTAGTTAAGAAAATAATATGGAGAGTTCTTACAATCAGTAAGACCAACCTAATTTAAATGTTTGCATATATTTTTTTTTCTTAACAAAATTAAAAATAATAATTTTTTGATCACATAAAATTCGCATCATTCTGTCCAATAATGGTGGTGCGTGTCGGCACATTGTCTAATACATGAATAAATGTATAAATAACATTTAAAAAGAACGGTTGAAGTGGCCGGCGAGGCAGTCCTCTCGCATGGGTCCCTCTCCCCCCCCCCCCCCCCCCCNAGCGGTGAGACAAAAGAGAGTGGTGCCGCCTCAGCAGCAGCATGTGATACTGTGTGTGAATTGTGGCGTCATTTTTGGCTCAGCTTCCTTCAGGTGCCTGCTGCAGCTGCTCCTCTTCATCTATACAAAAAAACTGCGTCACAATTTTTTAAATTATTTTAATCATATCACATGCAAAAAAAAAAAAAGAACTCTCTTAAAAAAATGCAGTTTTGCCTCTGTTCCGTTTCGTTCGTCTTTCGATATTCGCTCTTTCTGTCTTTTTTGGTTTTTTATTTATTTATTTTGGTAAGGTCGATTCGTTCCTCGAACTCCCAATGTGGCATAAAGTAGTTTCTTGATTGCTCTTTATTAGAGGAACTAGTGTAATGTAATGGACTAATGGCCCCAAATTAGAAAGAAAATCGATATAATGAATTGGATTTTCCTCGTTTAATGAGGAATTGCCATATTGGATGGCAATGAGAACAAAATCTGGACTCTGGCATTGCATCTGAATTATTGAATTGGATGGATTTCAGGTAGTCGTTGGATTGATTCGATTTTCTAATTTTGGATTATATAGATAGGTTTCTTTGATATGAGTAATCATTATTTTTGCTGTTTCTTATGACTGTTTTTAAATTCTGGTTCACTTTCCATTTTTGTCAATCAATAATATATGCATTGCTTGTTAGAGTATAATTGAGGTGTTTCAGAACTACCTTGGTCTAGAAACAAGACAGGGAGCAATTTAATTTTGCTGCTTTAAATTGCCTTGTGTCTCTCTGAGTGTTTATAATCAAGTAAACATATCAGGGATTTATGATGTTAATGTATTTTTTTTTTGTAGTCCCCATTAGCTTTCCTTGTAGTTTTCCTCGAGGCTTTGTTATTATGGCCCTTTGGAAGTTGTTTTTTTATTTTGCAATGTTGCACAAGGTGATTAATAGTTTATTATTTGAAATAACAGTAATCACAGTTGAAAGTTGAAACTGAATCATGGCTGATGATGCCGATCCTTTTCCAAAGTTGGGAAGCGTGTACAGAATGTCCGGTTCCAAATCCAATTGGTCGAGGTGGAATGAAGCTACCACCAAACCGAATTCTGCACAAACTGGCAACTCCAGGGTTGATTCTAGGCAGCCGCAGAACATGACTGGTGGCAGTGCTCCAAGTCCTTGGTTTCCTCCGAATTCGATTTCAAATGCATGGGGAAATCCGAATGTGATTCAAAAGCTGTCAAAGCCTGCTGATGGTGCATCAGCAGGGGCTAATCCCAATAAAAAAGTGGACAAAAGCAATTCTTCACAGAATATAGCTTTGGGGGTAAATGCAAGTTCGAATCACAGCAAGTTCCCTAAAATGTCATCTGTAGCTTCAAAACCACAAGAGCGACCATATGCATCTGTTGGAGTTGACTCAACTCCATCCAAGGAATTTAAAAATGGTCAATGGAAGGATGTAATAATCCCACAACCCCTTAGCCTTTTTGGTTCTGAAATAAGTGATGATGAAAATGCTGAGAGTGATTCTGAAATTTTGTTCGACAGCAATGATGATCTTTCCTTCGATGACAGTGACTCAGATACCGGTGAGAAAAGTCATGAAGGGTGCAAGAAGAGCAAGTGGTTCAGGAAATTCTTTGATGATTTGAATAGACTGACCATTGAGGAGATCACATCACAACAAAATCCATGGCATTGCCCAGCATGCCAAGGGGGTGTTGGTGCTATTGATTGGTACCAAGGGTTGCTGCCCCTTTTGAATCATTCCAGGACAATACAATCAAGGAGGGCAAGACTGCACCGACTATTTGCCAAGACGTTGGAGGAAGAGTGCAGAAGGAGAAATGTTCCATTGACAGTGGCTAGTGATACTTACGGTAGATGGGAGGGTCTTGATACGAAAGTCAAGGATCACGAAATAGTTTGGCCCCCAATGGTTGTCATCATGAATACAAGACATGAGCTAGATGACAAAAATAATATGGTATGAGGAAATTGTCTTGTTTTCTAATTTGGAGAGACACAGTCTTAGCCTTTTTCCTTTAATTTGTATTTGCATCACATTTGCTCTTTTAGTCTTATCTAAATTATTCTTATGCAATATTCTTCTTTAGTTTCACTTCGCTGAATTGAATTGTAGTGGACTGGAATGGGGAACCAAGAACTCCTTGATTACTTCAGCAGCTATGCTGCATCGAAGGCTCGGCACTCATATGGTCCACAAGGGCACCGTGGAATGAGTGTGTTAATTTTTGAGTCATCCACAGCAGGCTATTTAGAAGCCGTCCGTCTCCACAAGCATTTTAGAGATCAGAGAAGAGATCAGGAAGCTTGGAATTGTTGCCAGAATGCATTTGTACCAGGTGGAAAGCGCCAACTTTATGGTTACTTGGCTTCTAAGGAAGATATGGATAATTTCAACAGGCACTCTGCAGGTATTTTTTTAACTCACTCGTCAGCTTTGTTCTATATTCTATCTCATCCTGTTCTTAATCTTAACTCTTAAGGGGAAAGGTTGTAAAATGAAACAATTCATGATGAACTTGAAAATGACAAACTCTATATTCATAATTCTCTATCTGTCCTCTCCCGAATGGTTTTTCCTTATAATTTTTATTAAATATTTTGGATAAATATTACTGATACAAATGTAAAATTTTAGGGAAGTCAAAATTGAAGTATGAAATGAGATCATATCAGGAGATGGTTGAGAGCAAGATAAAGCATATGAGTGATGATGGTCATCAGCTTAGCTATTTTAAGGACAAGGCAGCTAGAGAACAAATCAGATCACAAGTTCTCGCCCAAACTTTAAGTAAAGTGACTGAGAAGCTACGCCTGGCAACAGAAGAAAACCGTGTTGTGCGGGAACGTACTAAAGAACAGCATCAACAGAACAAGGAGGAGGTATTGTTATTGGGACTGAAACTATATTACTGTTGTTATTCTCGCAGTGCTTATTGGTGTGCCTAAGAAGATGCTTTGATTCCTTTTATATAATATAACTAAGACCTTTAATCATAAAAATTGGTGATGATGCCTTCTATTCTGCGTGGAAACATTCATTTTATGCTGATGATTGGTAGCTATCATCATGAAAAGTAACCAATAATCGAAGTCTATTTGATTAAGTCTTGCTGGTAAGTTGCAATTTAGTTTATTTGTTCACGTTTTTCTAACTCAATTTTTTTATGGTAGCTCGAGCATTAGTTGCTGGTAAGTTGTCTGTCTATGATATTTCTTTGACAAGGGCGAATGTTATAAACTAGTCTGTTACAAATATTTAGTATGATTCTAAATCACAACATGCTTAGTGTGTTAGATGAATTGGAGACCGTCCAATTTTTGTAAGTTGTGAACTCATTTTAACACTGCCATTTAAGATTATAACGTTTACAAATAACTATTAACAATTCTTAATACCAATTGTGCAAAAATGAGACATTCATCCTAGTAACTCAATTCAACTTTATTAGCCCACTTACCAGACCATATGTATTTCTTTGGGTCATGTAATGAAGCAACTTTATTGGTCCAAACCAAAACCAACAACCTTGGTGTGCCCATTTTTTTGTGAGTGGATGTTAGGTGTTTAGTATTTTGAAGATTTTGACTACATATTTAAAACTCAGTTGTCTTTTGTAACCGACTAACCGTGGCAGTGGAGTTTTGGGTGATGATGAGACAAAACATTCTAATGAGATTAATTGTTTTGATCTATTATTTTTTAGATGGACGCTCAGGAACATTTTTTCCAAGAGCAACTTCAAATCATTGAGCAAGCTATAGCTGCAAAGGAAGATAGCTTTGAGGAATTTCAGCAAGCGAAACGAGAAAAAGTGAAACTATCTAGTGGAGATTCTGTTGAGAATGAGAAAGTGGATGACAAGCAATGGTAATACTCGCTCCGGTTCAAAATAACTCACTTTCACTTTTTAAGTTAATTTATAAATCAATGTAGCTTGATACACAATTTTACATTATTTCAAGGTTGTCTCAAAATCCAGGTTTCATTTATTGTTCTTTGACTACATATATCGTAGCAATCTGTTGTCTGTTTCACAATATCAACTAAGTAGCCAATAAACAAGATTCAATCTTGATCTTTCTTAAGCAAAACTCTCAAACTTTTGGCATTCTCAAATCTATTTTCTATGGACAGGGCGGAGAATATCTCTAATTTCATAAGGCTTCAAGACAAAGAGATGAGGCAGTTCGAGGCAGAGAGGGACAACATCGAAAAAAATTATTTGGAGAAGAAGTTGGCTCTCCAGAAGAAGCAGCTGCAGGAGCAGCTTGAAATTAAAAAAGAGTATGAAAATGAACTGACGCAACTCATGGACAAGTACTCCTCTTCAGACCAGTCTCTAGATGAAACCGGTCAGAAATGAATGGCACTCGGCAAAAACATGCCAAAAAGTGGCAAAAGACAAGGCATGTTTTGGATAATGTCTCTCTTATTTATCGGATACGTCGGCAGTTGTTTGCAAAAGCTTTTTATAAGCTGTTTTTGACATGAAATAAGCCAATTCAAACATGATTCTTGGGGTAGGCAGATCATAGTACAGGATCTGTGTCCTGCCAAATTTTTCGTGGGTTTACTTTGAAAGTTCGAAACTGCGAGTCTTGGTCCCTTTTTTTTGCTGGTTTTAGATAGTGATTTTCGCTCTTTCCTCTAAATAGATTATATACTCTCATTTGCTTGCCAATGGTTACAATAGAACTTACCGTTTATTAAATTAATTAGTATCGCAACATATATACATATATATTAAATTAAATATTGAAGGTGCGCATCCTCAGAATTTACCCTGAATAAGTCATGGTTCAGAAGAAATTTGAACATTACCTCCTGAGCTAGCTAGAGTTACTATTTGAGGATGCATTCATGTGCGAAATGTATCTGTTTTGGTGATGCAAAGGGGGCGACAACCCGAGCAAGGAGCATGAAACTTGATGTGAAGAAGTCATCTCGATCTGTTGGCTTAACCAATTTACCAGAAATTTACTATGACTGGCCAAAACATGAATAATTGTTCCGTGTACCATGGGGTTCGATTTGATGGACAGTTCATTTCTTTTTATTTTTTGGGTACTATAATAAAACATCTTACAATTCTTTTTTCTCTTTTTAACTATGGATATTTGGTGGACCTCTATATGTATGATGGGCCAAAACTATAAAATTAATGTTGCTCTGTACTCCAATTCCCTAAAAATTCTGTTCCCTTTTTTTCTTAACTTTTAACTCTATATACACAAGATACTTGAACTTTTAGTTATTATATCTCTATACTTTATCTTGTCTTTAGTATTAAATATAACTTAAAAATTTTATTTAAGATGATGGTCTTAAAATTATTAATTATAAGATTAGAGTCTCTACTGTTCTGATTAATCATGTGTTGTTAAAATTCAATATTTTTCTGATGTAATAATAACTTAATTTATATATTTTCTTGTGGTGTGATAACATAATTTTAAATGATTGTATAAAAATGTTTTTTATTTCCTTTTTCACGTGGACCCTGTAAAATGTTTTATAATCAAGGTCTAATAAATTTTTTTGGTGTCAATAATTAAAGTTAAAAAAAAATTGAAAAATAGTACAAAGGGAGAGAAAGGGGGAGTTTGTTGGCAGAGACGAAAATGGAGAGAGCGAAAGCGAAAGCAGTGTTCATGGCCTTCGGCACCAAAGGCGATGTCTACCCTCTTGCCGTGAGTGCTCCTTCTTCTTCTTCTTCTTCTTCTTCTTCTTCTTCTTACTCTGTATCTTTGTTTTGTTGCCAAAAAGTGGAGAAACGCTCACTCACTCACTCACTCACTGCTTGCTGTTTTGTGACTTCTGGAACTGAGCAACAATACATAAAGTTTAAGGCCTTTAGTTCAACTTTCAAATGCTTTCGGAAGTGTTTAGATTTTTTCGTGCTACTTAATTTTGAGACTAAACCTCTTTTTTCTACTAATTGTTAAATATGTTGATTTTTTAAATCAAGTTTTCGGACAATTATTCCCCAAAATATCTGTTTTTGAAATTCATGATATATAGGGTCAGTACCCAATGAAAATATTGTTTGCATTGCATTATTGTTGATTGCAGGCCATTGCTGCAGCTTTTGCTTGTGATCAGATGCAATACGACGTGATTCTAGTAACTCATTCCGCGCACGAGGTTTGCATTATAAGCACTTACATCCCCTTTAGTGCTAAAAGTAACTTTGATTCCTACAATGATTGTGAACAGTCGTGGATTCTCCTAGTTTTGATTACTTCATTAATCGCCTTTCTCGTACTATTTGGTAGCCATGAAGGTTTGGCTAACTGTCCTGCCAATAAGTTATCTATAAAATTTTTGAGTAATAAGTAAGAAATGACTTTTTATTCCACAACAAATGTGTTAAAACCATGTATTTATACTTCATTTTATTTGCTTTTCTTGCTGTTAGTAGCTGACACTTAAACAAACTGTTTCCTTACAGAGCTTAAGTTCTCACTTGGCAGAAAAACATGTTCAGTATTGGCCCGTTTCATCGCCTCCAGTTCTTTCTGCTGACCAGAATAATGATATTGACGGTTTAAACTTTGAACCATAAACTTGGTTCTCCTTATAAAATGTGGAGTGCTATTGCGTGGGGGGAGTAACCATGGTTCTAATGGGTTTTCCATTTCATCAGGGAAAGAAGAGTTATCCTTTTCCTTGCAGAAAAAGAAAATTACAAGAGATCAACGACGAGAATGCTATTCTTTAATTGAGAAGATATTTGGAGATGGCCTAAGCTTGGATGGTGATCTTATTGTGATAAACTTTTTTGCTTTGGTATTCAAATTTGAAAACTGTTGTCAAGAGATGATCTTTTGAAATTTATGAGCTGCTATGCATATATGTTTTCTGCTTGCTTATATAGATATAGAAATAAAAAATTCCAAATTCGACCAAGAGATTAAGTGATCTGGTAATTGAGGAGCTTTACATGATGGTTCAGGAAGGATGGAGCCTTGCAGAAAGTTTTCGTGTACGCTGCGTTGTAGCTGCACCTTACGTTGTTCCATATAGGTACTTAAGAAGTTCACCCCATTTTGTATTAACTCAATGAAATATGGATAGAGCCATACATCTACGACCAATTACACTCGTTAGTGCATTAATGCTCATGGATTTCTCCCAACATTGGGAACAAAGATAGTTGAACTTTCCTCAATAATCGAACATGTATCTTGAATATGTTATTAGTTTCACTCAATAAACTTTGTGCTAGTAGAATCACCATATACAATTCTGTTCTGTTGGGTAAGGAAATTGAATTGCAATGCCTTTTTGCAAGTTTCTTTCATTTGGTTGTCATCTGAGCTGCTTCTAATGGCTTTTATTTTTTTGCCTCAGAAATACAGTACGCTTTCCATAACAAATTATTCTCTCAAGATATTTGAATATAAAATGTCACATCATGTTGTTGAGTGTTGACTATAGTTTTTAAAGCTACTTTCTTAACATATTTTCATCTATTGGTCATTGATGTACTGTGTAGTGCACCTGCAACATTTGAAAGCCAATTCCAAAGAGAGCTTCCTCTTTTGTATAGATATCTCACTGAAGCTCCTTCGGGTAAGGTATTTCTTCTATTTTTATGTTCTAAATTTTCAGTTCAGAAAGATGCTTCGTCAAGTGATTCCGTTTCTTTTCCTTCTTCCTTTATATAAGAGAGCATGGTGTAAAATACGCATGAAAAGTTATGTTCTCACCTGATGCAGTTGAAATAAGATTGGGAACTACAAGTTGCATATTAATTTGTTGTTTTCTCTTTTCGTTTTGAATCATCTTGAATCCCCGTAGGTCTGCTGGCAGGATGTGATTCATTGGATGTGGCCTCTTTTCACAGAAAGTTGGGGATCATGGAGAAATGATGACTTGCATCTGAGTCCATGTCCTTTTACTGTTAGTGTTTCCTATACTTACCTTTCCATGTCTGTGCCACACAAGTTAGGTTCTCTAAACATGTATCCTTCTTGCGGAGAAATACAGGGCACCCTTCATTATTTAAAACTCACACTCGAACTTTTATTATTTATTTATTTGGTGATCTCAGGATCCAGTAACAGGAATTCCTACATGGCATGATAGGCCACAATCTCCTCTTGTGATGTAAGTAATGGATGCAATGCATAATGCACAACTTGTTTTCTATAAAATTAGTTTAATTCAAACTTACAAATAGGTTCACATTGTCATTATGCTCAAATATTTCTTGTGTTGTTTTTGTTTGTGGGTTAAGCTAGATCCAAGTTGCATGGAAGTTTGAAATGATGTATTCTAAGTCCTACAAGTTACTAAGACCTTAAATCTTATTTATTTATTTAAAACAAGACTTGTGTTTCTCATTTTATGTGGCTAGTAAAAATTGTGTAAAGCCAACAAATTTGCCACCAAACAATTTTCCTCTATGGTCATACTCGTGAAGTTCGTAATAAAGAATTCTTTAGTTTTGATGCAACATGATGATAAAACTCTTTTATTTGCATATTTGTGTGATATAACATTTGCATGGTCTTTTGAACAGATGTGCAATATTAGATCTGATTGTTGTCACTGATTCCACTGATTCTGTACTTTGTTCAACAGGTATGGTTTTAGTAAAGAAGTTGTTGAATGGCCTGGTATGGTTTTTTATTTTTTTATTTTATTTTATTTTTTTTTTTGGTTTTCGATAAAGAATTTTATTTTATATATATATATATATATATATCTCCGTGATGATGTTGCCTGTTAAGTGTTCAATTTACTTGTTTATGCTTTAATCCTCTTCTGCCTGCATCTTTGCCATTTCCTGTTGTTTATACATTTGGAGGAACTATCCTGATACTAAACCATAAAGTTGAGACAGTTCAATATGATAACTGTCATGACATGCTGGTCTAAATAAATATCTTGTCAATTTTCATTCCAATCAAGAAAAATTTATATGAAAACGAAGTCTGATTTTTTTGAAGGTTGTGATTAATTATTCATTATTTTGTTATTGAGAGTACTTTCTGAAGTCATGATGGTGGAAATATTCTGAAGTCTGATTCCTTGTTGATTAATTGACATGTTCTTTACAAAATTTGTTTCTTACTCGGTTTAATGTTCCTCTAGTATACTTGTTTCTGGATTCTGTTTCCATCACTTGACTAATTTTAGTGGATTGACAGCATATTGGCCATCAAAAGTACGGGTTTGTGGTTTTTGGTTCCTCCCTACTGAATGGCAGTTTACATGTGAGAAATGCAGAGAAATTTCAGCATGTGTCTCATCAGGAAGTCAATATGCTAAAGATGACTTATGCCTGAGTCATTTAGAGTTGCAAAACTTTATAAACACCACACCAGTTTTTATTGGGTTGAGTTCTATTGGAAGGTACAACCTTCTTCAATTGTCTTCAACCTTGTAACTCAGTATAGTTGTTGACATAGTCATTGTAATTATATTTGTTTTTTTAACCTGATTTTTCTCTTTTCACTTGCAGCATGGGTTTTCTAAAAGACCCGCATGCATTTCTTGCTGTTCTTCAGACTGTCCTGAACACAACAACGTACAGATTTATTCTCTTTACAGCTGGGTATGAACCTTTAGAATCAATTCTTCGTAAGCTTGCTGCCGAAGCATCATTTGACCAGAAAAATTGGAATGAAGATTGTGTTCCTCTTTGTAACGGGCGACTTGTTTGCTTTTCTGGGTGGGTTTTCTAGCTACTCTAGTGTCACTTGCTATTTAGTAATTTTCTCTTTATCTACACTATACATGAAAAGTCATTATTCTTTTTTAAATATTTGACATGAAAGAAAATTCTAATTAACCACCCATTTTTTTTGTTATCTCAAGTAATGACATGTTTTTATATCATGCAAATAGTTCCCTACCATATGGTTGGCTCTTCAAAAAATGCGCAGCTGTGATTCACCATGGAGGCAGGTAGGAGAATTTCTATTCTTATTCTGTGGCACTTTTGAGATTACCGTTAAACTGAAAAATTCAGTAGGGATGTGTACTAATGTATGTTTTTTGCATGGAATTTCTTCTACCGGTAATTAGTGGAACTACTGCTGCTGCATTACAAGCAGGCATACCACAGGTTAGCAGGGAAATCAATCCTTGATACTATACATGCATTATTCGATGCATGATTTTGTTTACAGTCTTGAGACTATGGACTAGACAGAGTAGAAGACATGATTTGTACTAAAATATGTCGGATATTTGGATGAATTTGGCATTTTTACTCCAATAAACTCCTTCATTATCAGGAGTGGAGTTGGACTCTTGGATGTCCAGTTAGCGATCAATTGTTTTGGGGAATATGCAATTGGGCTTATCATTGTTTATATTGTATTTTTAGCACAAGATCTTAAGATTGATTCTTCATCACCACGATTCCTGTTGCATATAAATTACTCTTGTCATGTATAGGTAAAGCACTGATTTGTGCTCAGTGCTATGTCTTCTAGGGTTGTTTGCTAACTCAAGTGAAATATCCTGAAGCCAATGATGATGTATTTGTTAGCAATGGTACAGCTAACTAGGTGATCAAACTTGCAGGTAGTGTGCCCTTTTATGCTAGATCAGTTTTACTGGGCTGAGAGAATGTATTGGCTTGGCGTTTCACCTGAACCACTCAGTAGAAACCATTTGCTTCCTGATAAAAATGATGACACAAGTGTCCAGGAAGCTGCAAATGTACTATCAATGGCAATACATGATGCATTATCATCCAGAGTCAAAGCACGAGCAGCAGAAATTGCTGAAAGAATATCACACGAGGTAATTACTATTCTTTATGCAAGGGACTTTATTTGTGCATTTTTTGTTGTTTGATTCACCATTTAGAGCTAAATTGCAATTTGCTATATGAATGATTAAATTAGTTCTTTTAACACTTCCAGGATGGTGTATCAGAGGCAATTAAGTGCCTCAAGGAAGAGCTGGGTATAAATGGAGATATTCGGGGAAATTGAAATGTGCTGCAGGAGCATGCAAGTATTTTTCCTTGAGATGTTCTAAGAAAAGAACTCACTTGTGCCTTTCTTCGTTACCAATTCAAATTCAAGGCAGTACGTTACCATGATCAGCTCAGGAGCTGACAGCATTGGATATTTTTGGCTCTCGATTAATATAACCATTTTTGTATATAATCATTAGTTATAGTTCGAGATTCAAGTTTAACATTAGCTACTATGATGCGAGTGGGCATTCCTGTGTGCATAGTCGCTTTTTACCTCAAACTGGTAAATCTTATCCATCTGTTTCTGTATCATGTTTTGAAGAAAAAGGTGGTTCGTAGGAATGTCTTTTTCGACAAGAATATAATACACATCAAGATGAGATAATGTATTGTATGTTTTTTTTTTTTTGGGTGTACAATGTATTATATGTTTATGTGAACATATTACAGTGTATTACATATTTATGTAGAAACAATGTTGCATCTTGCGAATAACGTCCCATAATATTATATAGATAACTTTTCTCTTTTAACTTAGCAAACCTGCGTGATATCACTGTTATACACTTATACCTAATTTATTCAATATACCCTGACTGTTTATAAAAGACGAAGAATCGATGAGAAACAGTGCCCTCAAAGTATACACCCACCTCATGACAACACAAGTAAGGTTTAGTGCAACACAAACCAACCACCCCCCAAACACAGACACAAATTATCGAAACTTCTAATTAGTTTCTGAAAGGATCACAAGACATCACTAAGTGCACAAGGGAAAACTCAAGAACCTGACTTTGACATTCATAAGCTATAAATTTTATTTATAATTCACAGTAAATCAAAGAGTCAGGAATTTCAAACTACGTGACCCTTTTAGCATTAAAATTAAAAAAAAAAATGTATTACTTCTCTATTTTTGTTTTCTTTCTCCTATTGCAATGTACAACAAACATGAAAAAACGAGATTTATATCCTTTGTAAGTTACATCAAATTTTGCTGAATTGATGCTCCATTTCAAGGTAAAATAAATGAATTCAATAATTTATAGTTTCCTCCTGCACCTTCAATCCACATAATGAGCTATTGCGCAATGCTATTTCCAAGCACAGGACTATCTTCTTGAACTATTTCTTCAACTGGGTTTTCCTTTGCCCAGACAGCAGCATCTAGATACCCAAGCTGAAAGAGTCGATCGAGAACCTCATCTTCCGCTGGCTCAAGAGCCCAATTGAAAAGCTGAAATAATTCAATGCATAATGCTCATCTCATGGTCCTTAAGAAAATTATTATGCTAATTCACTAACTGCAATGTTACCTGTCGGGGGCTTACAACGTTCTCAGGATTGCAGTCTGGACTAATAATCCCTATCCCTTGCAATCCCAATCCACCAGCTGGGAAAGCACAAACACGAACCTGTAAAGAGGTAAATGCTTATTGAGGTTGAAATGTGACAAAAAGAACTTGACAAAACATAAATGTGGTTAAACCATATCACAATTTTGAAACACAACAATCAGAAAATCAAGACTATCTTCAATCATAACAGACCTGCCAAGCACCAGTATAGTTTAGGTCATCCACTATAGCTTTCTTAAAGAAATGCTCAAACTTGTCCTTGAAAAATACGTGCGACATCAAATGAGCCATTTTAACAATTTTTACATCAATTTAGTCATTTAGTGTAAATCATCAATTTAAAGACCAAATGATGTGAATAAACTAATTCAGTGTCACATACATCTTTAGAGGACTGATTTGGGTATATACTTAGCCTAAATAACATTCCAAACCCTAAAGTTTAGAATGCATGGAAAAGCTACTCAATAACCAGCCTAATCTTTAAATATCACCACACAAGTAACCTTGGGAGCAGTACATACAGTCATATTTTACTTGCAAACCAAAATGATTAAGGTTCAGGGTTTTGGCATGCCTAGAAGTTCATTGCCATTGGAAAAATGTATTTTAAGAAATGAATTCCCTAATACAAATAATAGATAACACATAAAAGTAAATTAATAGAATGCATGGTTTAGCAAACACTGATAGAGAATACAAAATAGAAAACAAATTCATTTTGTCAGGCTTCCCCAGTGCACTTAAACAGAGCTTTCACCAAATAAGAAATCATATCATTAGTCCAACTAATAAATAAATAAATTAATGAAAATACCGTTTGTGCTGCAGACGTCGGTGGCATAAACAATGTCAAACCACCATCAATGCATAGTCGATTTCTGAACATTGTTGCTGGCCTTGGTGCTAGGTATCTGGAGTGAGATATAAAAAGTTATAAATTTATTAATCACTTGTAATGAGTAAAAAAAGATGGCATGCATGCAACCAACGAAAAATAGTGTACTAACAAATCACCCTGGAATAAAGGAAGAAGTAAAAACCGCATTGATGAGATCTTCCTTGGAATCAAACTGATCCACCAGCAAACCCCTTGGTTTCCAGAGAAGCTGTGTCACAGCCACTGCAACAAAAGGTATATAATAAGGCACAGCCGCACAAGTTTTAAATAAAATCTCCACTACTGATAAAGAAAACTCTTAGACTACTTTCCATCTTCACTTTTTGACCCTCAAATTTGGAGTTAATAACATTTTTTGTGTTTAATAAACTAAATACTAATAATATACTAATACAGCATGACGTTATAAATGCAATTTTATAATTACAGTAACAATTTTTGTAGATAATTATACACTATACCTTCTCTTGTTTAGATCATGATACTTCTAGGTGTAGAGAAAAAACATATAAGAACATTGTTTAACATGCAATCTTACCTCGAACTCTCCCATTGGATCTGATATGGACATCATCTGGCAAAAACTTGACAAGAACATCACGTAGAACAGCCTATGAAGAGCAAACAATTGTATCAAAAAGAGTGAGATTTGACACAAGCATAATATATTAAAAGATTTCTTTCATGGACAATGATTTTATTACATTTCCACATGCCTCTGCACATAACAGCAATTTACAGCTTAGAAAATTTGCAAAAATAAAAGGGGATAAAAAAATAAAAATCATATCAATCCCAGACAAAAGACTCAAACTTTAGAAGGAGCTTTGGATTTTCAAATCATCTAGTCAAAAGGGAATATCTAAATAATTAGCAGAGAGAGTAAGAAAACAAAAGAAACGAAAGCTCAAAAGAGTCCACAGTGCAAACAAAACAAAATGAATCTACAAGTCTTTGTGAAAGTGCAAATCCAAAGATGAGAACAAACAAGACAAATTGTGCAAGGTGAAGATAGTAAAGGTGGCAAAAAGCCTCTACAAATGAAACATTTCCCAACCAAGCAAAGGGTAAGAGAATTTGATAATCAACATTCAAGCCCACAAGACCATTCTAATCATGCTATTTGTATCATTATTGGTCCCTCGGTAACCAAATGAGAAACATGCAATGGTAACTGACACCACAACTAATAGTAAATAAAGTATTTCCAGAACAGTCATACCCCAAGCCGAAATGCAGTCCCTCGGTCCCGACAATCCGACGCTAATATTTTGGTTGCATTCAACGCTTCTTCCATACTAGCTCCTGAAGCAATTACAGCACATACTATAGCTCCAGCAGAGGAACCAGCTAAAGGTGTGGTTTCCTGGGCATCATCATCAACATAAAATTCCGAGTCAAACCTCAAGACTCGAGTATATAACTATATAATTATATATCAAATAATTGCTTCTCTAACTTAACTTGAAGACTAGTTATCACATCAAATTCACTCCCATTCTAACTTAATATTAGCTCTATACACAAAAACATTAACAGCCCCAATACAATAACATCTAATATAAACCCAGACTTGAAAAAAAAAAAAAAAAGGGGCCACCTGTCTCTAACTTAACTTGCAGACTAGTTATCACATCAAATTCACTCTCATTCTAACTAGATATTAGCTCTAAACACAAAAACATAATCTACAAGAACAGTCCCCAGTACGATAATTAATATAAACCCAAAATTGAAGCAAAAAAATTCACCTTGATGTAACCATTTTCAATGAGAAACTGAGCAACACCAAGATGGTAAGGGAAGAGAAGTCCAGCAGCAGAAAAGCTAAATCCAGGGCTGGTGACCACTCTCAGATTGCGCTCAGCCTCAACGTCCTTCACCCTCTGCTCCCAAACGAAGTCGGGTTGGATCTCATCCTCCACCACCGCCCCAATCCTCTCCTCGTAGAACTTGACCTTGTCTGCCGCCGTCGCCGTCGAGCTGTCGAACATCGCCACCGGAGCCGAATCAGACAGGAAGCTCCCCTTGCTGCTGCTCTTGATCAGCCGCGTCGCCAGCCCCAAAAACAGCCGCCGGTGGCAACGGCAAACGATTTCTTCTCGGAGAGTTTCACCGGCGTCTGCGGAGGCGGAGGAGGAGGAGTGGTGGAGTGTTGGACGTTGCCCGGGGGCGAGGAATTGGAGGCGAAGCTGAGGAATTGGGGGCGTGGAGAGAGGGTGAATGTGCGAAGGAGGGTGGAATTAGGGTTAGGGTTTGCATGGGGAAAACGGTGAGCATTGGATGGTGATGAGAGAAGAAGGGAAGCCATGCTCTTCGTCTTTGACGTGAACGCGAGCATGAACCAACCACCACACACACATTGTGGACGGTGACTGCCATTTTTAACGGTTTTTGTCTCTTTTCGCTGTTTCCGATTTCCACGATGGATATTTTTTGCTCGTTTTGGGCTCTCTCAGAATTTAGTTTGAGGCCCAATCATCTTCTTTGCTGTTAATGGGCCCTGCTTTGGTTGCACCTGATTGAAGTTGTTTGCGCCGCAGGTAAAATTGGTGTTATGTCATTAGTGCACTTGTGCACATAATTCTTAAGTGTCATGATCCAACATTATTTATTTATTTGTTGTGATTGGTAATTTCATTGTTCTATGTATATAGGAAAGTCTCATCTTAGTTGTCGAAATAGTTGGTTAAAGTTTTAGTTTGTTGAGTGCATGTCTAAAACGAATTGACATTTTTGAAATTATTACTAAATTCTTTTGGCAATGTAAATTCTTTTGGCAATGTAAATCAAGCGGATTGGTTTGCACAATAGTTAGTAAAATCGCAATAACTTTAGTTATAAATATCGGATTGAGGTGATTCAAATCTCCACTTAAAGCTAAGAGATAGATCTACAACTTTGTAGCTGACATCAAATTGAGATTCAATCTCTATCCGAGTGAAAAATCAATGGCAAAGTCAACGTTAATTCCTGCTGTGTAGTTCTTTTGATTCATGCATCTGATCTATATGGAAAATTGACAAGAATTGCATCAATTCACAATATTTGTATCCTAATCTCTTTAACCTACTAAATTCATACAAAAGTGAGAAAATTGGCTAGTAAATTCATATAAATAATGCAAATAAGTGTCATTTTAACCTATGAAAATACTAAAATATGACACTTATCAATCAGTCATCCATATTGCCACCAATCCTATCTTTCACGAGAGAACAAAAAATATTGAAATTGATTGCCACCTTGTTCGGGACAAGGTACAATTAGGGATCTTGCAGCTGCTCCTAATTGCTTCTCAACAACAAGTGACAGACATGTTCACAAAGCCATTGGCTCTAGGACCGTTTAGACTCTTAAATGGCAAGCTAGGCATGTTAAATATACATGCTCCACCTTGAGGGGGGTGTAAAATATTATTATTGATAATTAATAGAAGATTAAACAGTTGCTTGATTACCAAGCAATCTGCTAACTGTTATAACTAACAGGTAGTTTAGTCGGTTAGTCTTCCTAGAGTTAGTTAGAACTCTTACTTGCTGTGCAAGCTTCTGACTCATGTATATAATCTGTAACTCATTCAATTCCAAACTAACAAAAATCATTCACACCAATCTCTAAACTCTCCTCTATTCTCTCTAATTTTCTCTGCAACTGCAACTCACATTTCGACCTCAGTTGTTGCCATTGCTGGTGCACCATCATCATTGGCTGCCATTGCACTTTCTATTTCTTTTTGTTCTTGCAATGCTCCCACACTGAACGTGATTTTCCTTTCTGCTTACAAATCTGGCGGCTAAAGTGGCGTTGACCCCAACCACCGCCAACAGCCTTCATTATAGGTGTTGCATCTCCTTCGACAACACGAGGCCACTGTTGCCATGAAACACAAACCGCCATTAACATTCACTTTCAATGTTATTTTACTTCTTTGATTCTATGAATTTATTTTCTTTGATTGAGATTTGTGGCTAATTGCCATTGTAGTTTTTATTGTTCGGTTTTTTCTTTGTGTTTTGATCTTTTTTTACGCCTGAATTCTTGCTATGAGGGCACCTTTCTATTGTAGTTTGTGGTAATAATGTATCTTTAATTTATTATGGGAGAAGGATTATAGTAAAATATAACATCATAATTTATTGTAAGAGAGGTGTTACGAGAATTGAAAAATGGGTGATTTTATTTTTACAATTAGAGTCATCATTATTAAAATATGTTCTTTCCCCTAATCAAAAACACAACCATACCACCTCCATACCATGGCCAAACACACCACCACAACTCATTGAAACAACCTTTACAATAACAAAACCATCATCACCCTATCAATTCCCTACATTTAGAATTTTTTATCAAGATAATGATTAATAAATAAAATAATGGGATAACTGTTGTTATGCAAATTGTTATGAAAACCATCCAAGGCTATATTGGATGGTGATTGAAGTTACAGCTAGGCAGCCAGAGAGACTCGTTGGGATGGTGTTATGTTAGTAGAAAAAATGATATATATATATATATATATGTGTGTGTGTGATATTATGAAAATTTTGGTGTCCACAACTGTATTTCTTTTCCTTTAAAAAATTGTTGTATTCGTAAATCAACTTGTAGGATATGCCCATTCATAGAATGACATTTAAGCTTTTGTAATTAAGAGGAACTTATAATTTAAAGTTGAAATGTCAATGTATATATGTGGTAAAAAAATATATATTTAACATGACAAATGATTATATAAAAAATTTTACTTTCCTATTTTCAAATAACATATCTTTTAAAGCACTCTTGATATAAAAGTGAATCATGTATTATCACGTAAACAAATATGGTTAATTTTAACGTTTATTGTCATAAAAGTCTTTTTAAAAAGGTAAATAATCCCTATAAGATCTACCACTACTAGGATTTTTTCATGTGTATTGCATACTACAAGAAATTTGACATAATATCATGGCAGGACTCTATCATATTTTATTTTTATTTCAGCCTTGAATGTAAATAAGCTAAAGGCAGCGGTTAGCCCAGATCTTATAATTAAATAAATAAATGAAAAGGGAATGGAATAAGATTTCAAACTTGTGGGACTTTGCATACTTTTGAGTTTACTGAGAACGTGGACTTGGTCACTTTGCATGCCTTTTGAGTTTATGTAGGAGAATGTGGATTTGGCAGAGGAAAATCACGTGTCAGATTTCAATGGAGGGTTAAATATAAATATAAATATAAAGGAAAATCACGTTCAGTTCAGTGTGGGAACACTGCAAGAACAAAAGAAATAGAAAGTCCAATGGCGACCAATGATGATGCTTCTCCTCCAGCGCCCGAGGATGACGTCTGCGCAGTGTGCCTCGAGAAGTTTAATCTGCCATGCCGAACCTCGTGCTCTCACTGGTTCTGCGGTCTGTTTCCCTTCTTTTTTTTTCTTTGCATTAAAGAAACCTTCAATTTCCATTTACTCTGTTTCCCCTCTTTCTTTTCTATGGAATTTACGTCGTTGAATGATGATCTTTTTGTATCTACAGGGGCCTGTATCTTAAGGGTGTGGACGCATGGCAGTGCTAGGAGGGCATGCAAGTGCCCTCTCTGCACTGCTCCTATCACCACGATAAACCCGTACCATCCTGATTTTGTTGACGCTAATGATGCAGCTGCTCGCTCCATCTTGGAGCGAGCCGCGCGCTACAACTATAAGTTCGGTGGAGAAGGAAGAGACGATCGAATGATTCACAATGCAGCTGCTTTCTTCCAGGTTTCATCATCTATTCTTTCTTTTCATTTCTCTTTCGCAACTTAATTTGGCTTATTATTTGTATCCTACAAATTATATAGTTTTATATTCTCATTCTTAATGTGCAATTCTTGTTTTTACAGAGAATACTTGCAATGCTTTGGAATGCAGCCTTTACCTACCCAGATGTTACATTCACTCTTGTGGTTAAGTTCCATTAATTACCATTCGTTTCCCCTTTATTTTATTTCTTTTTTTCGTGCTAATTAATATACACTTATAAAATAAATAAATAAATAAATAAAAAAGAACGAGTTTCTAATACTTCATTGTAGAAAACTTATATATTAAATTTATTTGCTTCGAGAATTCGTATGATTATGTTGTTTCTTTATTCGGGTAGCACATGGGATCACTTT
>QANU01029220.1:396828-419622 GCA_003254905.1 Nissolia schottii
CCGACAATCCGACGCTAATATTTTGGTTGCATTCAACGCTTCTTCCATACTAGCTCCTGAAGCAATTACAGCACATACTATAGCTCCAGCAGAGGAACCAGCTAAAGGTGTGGTTTCCTGGGCATCATCATCAACATAAAATTCCGAGTCAAACCTCAAGACTCGAGTATATAACTATATAATTATATATCAAATAATTGCTTCTCTAACTTAACTTGAAGACTAGTTATCACATCAAATTCACTCCCATTCTAACTTAATATTAGCTCTATACACAAACATTAACAGCCCCAATACAATAACATCTAATATAAACCCAGACTTGAAAAAAAAAAGGGGGGGGGCCACCTGTCTCTAACTTAACTTGCAGACTAGTTATCACATCAAATTCACTCTCATTCTAACTAGATATTAGCTCTAAACACAAAAACATAATCTACAAGAACAGTCCCCAGTACGATAATTAATATAAACCCAAAATTGAAGCAAAAAAATTCACCTTGATGTAACCATTTTCAATGAGAAACTGAGCAACACCAAGATGGTAAGGGAAGAGAAGTCCAGCAGCAGAAAAGCTAAATCCAGGGCTGGCGACCACTCTCAGATTGCGCTCAGCCTCAACGTCCTTCACCCTCTGCTCCCAAACGAAGTCGGGTTGGATCTCATCCTCCACCACCGCCCCAATCCTCTCCTCGTAGAACTTGACCTTGTCTGCCGCCGTCGCCGTCGAGCTGTCGAACATCGCCACCGGAGCCGAATCAGACAGGAAGCTCCCCTTGCTGCTGCTCTTGATCAGCCGCGTCGCCAGCCCCAAAAACAGCCGCCGGTGGCAACGGCAAACGATTTCTTCTCGGAGAGTTTCACCGGCGTCTGCGGAGGCGGAGGAGGAGGAGTGGTGGAGTGTTGGACGTTGCCCGGGGGCGAGGAATTGGAGGCGAAGCTGAGGAATTGGGGGCGTGGAGAGAGGGTGAATGTGCGAAGGAGGGTGGAATTAGGGTTAGGGTTTGCATGGGGAAAACGGTGAGCATTGGATGGTGATGAGAGAAGAAGGGAAGCCATGCTCTTCGTCTTTGACGTGAACGCGAGCATGAACCAACCACCACACACACATTGTGGTCGGTGAGTGCCATTTTTAACGGTTTTTGTCTCTTTTCGCTGTTTCCGATTTCCACGATGGATATTTTTTGCTCGTTTTAGGCTCTCTCAGAATTTAGTTTGAGGCCCAATCATCTTCTTTGCTGTTAATGGGCCCTGCTTTGGTTGCACCTGATTGAAGTTGTTTGCGCCGCAGGTAAAATTGGTGTTATGTCATTAGTGCACTTGTGCACATAATTCTTAAGTGTCATGATCCAACATTATTTATTTATTTGTTGTGATTGGTAATTTCATTGTTCTATGTATATAGGAAAGTCTCATCTTAGTTGTCGAAATAGTTGGTTAAAGTTTTAGTTTGTTGAGTGCATGTCTAAAACGAATTGACATTTTTGAAATTATTACTAAATTCTTTTGGCAATGTAAATCAAGTGGCACCTTGTTTACCTCTTGAAGGATTGATCAGATGTAAGCAATATATGCCAACAAAAGAAAAATGTTATTTGTCCTACTCCCATCCTAGGTACACAAACTGCACCTCCTTGACTTGAAACTCAGTGGTAGCATGCCCATTAATCCATGCCAGGAAGTGCGAATTGAAGCCACTGCTAAGTGCTAACCAATTCTTGGAGAAGCCACAATATCAAAGAGGGACTCTATAAGATGGATCCACCATTTTCAAGATGAACAAGTTACCTCTATTGCCTCTTGATATTCTGTCATGTTCAGGCAGCAGCAAAATAAAGAAAACTCAGATTACAATTCAGCATGAAGAGGACAGATGAGTCTACAATGAAAGAAAAGCAAGGGGGAAAAAATATCAATATCTAACATAGTGTTTACCGTAAATCTTCATCTAAATAAGTAATTTCCAATTCACCACGACCACTTCCAGGTGATTTTATAGGTATCTGTACATAATAGCATCATTATAAACTCATTTGTCAGGAACAAGTTGCAAAAACAAGAACAAATAAATAATCACTCATGATATGAATCTTCAAAAAAGTGTCTTGTATGACAATAACCATCCACTCTGGTTCTTTTAGCAGAACAGCAGATTCTTCAGGACATGAACCATGAATCTCTTTATCTCGAGCCATGACCATTAGTTAACTAGAGCTTCATGTATGCAATGGCATGCACAAAAGTTAAATCCAGAACCTTCTGTTAAAATATTATCCTGTGATCCTTTTTACTTTATTAGATTATTAGAATAACTGGAGTTTTCTACTTGAATGAGATCACTGCGAATCTAAACTTCAAAATAACTGGTCAGGAAGTGGGATAAACAAACTATTTATTATTACACATTCTCAGGTATAACAAGTAATTCAATACTACATCGACGCGTGTGTCAAGTTATTTTTCATCATATATGACAAATAGACGACACATGAAAAGTAATCAAGAGTTTCGAGCAGTACATATATACACCTACCAAGGAAGCAATCTTGAAGAAGTCAAACTTGACAGCCACCCTTCTGGAATTAAATGGCACTAAATTGGCAGTGGCCTGCAGCAATTGTGGCAAATAGTAGGCTCCAAAGTAAAGAGAATGTGTGCATCAGTTTAGCATTGTTAAAACTGTATACTAGAACAGGCCATCACATACTTTCATACATGAACGGGTCAAAATAAGCTTAAAACATTGAATTAGAAGGACCAAACTAGTATCTACAACAATTTTTGAATATTATGAGTGGTTATTTAGCTGTAGTGGCTAGCATGGGGTGACTTAGAACAAGTGAAGCCAGAACTTATTAGGAAATTAATGATATGTTTATTTTTCATTATTACTAACCGATTAGTTAAGTTAGTTATACTTACAGGTTGTAATCATCATTTTCTGTTAGATTAGAAGTGTGTGCAATGCACTTGCATATATCTAGAGTTGCTGTACTAATCAAGCAATACGAACACTTCTTTCTCTCATCTTCACTATCAATCTCAATAAAACGTCCACTTCTAAGTTCTAACAGAGTATTAATAAAAAATAAAAGTGCATCTGTATGCACAGGTCAAGTATGCTCATGTTTGTCTCAAACAGAATCGTGACCGTAAAACCCACCACGGTTTCTTATAAATTCCTATATTGAACAGCTCATATCTAGGCGACACTTTGATTCCCATTTCAACTACAAGAAATCACTGGACTAAGTTTATTTTTGGAATATTAAAAGTCATGTTCCATATGAGGTTACTCTTAAAAAAGCTGGTAGAACCTGGTTGCTTGCATAATAGCTGAAGAACAGGACATAGTTGGCATAATCTATGTTGTCAAACAATGCAAAAGGTTATTACTAAACAATTGGTTAAAACTGTATTACCTGGTTGTAGAACGGCCAAGTTTCGATATTTTGACCTCTTAAAGTATCCACGTTTATTGCCTGGTATATCTTTCCATTTGGTCGCAAGAATTTTGGTCTCTAGAATAGTTTAATACAACAACCATTAGTTCCCACTTTACTAATACAACGAGAAATTATTAGATGCTTATGGAGCACCAGGTTGAATTATACTCTGACCACTTTTAAAATAATATTTTAGCTTTAAGTGATAAAGAATGATTCACCACTAACTCCAAAATATCATTCTACAAGTGGTCAGAGCATATCTAATCTTAATCCACACCTAGTAATTTCACCAAAGGCTAATGAATAAATTTGAGAATGATGCAGAAAAATCAATCATGTTATTATAACAACTAAGTGTAGAAACAAGGAAGAACAACTCTCACTTAATCCTTCTTTGAAGTGAGATCAACTAAGGTCGAGTAGTAGGCAAGCTCATCCCCTAAAAGGTCTCAGGTTTGAGACCCTAGGAGGCAAAAACCTATGCCAGGAGGGGCACTCATAGTACCCCGAGCTGAATTAATCAATCTCACTAGTTATGAAGTTTGGATACCGGTGCAAGGGGGGAAAAAAAATATAAATCAAAAAATTGAGTCACATAGATGAGACTTTATCCATGTCCCTGACTCCCAAATTATCAAGATTATACTAGGAATCAATCAAGTGATGGGAAAAGACTGCAAAATAGAAATTAAAAAAATCCCCAGGTACTTTGACGGGTCTTCAAACTAGAAATGTACCCCCTTTAACTCAAACAACTACAAAAGACGGGGGGTGGTTTAAATTCATCATTTAGTATTGAGATTGGGATATATAAGAGCTGTGCAAAAAAGTGCAAACAATCAGAATTAGTGAAACCCCAACAGAAAGCAAAATGTACAAACCTGTGTCTGCAGAAGAGATTGAGAAGTTGTATACAAAAGCTCCCATTTTCCGTTGAGCAAATCAGATTTAAGAGGCTCCTTTACAGGATTCAATGCCTCAATTTCACTTGCAATCTACAAAACAAGGAAACCAAGATACATAGAAAAAAAAAGAAAAGAAAAAAAAAAGAAGCCGCTTAAATTTTTATGCACGTGGTCATGTAACATAACATGCCATTGCTTTTGTTGTGACTTAGGAAACCTTCAAATTCGTTAATAGTGTTTTAGCATCGTCTAGTTCCCGAAATATAAAAATTATCATATTAGTGTTCAAAGTTATAAAAAATTGTTTAAGTTAATTCTTTGACATTAATCAAATTAGTCATTTTCAAATATTAATTTGACTAACTTCTAATAAGCTCGGAGAATAACATGATAATTTTAATAACTTGGATGAAATTGAAGAATTACTCCTTTCGAGTTGAACATTAAAACCTGGTTCACACGTTGTTGGTCCTCAAGAGAAGCATTTGCACCACGGTCAAGGGGTGCTATTGCTTCAAAGAGCTCCATCTTGAGGCTCTGAACATCTCCTCTGCCTCTGGTGAGAAAACCTCGGAAGAAGGAAACCACGTTCCTCCATTTCCCATAATCAGATGCTAAGGATAGTTTGATGTGGGTGGTGGTGCTGAATTTTGGTGGTAAAGGTGAGAAAAGAGGAATTGGCTGTTGTTGTTGTTTGGGATGATGGGAATGAAGAAAGGGGGATTTGAGTGGGAGAGTGGCAGTGGGAATAGAGAGAGCCATTCATAGAGAGAAGATGATGATGATGGGTTCTTTGCCAACATGATGACAATATGATGACAAAATTGTTTTTTATTATGAGAATTAGGGAGGTTGATAATCCGGCCCGGCCGTTAACCTGGATTTGGCTGAAGTATTTTGGATCGAATTGAACTTGATTTTAATTGGACTCAATTTTTAAAATAAAATTTAAAAAATCAATTTTAATTCATACAAGATTCGAGTTTAATCTCGGGTCACTCGGCTTAGTCCAGAGTTTAGATCTATGTCTATTGTAATTAAATTATGTCTATTTCAGTGTTTAAAAATTTATTGTACTGCACTTATTATTTTTTTGTTGTTTATGTTCCACTAAAATTATGAAAGTTTGAATGGGAATGCTAATGTTATAAATTTTATTTCATTGTGTTGTGGTGTTTAAAATTAATGAGTGTTTAGTTAGGAAATATAATGTTTAGTTTGCAATTTTTTTAACTTTATTTTTTAATGGATGTTATTTTTTATTTTGAAGTTTGAGATAATTTTAGCTTGTTTTTTGACCGGTCTAAACCCGAGTTTTAATTAGACTCGAAGATGATCGAGTCTATTGGGTTTAGGGTCGGGTATAGGTCCTCAAAATTGATCTGGTCTAAATATAGAGTCGGGTTCAATAAAGGCCAACCCGACCCAACCCAACCCAGCCTATGAACACCCCTAATGAGAATTTACATAAAATTTATGTAAAAGAGAGTAATGTATACAAAACTCTCTAGGCTAAAGAAATATTCACGAACTCAAACTCTTGAAAAAATTTCTTTTTAGGATTAATGTTCAAATTAATCCCAAAAGTATCTTAATGCCCTGGGTGATCTATAAATATAAAAAAAAAATGTAGTCACTAAAATTTTAAAACATTATCTCCATTAGAACACCTCAAATAAATACTAACTTTAGTCTATCTTGTAACCCCACTAATATTTTAAGTACAATTTTGTAAGATTTGTGTCATAAAGAGTTAATGGAGATTAAGAATTGTCCCTCTTCTTGTGTTATGTAACTTTTTTTTATGTGATAAAAATATAAAATTATTTTTATTAAATATATTTTATTTAAAATTTAAAATTAATTTTATATTCTTACAACTACGGTTAGTGACTAAATTTTAAATTAGCCACAGTAAATTGTAGCTAAATTTTTTAGATAAATATTTTGTATATTTTTTTAATAAATAAAAAATGAAAAAATTATAGTATATTTATTTAAAAATTTAAATATAGTAAATTCAAACTAAATATATTTTTCAACTAAAACACATTACATGATTAACAATAATGCAGGACTGAAATGTACAATAACATTGCATGATTGAAATATTACATAACTACAAATTATACATGACGAAAAGCAATGCATAATTAAAATGCAACCAACTTTGCATAATTGAAATATTATTAAATTAAACATTATATTTCACAACGAGCACTGTGAAATTGTCATACATGTTCCACAAAGTCTTCATTTAGTTGTCAATATTTTTGCCTATCACAATGTAGATTTGTGTAGGTAAAAGATTGAAAGAGATGTGAAAATAGTAATAAAAATTGTTAATATTTATAATACAATTTGAAGCTTGCAACGGTCACATAATTTCGATTATACAATTGTAACAAGTGCATTCACCGGTCATATTCCATTTTTACATTGCCACAGGTAACAAGTGCATTCAATGAAGACACTCATCCAATTTTAACTTTTGGCTTAAATACGTTTTCAGTTCTTGTAATATTAAAAAGTTTGTGTTTGGTCCCTAAAAAATTTTTCGTTAGGATTTAATTCCTTAAAAGAAAATTTGTTCGTTTTTAGTTCATGCCGTCAGTTGGGTTGAATATCGCTAACGTGACCGTTAAGTTTGTCACATGGCATAATCCACATTTCAATCTAAACCCAAACCCAACCCAGATACCCAAACCCAAATCCGTTTTCAAATTAAAAAATAAAAAATAAATCCCCAAAAAATCCACCTTCCTTCTTCCACGAGCCTTACACCATCCTCAACTAGCAACCACCTTGGTACCACCACTCTCAACGACCCTCAACCAGCAACCACCACTCACATCACCCTCAACCAGTAATCACCACTCACATCCGCGATCTCCTACGCCCTTCAACCAGCAACCACCCTCAACCACCAGACCACCACAACCCATACCTGCAAAAAAATAACCCAAACCCAACAGATCCAACACAACACACACACCCATACCTGCAGAAGATCAACCTAAACCCAACAGATCCAACACAACACGCGCACGCACACACACCAGAAACCAAAAAAAAAAAAGGAAGGAAAGAGTGAGAGAGGAAAGAAACCGAGAGAGAAATAGATAAAGAAACAGAGTGAGAGTGGATCTGTGAGAGAAAAAGAGAGAGACCGAGAGAGAAAGAGAACCAGAAGGAGAGAGTGAACAAATAGAGAAGCTGAGAGGGTTGAGAGAGAGTGAGCACGAAGAGAGAACAAATCTTAGACAAAGAGGGAGAGTAGAACCAAGAGAGGGAGGGAGAACAGGCGCCGCCACCGGTGACTGGCCATGGCGACAGCACTGTCAAGAAACCAATCAGAGAAAAGTAAAAGAGAATCGCGAAGAGAGAGAGAGAGTGAGCCAGGGAGAGAGAAGAGCGTGGGTTCGTCACAGAGAAAGGTTGGTTGTGAGTGGTGAGGAGATTTGGGGAAGAGATTTGGAGAGTTGGAGTTTACGGTTGGAAACTAAAAGGCTTGCAGAAAAGGAACTTTTGAATTTGGGGATTTCTTTTTTTTTTTTTTTTAATTTGAAAATGGGTTTGGTTTTGGGTATCCAAGTCGAGTTTGGGTTTAGTTTGAAATGTGGATTATGCCGCGTGGTGAACTTAACAGTCACGTCAGCGACATCCAACCCTAACTGACAGCAGGGACTAAAAACAAACAATTTTTTTTTAAGGGACTAAATCCTAACGAAAAATTTTATAGGGACCAAACACGAACTTTTCGATATTACAAGAACTAAAAACGTATTTAAGTCTATAACTTTTTTATAAAAACTTTCAAAATAATATTAATTATCACATTTTAATAAAAAATTCTTGCAATTAGACACATTTCAGGCACTTATTGGCCACACATTGATCCTAGTTCAAAGGTCCTTGAGCTGCTTTGGGACCCACACTTCAACCCTCCGTCCTTGGTCCAATGTGCATGTCCCTGACCCTCTTGTGCATGTCAAAATGGGACTGTAAAGGAGGCCCATTGGAGGTATGTGTCTAATGGAGGGACAAATTTTGGTCCCTCTTTGTGTCTCCCAGATACTTTTTGTCATAAAAAAGTACGACTTCGTATGTTAAAAAATAAATAGATACCAAAGTGTTTCTATTTGCTTAAATGAAGGAATCAGTCTTGATTCTTATTTTGGTCCCGCACGTTTTTAGTATATTTATGAAATAAGAAGAAAAATTAACTTTTTTAATAAATTATATACAGATAAATATTTCATAAATTTTTTAGAAGTTAAAATACAAAGAAAATGGTACACCAAAAAAAATTAAAAGAATATCAAATATCATTTATAAAAGTGAGTAAATTAATTTATAAGTTAATAAATTAACAAATTTTATTAACAAAATTTATAATCAGACATATGTCAAAAATCTATTAGTCAATTAAACTCCCTGTACAAAGGAACTGTGGCACCTTTGGGACCTGTGCACGTGTCCTTAGATCCCTACTTCATTCACCAGTCCCTCGTCCCTTTGTACAATTATCAAAAGAGGGACTCAAATTTCAGAGATTACGTTAACAATTTTTTTTTTCTTTCTTAGATCACTTAGGAAAATAACACGTTTTTTCAGGTAAGTATTTGCACTTTTTTTTGGGTCAATTGCATTTGCACTCTTTATGGAACAATAATAGCCCATGTACGTCTTTAGGTTTCAACTTAAAGAAAGTAATGGGCCTAATGGTTTTCACTCTGAGATTTCAATTCCAAATTCAGAATCTAATGGGCCAAATCATCCGGACCACATTTCATTGTTCTTAATTATCTCCTCCTCCACTTTCTCACTTTCCAAACAAGTAATATTGTTTTCGAACCCAAATAAAAAATAAAAAATATCAAGAGTAGCTTCGACCAAATTTAAACTAGAGTTGTTCAAACAAATATTTTCACCAATAGCATGATTTGTTTAAATTAGTTACTAAAACACTAACCGGCATGAGTAGCATGTCTTCTTCAAAGCAGCAATTTAGCTATTCTTTTTTCTTCTAGACTTTGTTAATATAAAGTAATGTGATACTGTACATCTACCTAAAAAAAAATGTGATACTGTACTTTTTTTAGAGAGAAAATGTAAATTTTGTATATGATATCATATTATATAGGATTTTGATTCTATAACAAAAGCCAAATATTTTTTATTAATATAAAAAAATACACAATTGAATGTGCACGTAATAAATAAATAAAAAAGATATTTGAACGGATAATATATCAAAATTAAATTAATTATTTATTATTTATATGAATATGAATGTCTCCATCTTATAAACATCATCTTTTTTCAAGGGGAAAAAAGTACGAAAAATTGTTTATTTTACTAAACTAGTGGTTCATTTAGCATGTGTGCAAGGGAAACAAGTAACCACAAATGTATTTTGTGTGCTATATTAGCCCAAGTTGCTATGCTACCTTAATTGTTTGTTAGGAGAGAGAGGACAAGACAAGCATATGTCAACAATATCCAACCACCATGATAGTTGCTACGTACTATCAATTTCTTGGTGGTTGGGTCCTTCCTAATTTTTCTTTCTCATGGGGTTGAACCAAACATAGGTTTCTTCTTTCTTGTGCTCACTCTGCAGATAAAGACCACAAGCTTCTAAGTTATACACCCATTCCCCCACTTTTGATTTAGCCTTATATATTATTAATTAATCAATTAGCCATATAAATATGAAAATACCAATGTCCAAACACAGATTATTATATCTTATATAATAGTGAAACACACTTTACGAATATCTTCTTTTTATCTCTATAAAATATAGTTGATATAATTGATAAAGAATAGGTTCATATATTAAAACGTTATGAGTTTAATTTTTACTACTAATATAAGTTACTTTATTAGATTATTAAGCGTACTTTTATAACAGTTCAAATAACATAAAATCATATCTTAATCTTAATTGGACCATCAATATCGAATACACTTAAACTTTTTATTCACCAAAAGAACCTTTATTCTATTCCATATTTTGCTGCTGTTTTAAATTAGGTCATCATGCAAAAATATTAAATCGAGGGTCGGTTAGAAATTGATTTTTTTTCATGAAAAATCATTGCACATTTTAGATAATTAAAATAAAAACAACATTCCTCTAATGACCCCCCTCTCCATGTTTCACATAAATCTCTATCTCACTTTCTCTGTTTCAATTATCTGTTCTATTTTTTTTTCCATAAACAAAATTTATATTATTAGGATTGGTTCAATACAACTGGCCAACTAGTATATCTGTTGTTATGTACCTAATATTTGATTTGATACGGTCGTTGTCCATTTTTCATTTTATAATTCATTTAGTACTTTCTTTTTCTTACTAGTTCCCTTTTGAAGACGATGTTTCGCGGAAAATGCACCATCTTTTAATTTTATGAAAACTTTCGAATACTACTACCTCTTAGTTAAATGAGTTTATATATTATCTATTCATAGTTTAATTTTTTTTACCCTATTATTTAATAAAATGTTGTTATATAAAAAAATAGTTGATTATTTCACCCGCTTCTTAAAAAGTTACGCATACAGAATAATTTGATTGGATGATAATGTAAAAAAATTTACATTGTTAGTGCATAATAATTAAACTTTAATTAAAATCAACAACTTATCTTAAAAATGGTATTCCCATTACCAACACAATATTGGTTAAGTGGTAGACAAATTTGTACCTTTTTAAGGTTTGAGATGCAGAAAAGGAAAAAGTTGGTGTTATGATAGAGAGCTATAATATCTTGAATTAAATTGGTTAATCTTATTAATAATATAAGTCTCTATACCTTTGCATGGAAAAAATGGTATTGCATTAATCAATTGAGCATAAATATTTTCAAAATTTGAAGTTATGCACACAATAAAATAAGTAAATAGTATACAAATGTTGTATAATTGAGACCATATATAATCCACCAATTAAATTAGCTAGAAAGAACATATAAAAGGATTGGAAGCTTGGGTATTATGGTTTATTGGGGGGGGGGGTTCCATTATAAAAAAAATAGCCACTCTAATTATACATAAATATGCATTCACCAATCGACTTCAAGATAAATTAACTGTTGGCATGTTTTGATTATTTCTTTTAGCTTAGTGGACCTATTATGAAGGTAATGTTATCTCAACCCTAATTGTTGTTTCATTAACCAGACTTGAATTGAGATATTAATCAAAGATAATAAGTGTCAGATTTCTTGAACTAAACAATAATTAGTTGCATATATATTTTGATCATAGTTATACAAATTGATTGTTTTGAAAATTAAATGAAAATACCATTTTGTCATTTGTCGTCATTGATCTTTTGTGTGTGTCTTTGAAAATTGGATTTATTTGGGCTTGTACCTAATCCTTTGTTAGCTTGTAAATACTTTTAAAGGTGGGGACAATTAACCCACAAATTTAAGACGACTAATAATCGAACCTGACATTTGGTTAACGGAGGATGAACATCCTTTCCTTCAACCACACCCGAGTTATTTAAAAGATTTTCTTTGAAACTGAATTGCCTTAGTCCATTTGGAAATAAAACTGTTTATTATTGGACAAAGAAAAATGGGTTCGTAAAATTTAACTATTTGTCAACATAGTGGTCGTTAATATTTTAATTAGTTTAAGAAAAATGGCAGCAACCATATCCCAATGGAATGTGAGTTATGCTAAACTTTTTATGAGGTAATCTAATTAATTACATGATGATTCCAGGTTATCACGGGAGCTTGTTCGTTGGCTTTGTTCTTATCTCTAAATTAGTGCACAGAAGTTTCATTTTATCTGCTGCTTTATACGTATACATAAGATTAAGACATTCATAATCAATACTCGATAACTGGATATATTTATAAAATAAAAAAAAAAGAAAAGAACACTCTTGTTTATTTCTAACATCTAGTTAGCGTATTGATAGTATAGCATTAAATTAGAGAATGTTTAGAAGGGTGAAATTAAAAAAATAAAAAATAAATTATCTGCATTGAAATACAAAAATGGTTGATAAAATGAGACACCTTGTGACCAATAAATTATAGATTTATTGAGATTATAATACGTCTTCAAGAAATATGTGACAATTGTCAAAATATCCATAACATGTAGAGACGTGAAACAATCAAGGATATTTTGATACCCATAATAAGTTTCATTCTCATGTCATGAGAATGTTTCATTTCTAACTCCCATGATAAGAGTACAAATTTATCAAGTATGAGAATATAACTTTTTTTTAATGTATTATAGAGTTAGTCCGAAAGAATTACAGCTTGGCAATTTGAGTCCTACAATAGCAGATGCATCTATTAGACATATCATACAAATAGAACGAAGATAATTTCTCAAGCAAAAAGAAAAATCAAAATCTTTTCCTTTTTTATCATGAAAAATGGTTTCACTTATCGGTCGTTATTCCTGTAGTTGTGTGGAATCGTTGTTACATGCTTGCCGACGGTGAATTTATTGGCGATTATGGAACTGCCACGAATTGCTTTAGGCGGCGGTTTAGAACTGCCGCAACATGCATTTTCAACTGTTGCAAATTGCTTCTTTTCTTATAGTGTATGGCATGGTGATAGCTCACCTTGTCTCTCAACCACGTTAGTGTGAATTCAATCCTCACCCAAAATGAAAAAATATTTTCTGGCTTGCAGTCTATCACTTCATGTGAGCTTAATTACTACTAGAAAACTATTGTTATTGCCGACAGTAAACACTCTGGATGATCACCTAAATATACATTAACATAAAACGATCACCTAAATATACATTATAAGAATAATAACATAAACTAACTAATACAACTTCTACTAGCATAATATGCTTCACAAGCTAATTTAGCATGATAATATAATATTTTGATATTTGGAAGAAAAAAAAATATGAAGTGAAACCCAAAAAAGTTTCAAAATAACAAATTAACCGATATGGATGGATTATCATGTGTTTAAGCGGAAAGGCAATCAGTTTCGCTATGCGTACACCAAATGCCATACACTATACATACACACGTATTAAATACGTTTGAGACCACTTCGAATATTCACTCACGCACGGATCCCCACTTTGCACTTAAACGTGTGTACACACGCGATTTACGTTTCTCAGTTTTCATTCGCGTGCACAAACTTTATAAGCATATGTGTACAAACATTATGTAGTAGAATGCACAAACATTATTCGCATATGCACACAAATCATTACATGGATCATACGTCCCATAATTCATTAGACTCTTAGATGCACAAACTTTATAAGCATTTGTGCACAAACTTTATGTAATAGAATGCACAAACATTACTTGTTTATGTTCACAAACCTTTACATGGATCATACAATCTATAATTCAATAGACTCTTTAATGCACAAACTTTATAAGTATATGTACACAAACTTTATGTAGTAGAATGCACAAACATTACTAGCTTATGTTCGCAAAACCTTTACATGGATCATACATTCCATGATTTATTAGACTCTTTGATGCACAAACTTTATGAGCATTTGTGCACAAACTTTATGTAGTATAGTGCACAAACATTACTCGCTTATGTTCACAAAATTTTACATGGATCTACATTTCAGAATTCATTAGGCTCTTTGATGCACAAACTTTATGTAGTAGAATGCACAAACATTACTTGCTTATGTTCACAAACCTTTACATGAATCACACATTCCAGAATTTATTAGACTCTTTGATGCACAAATTTTATGTGGTATAATCCACAAACATTACTGCTTATGTTCACAAACCTTTACATGGACCATACATTCCATAATTTATTAGACTCTTTGATGCACAAACTTTATAAGCATCTGTGCACAAACATTACAAGCTTATATTCACAGGTATGACATTTCACAAGTAATTGTCCACTCAAGCATCTGCAACAAGTAAATCACCATTGTTAAATGTAGATCTCATCTTAATTCCATTTTAATCAACTTTCACATGATAAGAGGATGAAGATGAGAAGGATGAAAAGGATGGCGATGATGAAAGGTTGAGAGGATGATGATGATGAGAGGATGACTATGATAAAGATGACAAAACGAGAATGAGAGGATGACGATGAGGAAAAACGATGATGGAAACGAGTTCAAAATTGGGGGCGCATTGTTTATAATTTTATAAATTGTACGTTATACGTATAATGATCATTAATTACATATAATTGGATGATGTATGTACATGTGTATGTAATTTGGGTGTACACAAAGCATTTTTGATACTGAATTTGGCCAATTCAATTAACAGTTGTTGTGCAATATTAATTGGTTATGACAACCACAACATGCATATATCATTAGTCTCATTGGTTTGCAAAAGAAAAATAAAAATTCGTCCACGTGCTTGGTTTTCGTTTGTCAATTTCTTAGCTTCTTCCTCACAAAAGCATCCCACGAAAAAGCTCGATTATGAAGTCAATTATGAATAATCAAATAATTATAAAGACAAAAGAGATGAAACGAAACAAATTACTCAACCCAATTATATGGTTAACTTAGAAAACAATGCCACTTTATGTTTTTTTAGTTCAAAAAATGTTACTTTATCACATTAGTGAATGTAATGCAAAATTGCAAGCCTAGCACATAGCTGAGGTTGAAATAATAATAATAATAATAATAATAATAATAATAAATTCAGTATTTTAATGAATTTTCCGTACTATCATTGTTTCCCAATTTGTATTCTTATTGTATTTTATTCATTAAATACTATAGATTCTTATTTATAGAGATTAAATAGATTATTATTGTGAGATATTATAAAGGTTATGCATGATTAGAGATGGCAACACAGCGCTTTACATGCTAAAACACTCTTTAGATGCTCTATTTGTCCCTTAATGTTAGTCTTTTTGTGTCTAAAAATATTGAATTGTGAATAAATTTATAAAAATAAAAATGACTAACATTGAGAAATAAAGATAAAATATCTATTTACTTTAATTAACTATTATTTCAATCCAAAAAGTTATAAAATAAAATAAAAATTTGCTGTGTATATATATATATATATATATATATATAAATTATCCATGATGATAGATAATATGCCGATAACATATTCCCTTTGGCTTTATGCTCCAATACTCTTTTTTTTTTTTCTTCTTTTTTTCTTTCCCTTTCACCTTTACTTCCCCTCAACGTTTCGGTAGCCTGAAAGTTAGCATTAAATAAAAATAAAAATTAAATTAAAAAAAAAAACCAAGAGAGAGAAAGAAAGAAAGGGTGGGGAGTTTGCAATGCAAGTATTCAACCACAGTATAAGCAACAAAGAGTGAGTGTGCATATCAGTGAGAGAAACAAAAAGGAGCAAAGTGCGTTTAAAATTAAATTAAATAGTTAATAAGTACGAAAAAAAGAAGAAGAAAGAAAAAAAAAAAAAAAGGCATGGACACTAGTTTAACCTCTTCTTTTCGCTGAGAAAAAATAAACTCAGAAACCGCGTGAGTTAGAGAGAGAGAGAGAGAGAGAGAGAGCGTGCTGTGCCGTGCTGTGTTTGGGGTGGGTGATTCCAGATGCTGCTTTGCGAATGGGGAAAAACGAACAGCAGCAGGACGGTAATCGCGTCGGGCAGGATCCACCACCGCGATTTTCGGGAATAGCGTCCGCGATTCAGGGAGCGTTCAGTTTCAAGTGCCTCTTCGTCCTCTTCCTCAGTTTGTCGGCTCTTCTTTCTGGACTCTTCTGGATTCTTCCTACCTACAACTCCATCAAACTTAGCTTCGACGCCAATTATGTAATTAAGCAAAGTGGTGAGTAATTTTGCTTATTTAATTTCGATTTTATGATAATCATGTTTATGGTCCGGTTGCTAAATTTCATTCTTATTGATAGTGAATTGGATTTTATCAATACGGCTCCTGAAGTAGCTTTTTTTTTTTGGCGTATTGATGTTGTTTCTCAAATTTTTATTTTGTGATTTTTGAATGAATTACTGTATACCTTCTCCTCCTTCTTTATTTGTTCAATTGAGGAATTATGTAGGGTAGGGATGCAGTTTATCTAGTCTGGAATCTGATGTTTTGTGATTAATTTTCTCTCTGATTTTTTGAGGATGCAAATGTAAGAATCCAAAAAACAATTTTGCTAGATTTTGGGCATTCTTCCGTTGAAAAATTTAATAGTTACTGAAGTGAGTTGTAGTCAGTTTTTCACTCTTGTCGAATAGCCTAGCAATGCTTCATGACCAAAGATTGCTTTATGTTTGTTTACCTGAAACTTCTTCTCATGTAGGTTGGGGTATATTAGGGTATTGGGTTCCATAGATTTGAACTTGGAAGGGAAATACAATTCATTTAAGTCCTGGACCAATCTATGACATGGGTAAATTATTTCAGTTTGCAATCTTGTACTGGTGATATGGGGGTCCTTTAGTTTGTTCACATCCTTGTTCTGTGCAATACCATCTGATATGTGCAACTGTCACTCATAAGTTTGTGTACCGCTTTCTGTTCTATTATTTTTCTCTGAATGTTCTTCTGCTTTAAGGGCTGTATATCCATTTGAATCCTTATTGGAGTGGCGATTTTGAATTTATTGATGACAATTTTTTTCTGTCCTTCGAAATATTTTCAGCAACCATTCAGGCTTCCTTCAGACTGGAAAAACCAGTTTCACAACTTATTCCATACATTGAAAGATTAGAATATGATATTTACAGCGAAATAGGTCTTCCAAATACAAAGGTTTAACCTCAAGCTTCTGCTCCTAATTTTTTTCTTTCTAATTCCTAGACGTTTAGGCATGCCTACTGGCTTATAAGACATTCACTCTTCGCAGGTGGCTGCCCTATCCATGCACCAAAGTGTTCAACCTAACTTGACTAATGTCGTGTTCGGTGTTCTCTCTGATCCACTGAATGCTTCAATAAATCCAGTGTCCTTGAGTGTGCTGAGGTCGTCATTTCTTGAACTATTTCTCCAGGAATCCAATCTAACTTTGACAACATCACTATTTGGGAATGCATCTATGTTTGAGATATTGAAGTTTCCTGGAGGGGTAACCGTAATACCAGCGCAGTCTGCTTCTATTTGGCTGATGCCTGAGGTTCTATTTAATTTTACACTTTACAATTCAACATCAGAAGTACTGGATAATGTTGCTGACTTAAAGGATGAATTAAGATCTGGATTGAATCTGAAGTCTGATGAGGTATAGTCTCATAACCTGTTTCACTTATTATTTTGGGCATTGCAATTATGTTTTATCAGTGCCACTTATTTAAAATCATTTTTTTCATTTTTTAATCAAAGATATGAATTCTCTAAGGGTATATCTGTTTGAGTAAGTGTAAAATAAAATATCTTTGGATACAGCAAAGTCCAGATACATTGCCATTTTCTACATAACTACCTTGCTGCAGTACACTGTTAGAAGTTGGATTGGAGTCTTTCATAGATTGCTAAATAAGCCTCTGCCAAACTGTTTGCATTGATATCTAATACCCGTCACTTTTTGTGCAGATTGTGTATGTGAAAATAACAAATGCAAAAGGCTCAACGGTAGCGCCTCCAGTAATAGTGCAGGCTTCAGTCATGCCGGGCTTTGGGAGCCTCTTGCCCCAAAGATTGAAACAATTAGCTCAAACAATAAAAGGCTCTTCTGTAAAAAATCTTGGCCTTGATAACTCCATTTTTGGCAAAGTCAAAGAAATCAGGTTATCTTCTTGTTTAAGGGATACATTACATGCCGCCTCACCTTCTCCTTCCCCTGCTCCATCCCCATCAATTTCACCATATCTCGCTCCTTCTTACTCTCCAATATCCCCAGCACCTGTCGAGCAACCCCCTTGTTTTAACTGTGAAGTATCCTCACCTGCACCTTCTACTGTGACTGAGCATCCTCCAGATCCCTGTCCATACAATGGCTTTGTATATCCTTCAAGCCCTTCTCCTTCCTTTCCCCCAAATTATCCGCCTCCTGCTGCTGCTCCTACCTCACATTCAGCTAGCCACACAACTGAGGAAGCCCCATATTTGTCACCTGTAGCTGAGGTGTCCCATGGCTCCAAGCTTCTCCAGGGTGAAGGAAGATCTAAAAAGTTGGTGTCTCAGTTACTTGCTCCATCCTCAATATGTAAGTTTATTTGGCCTAATTGAAACCCCTTTAGTTTATCCTGCTCGGCTGAAGGTGGAACTAATTATAAAATTTACCTAATGCTTCTAAGAAGTCACCATATATTAAGCATCCTGTTAAGCTCTTCATTTGTTTGTGTTTTTTTTTTTTTTTTTTTTTTGTAGCTTAATGGTTACTTAGTTTTTCATCTACTTCTTCGACATTTTTGGATTCTCCTTTTCTGGAGTGAGAATTTTGAGAGTCATAAGGTTATTTTGGTTCAAATTCACTCCCTGGTTTCAAAGTAGGCAATTATTATCCAGATTAGGTTCATCAGCTGAAAATGAATATGAAAATTTAATAAGAGTATATAGATGGTAAATTAAATTTGCACACAAGTGACAATAAGGGAGGTTTAATTGGTAGGCTTTAGGCATGAATTGAAAATGATCTAAAATGCATCTGTTTGAGGCTATACGTTCTTGCTTATAAAGTTCTTGATAACGTTGGGATTAGTTCTCGTATCAGATTCTTTTGTTAACATAGCAAATCCCTTGATTCTGGTGGCCTGACTTGCTTTGTGATCTTAAAACTTCTTTTTTTTTTCCTTTTCGTTTTTCTTTCTTTGGTGCAGCTTCAGCAGGTGGTGATTTCCGAAGCGAAATCTTGCTACTAGGATTTTGTATGCTATTAATTTCTTGTTTTTCTCAATGATATCACATTTTGATGATATGGAGATGTTGCCTAATGAAGGATACTCAAGCCAAGCAAGGACACTAGCTTAATGATGCTTTGAAAGTTTTGCTCGAAAAAAGAGGGAAGAAGCTTCTGGCGAATTTTATTAGGTCTTAACTTTACTTCAAGCATGCAACCACCATGTAAAGCTCTGGTGGGGAAAACGGTCCAAGCCATAAAGTTGGCAGGCCTCTCAATCAAAAGTATTACATATATTCTATGAAGCATGAAATTGATCCCAAAGGGATCAACTAACGAACATCATGATCCAGAGAAAAAATTGGATTTCAGATGTCAAAAGAACCATCCCTTGTTCAAGTGTATGATATGCAAAGAATCATAGGTTCTTTGAGCATCTGAGTCTGTAAAACCTCTATAGTAGTATCCAGCAATGGGATAAGTTAGTCACACTTGTATATGGTTCTTTGCTCTCTTTACCCTTCCTTCTCCCCCTTTTGAACGAAAATAAGAGTTCAAATTTATCCTTGTGAGAAACACCGAGAATAGATGATTGTCAAATTAAAATGTATAGTCTGTTCTATATTAGTGTCCCTTTGGTTTACCAAATTAAAATGTTACTTCCTATTAAACCACATCATTCTCCTTTTCCATTTGTAATATAATTTAAAACAATCATGCATTTATATGATGCTATCGAAGCATGTTCCTTGTTGGTTAGCAAAAGCCTTAAAAAGCAAGGGATACGATATTTTCTCAGTAGTCATGTGTAAATGTGAAAGGATGCACATGCACACCTTCAATTAAAGGCAAAGCTTGCTTGTATACACATGCAAACCCTTTCGATTACTAGACTGACTAGATCATTACCATTTACTTAATAATTACATGAACAAAATTAGTTCATTATCAATTTAGAGCCCAAGAAATATCATGAGTCAATCCTGGTTTCTACCAAAAAAGAATATCAGAAATGTGATTCTGGCTCTCCGGGAACTTCAGATTTACTTACAAAAGTTAGTTACTCAACTCTTGAACAATAACTATAACTAACACTTGATTACAACTCCTTCAAAAATGCCATCAGACCTGAAGTTCGGTGCAAAGAGTCTTGGATCAACAGGTCCTGGAAGGCTGAATGAAAGCGTGAACGGTCCAGGAGAGCACAACTGCCTGATCTTCATCTGGAAAACACGTGATTGTTTCGTTATAGTTCTTCCACCAGTTAACAACCCTTTGATGTGAACCCTCCCATCATATTCAATCTCACAACTGAATTGACCTGATACAAAGTAAGATGAGAATTTATTTACACACAAAAAAAAAAGGTTAGAAAACTGAAAAATATAATCTTTTTGAAAAAACATGCATACGTGTTTAGACGGTTATGAACTCATCAACTTCAGGTGAAATGAATTACTGGTGTTACCATGTTACAATGGAGGCATCAATATCATGTTCATTGCCAGCATAGGTAATTCCTAAATGTCAAGTACATATTAAAAGAATGTCATAGAATTAAACTTTATTTTCTTATTAAAGAATTTCCTCATGCCCCACAGACATGCAATGGATAGTTGTTGTCAGCAATACTTAAAGCATATACCAGCTTATCAGACTTGACTTCCTACATTATCCTCTTTGTTGGCATTAAGCATTCTTTGCGGTGTTCGACATTATTCATGGAATCGCACAAAGAAATAAGTTCATTATTGATAGCACGACTATCATCAAAGAAGCCTATAACAAATGCAGGCAAACAAGGCACTGTAATACATGAAAGGGTTCCAGCGGATTATCAAAGGCATTCAGAAGACAGGAAAAAGAAACACTAGTAACAGAAGGAGATAACAGAGGAGAAACATACTAAAATCTTTCTTGACCCCCGGTAAGGAAACTCGGAATAGATATGCTGATTTACCAACACCAATATCCGCAACACCAACAGATGGGCCAAATAACCCTCTTCTGGCAGTACCTGTTAAAATCAGAGATGCATCTTGGTCAACACTGTCAATGTTGGGAACAGAGAGCAGTGGCATCACGGAAGCCCCATCGGGTATGCACATCTTCTTGGAAGGATCTCCCTTGCCATTATGCCTCGTAGGGACGGCATGGGGGAATTCTGGTATCGGTGGAGTATCGTCAACATAATTTCTCTTGTACTCTTGCCGAGACTGCCCTGATTGACACCCCCCATTTGGAATTGTCTCCGGCACCTTGCCAGCGCAATTACCTTCCTTCCTCCCTTGATGGTCCAGCTGAACACCTAAACATTCATCTAGATTCAACTTGAGAGTATTGACACCAGTTAAAGACCTGAACCTATTTAAATCCTCCTCCTTGACACCCAATATAGCCGGATCATCAATTAAAACAACCCCTTTAACAACTCTGAAGCTATCGGGGTACCATATCTGCTTATGAAGATCCAAAGGGAAAAAACTAGTGAACTGCTTACTATCCACAGTAAAATCAGGACTCGGCGAAAACAAGTTTCCCTTTATGTACATATGCAACATACTGATATCTAGGACAAGATCAGGAAGAGCATATCTGAGGAGATAGTAATATAACCTCTCTAAGAAAGAAATGCTAACATATGAAGGTCCCAAATCAGTGCACACATATGGTGGCAACCCTGACATTAGTCTTTGAGCAGCTGACCATCTAGGATCAGACTTGACATCAGGTCCCAAGTAAGTAGTCATGATGAAGTCAATTAGAAATTTGCAATCACCAATCACAGAATTGGCACTAACACACTTTCTCTTGTAATAAAGACTCGCTTTCAAATCCATGTGAGGTGTGGATTCACCTGTTCAAAGATTACAAAAATAAACAAATTAGACATCGACGGCAAAAACAGAACAACAAAATAAATCTCCCTGGATAAGGTTAGCTACATGGATTAGACGACGTGCTATGATCTAAATAAATAACAATAGTACAATAGTAATTATTAGTTGAGTATTACCTAGGGGTGTAGACAAGGGTCTGCTAGCATTTTAATTGATAAGTGAATTCTTATCAAGGAATTGAACTGGGTTCAATAGGAGCTTTCTCTACTCGACTAGAAGGGAGAATTTAGGTTGTAACCACGTCATAGTGTTCTATAATAGATTATCATAGTGTTCTTTCGTTGATCATATTCATGTCCAAAGAGCAAAAAAAAAATAAAAATAGAGGGAATTACAAATTAGGAACGGAAATGTATATAATTCTAATTCTAATTTGTAATTGAGGAACAAATTAAGCAACAAAAATTCAGGGGAAGTGAATTGACTGGAGGCAGGGGAATTCGCATAATTGAATCATGATTCATGCAAAAAAAGAGAGAGAGAGGAAAGAAAACCTAGGTGGTACACAGATAGAGAAACGAAATGCACATTTTATGATTGTGAGAGAGTGAGAGAGAGAGAGAGAGAGTAGTAGAACTCACTTGAATTCAACCCACTTGTGTTGCGTTGTGTCGGGTCGGTGACATGCAAACGAGAAATGAGAGAGGAAAAGAGACTCACAGTCACAATGATGGCCGCCACGCTGAAAGGGAATTGTTTGTTTCAGTCACATTACTCACAAGCCCTTTTATTTTTCTTCACCAAAGCTAATTCGGTTTAATCAATTCGAGGTTACTATATTAT
>QANU01029220.1:420155-438483 GCA_003254905.1 Nissolia schottii
TTTTTTTTTACTAATATATCTCTATTAAATAATTAATTTTTCTCATATTTCTATACTATTAATAACTCCAATTACCTTATTACTTTTATATTAAATAAAAATAATTGTCTAAAATACTATTAATTTCTCCTTTACTTTCATATTTTCCAATAACAATTCACAACTAAGTGGATAACTAAAAGAAAACGAAAGGAGTACTTGATTACTCACAATAATTTATCACTTCCTTGCATTTCTATTCCCCCCCCCCCCAACACACACACACACTGCCACACATTTATTTATCCAAAACTCTTTTTGAAGATAACCAGTATAAGTTTATTTTTAATTTTTTTTCCACTAATATATGGTCATGTCTAAAGATAATCCAAATATCTGTCCCTTTTTTCTTCTTGTCTTCGTAGAACTACCGCATCAAAATCTGTCCTTTTAAACTATGAAAATTCATTGATAACATAAAATATAAATAATAGAAAAATTAAGAAAACTTCGTTTTTGTAATTGTTGAACATCAACCAAAGGCTAATAATAGATAGATAGATAGATAAAATTATCATTTTAGTTGATAAATTTGTTTATAATTTTATGCTTTAACAATGAATTATAAACATGAAAGAAAAAAAATAACAAGTTTATGGAAGTGTAATTTTCATTTTGGAAAACAAAAGCACTCACATACCATAACTCTAGGCTAATATCAATAAGATATTAAATAGATTTGTTAAATGTAACAAAATGATCGGAAGAAAATGTAGTTTGTCAAACCGATCTTAGGCCACAACCATTACCAGAAGATGCTCTCCGAATTCAGTGTGAAGCAGTAGAAACAGTTAAAGGGGGTGCAAATATGCAATGTATTCCTCCCTCTCCCCATCACCAAAACCAAAGGAAGATAAAAACAAACAAAATATATAATTACAATATTATGTCCAAGTTTGGAAGACCATTGAGCTACTTATTTGCTTCTGGAAAGTCAACAATTGTCTTAAAATAGGCTCTATACCATCTTAGATAATTGAGTGACTTAACCCCAAAAGCTAGTTCATGACATGAGAGATGTTAAAGCTTACTCAAGTCTTATCTCTCTATGCAATGTGGGACTCTAATAAAACAAAAAGTGAAAAATTAATTTAAAGTAATCAGGTAATACAATCAGCCATATAAATAACACAGCAACCGATAATTTGTTCTTTTAATTATATGTTCCAATCCATGCACTAATGAAATGTTTCTATTTATTTCCATTGCTTAGGCACTCTTCTAATCTTGAAGAGATTATACATTGGAGCACTATCAGTGAAAAGCCTTCTTCCATCCCTGGATGTGGATTCATATTTCCATGCTGGTCCAATAAGCCATGATGCAGCAACTCCACCAATCAAGCCTCCGAACTGAAATAGTACATGTTGAAAGGAAGCATTACCAAATAGCAATGGTTTTTCTTTGAAAGTTGTCTCAGGAAGCTTTTGGTAATTGATTATAAGCTGTTTTGCATCAAAATAAGCTCATCCAAACACACTGCCAGACCCAGGAAATAGGCTATGTTTGTATATGGCCAACAACTGAACTACCTAAAAATAAAACTAAGAAATGAAATCTGAAGGTCCTTAAGAAAATTCATTCACAATAATTAAGTCTTGATTGAGGAATCAGAAAATGTGAGATATAAAGCATATATATGTAATACTTACATGTCCCCAATTGTCAATGCCATTGGATAATAGCCCAATGACCTGCATGAGAAATGTGTCACCATTAGATCACAAAGTCGAGGAACATAAGCTACAGCAAAAGCAGACATTGCATGAAAAAAAAAAAAAAAAACACATATTCCCAGCAGACATTTCCAAATGAAACTTATAAGTATATAACTTGTTAATACTACACAACAGATTAATACAAAAAAAAATAATGCAAAACTCTGTTTGGTCCTGCCTTATCCGAAGCACAAATTAATGTTGAACAACAATTTAGCAGAACCAGAAGCAATCTAACCACCTTAACTGAGTGAATGAGAAAGCAAACCATAGCAGAAGAAGATAGGCAACGTTTCAAAAGAGAAGGGAATGATGGTACTTACCATATTGAGGACAATTACACGTGCTATGTGCTGCAAATCTTCCTTACCACCACCTACTATGTCCTTGTGCCTCAGGACGAACACCGCAACTGATCCAACCTGAATTATGTATAGCAAATAGAAATAAAAATAGTGAAGAAGAAAATAATATAACATGTCAGTTTTCCACCTACTCCATATGGAAAGCTTCAAAACAAGCCAGGCATTTGGGAAACAAAAAAATTAAGAAAGAGAAGTCCCCTTCGCATTTTCAATAACCGTCCTATTATGTAGTACTCCATTATTTACCCAAGCCTCTTCGGGGTAGGGGTGGAGCGAATGTATAAATATTTTGAACTAAGCATGTAACTTCAGTAAAAACTACAAAGCAGTTGTCAACAAGTCATACAGTAAATTATTAATTTGATCACCCATCTTCTTAACAATTAAGTTAAACGGAAAAATAAACAACAACAACTAGGTGATCCTTAAAACTAAATTATAGCCTCCTATTTTGGTCATTTATGTGTATAACAGTAAAATGCCCATAAGGCAGTAGAGTGAATTTGTGACAAATAAAATATTTAAAGAACTTACTAGTCCAAAAATTGCTCCTGATGCACCAACTGCAGGCATTCTGGAGAACCAATAACTCATAGCTGAACCTGATTTTCTAGAAATTATGGAATCAAATAATTTGGAGGAAAGCAATTTCATCGGCTTTTTAGAGAGAATATAAACGGTTACTTGCAATTGCAGAGACAAAGTAAACTGCAAGATATCTCCGAGGACCGCTGAAGCTCTCCACAGTGGGACCAACTGAATTTAACGAATAACAATTGACCTGAAGAAAATTTCTAATAATTTTAACATCTCAACCAATGGGGCTTAACAAAACAAACTTCAAACAACTAAATTCAAACCTGACCATAAGGTGTCCAATGTTTGCATGCAAAAAGGAAGATGTGGCGAGTCTCCAAAGTTGTCCTTTGTCAATGAGACTGTTTATCTAGTAACATACACAAGTAATGTGAAACCTCCATAAAATTTAGCACAGTTTTCAGATTCTTAATTACAACCTTACCTTTGCTCCCCATAATAAAAGTTTGCCTTGGGTCGCAAGTTGCGCAATATAAAACCTGTGCAAATAATTAGTAAATAATTAGCCATCTCAGAAAGTTGTACACAAATTTGCAAAAACAGCAACACCAGCTAATGAACTTAGAAATAGCGAAATCAAGAACGAAAAAATGATGCTACACATTGTTTCAACTTACAGGCTTAAAGCAATGTGCACACAACTATGTCATCAATTTAATACAACATCAAGAGGAATTTGGTAATACTCACAAGACATTGGCAGCAAGGAGAATATTCGTCCATTTCCTTCCATTAAATGATTTTTTGCTGGACATCCTGGAGTTAGACATCCCGGTATTTCCATATCCGGCTCCATGTCCTCCCCCATTAAAGAAAGAGAAGCTAGTTGAACATGCGGAACTTATATCATTGTTTGACAGTTGAAGCAAATTTATTCCTTCTAGTTGAAGCAAACTTTGACACCATTTATCCTTCAATCGAAAGACATGATTTAAAGGGGCGAGTTTCTGTTCAAGAGAGACATGGGAGCCATCAAGGAAAGCAACCACAACATCAAAAAAAGAGATCCAATAGTCAAATTCATTAATTCACACACACCAAAATACAAAAAAAGATTCAGAAGCCACAAAAGTAAATTTCTTCTAGCATCCAGGAAGCAATTACCAGAATGGTTTATAATAATTTGCCAGGCAAGCTCAATTTCATGAAGCTACCAGACAAACAAAACAAAGATCAAAGAATACATGTCAACCACTATAGCCTATATAATCTATTACCCTTCCCATCATCAGCATTAAAAGTAGCATGAATTCCAGTAACAGTGTGATCAACTAAAAGTGGGTTTGGATTTCAGCTTGGAAGCCCTAGAATCAATTCTGAGCTCTAAAAGTGAAAATTTTTCACTTCTAAATCATACAGAATTGATTCTGGACCAGCTCCACCAATTTTCCAAATATGCACTATGACTCCGTGATTATTATAAACGAAATTACACAAAAGCAATATTTTTTAATCGATATGATATTTATGACCTCAATTTCAGTTGTTTCCCACGATCTAAACGAAGAGAAGTTAAAGTTTCAAGTTTTTCTCCGAAAACCTAGCTTCAAAGTTTAGTAATTTGCTGCGAAATTAAGTAAACGAAGTAATGAAGACGAAACCTTGAAACAAGAGTGAAGAAGAACCTCGAGGCGGAGACGGTGGGTGACGCGGCAGCGGAGAAGGTGGCCGAAATGGAGGCAGGCGGCGGTGGCGATGAGATCAAGCGGGTAAGGAGCCAAATTGCAAACCGGCGACAGGAAAGGCTGAGGCACATTCAATCCTACCATTCTCTTCCCCAATGTTTTCACATTTTCTCCTTCTTTTGTTATTTTTATTTTATTTTATTTAGTTTAAGGGTAAAATGTACAATCTCTCACATTGGGTAAGAAATCCTCTTATAAAGGAAATGTGAAATAAACTTTACAAGCACAACCAATAAAAACTTGACAGCACAAACATGGTACAGTACAAGCAACAAAATAAGTGGGAAGATATGAATAAATTAATATTTAATAACAACAACAATATAGAACAATCTTGTAATTATTTATGCACATAAATAAAAAAAATTTCTCTCAATGAATTTATCATTTATTGGCTTTAATTCTGTTACATTATTCTTTTTTTTTTCCTGTTAATTTTGTTTCCTAGATTTTAATGGCCCTGTAATTTGCACCTAATAGTGCCCTGAAGCCATACTACTGAGAGTTTGAGCAACTGCTTCAAAGAGATGTGAGTATTACACTATATGACAATGATCAAGACACTTCAATAATAGAGCAAAGGAATTACCATAAATAAAAATCATATATACAGTAAATAATAAAGAAATAAATATTAGGACGCAAGTGAAGTTCTCTTTTTGAAATGAAGTTCTCCATCAAGAGATTAGGGTTTTCAACCATAGCTTTTGGGCACAACCAGAAGTCTTGAAGATCTTTTTCATCAGTCAGTTCCATCCGTGTTAAAACTAGGTTCTATGCACCTTTTACGGAGAAATTCTGGTGTCATGATGCAATATCTTGTTAGATATATTAATTTTAAAGTTAAAATGTCGTCTTGTATGCGATTAAGAGCATATCATTAGTATCAATAAAATTCATCTTAAAATTATGAAAATGATTATGTTAATTTTTGAAGTTATCAAAAGTTGATTAAATTAATTTTTAAAAAATTAATGTCAAAAGATTAACTTAATCGACTTTTAATAATTTAAAAAATTAATATGACAATTTTTATATCTTAAAACTACCATTTTCAAAAGGTGGAATAGTTAACCAGTTCCGGCAGGTGTTCTTATCTTACATAGTTGAAGCTATAAAATGAGCAAGGCTCGCCACCAAGAGTTATCTGCAAGTAACTACAGCTTTGTCAGACATATTTAAATTAAACTGCCAACAGTCGAAGGCAATATTCATATTCATAACCAACTCTGCAGTATTCTCCTGCCTAACAAATTATTGTTACATTAATTAGTTACTAAAAAATATGCATAGACACAAAAAAAAAATTGAGATTATATCATTTTAGTTTTCTGATGCCTCGTGGGGTATTTACTGTTGTTTATTAAATTTGTTTATTTTTAAATAATTTTTAAAATTAAATTTATTAAATTTTGTTCTGTGATGTATTAATGTGTCATAAATAATACATTAATATTTTTTAATATAATATTTATAAAAAAAGTATATTATAAATTTAAATAACCTGTAAAAATTTTGTGACAATAACATGAAATGACTATGAATTTAATTTTAAAAATAGTTAAACACAAAAAAAAAACACCTTGCATCATACACGAAAATCACATGATCTTACCTCCTCTATCACGATCATTATTTTCATGGCGATCAAAGTAATGTCTGTGTGTCCAATCTATAACCGCACGAATAGGCGTGAAAGAAGCAAGCTGCCTCCAAATCCAATTCAAGCTGCTCGTAACATCCTCAAAGCCAAACCCAAAACTCTGCTCAGTCTGATCCCAACCGCCACTTCTTGAGCTAGCGGTGATGCCAGGTGGCAGCTCGTGGCGGCACACAGGGCACGTGTTGTGGATTCTTAGCCAGGGGACAATGCAGTCCGAATGGTAGAAATGCTTGCACGGCAGCTCCCTCACTTCCGCATCAACCTCAAACTCGTCTTTGCATATCGCACAATTGGGATCACTGGCCAAATGTCCACGTGTCAGTCTCACAATCGGCAATGCCTCGATCGCCGAAGCCAACGCCGGAGGCGGCCCAGGTCGGTTACTCTCGATCACCCCTTGGAAGAACTCGTCTGAAGGGTCGCCAATCGCCTGCGGAGGAACCACGTTTCGCGGTGGAGGATTTGGTCTTACGAATCTCAGGGTAATCCAAGCATGTGGGTTTTGATCATTTTCTTCATTTTCGATTTCCCAATGCGGTGTCCCTGTGTTGAGATTATGATGATGGTGATTGTGATTGTTGTCTTGTCTTCGTAGAGATGGATCGAGAATGAGGGCTAAGCTATTGATTAGTTGAGTGGCAGGGGAAGGTTGCAAGTTACGAGGCACGTTCATGAGCAGCGTTGGCCTTGTGATGTCTAGCTCGTAACGCAGTCGGTGGAAGCAATAGGGGCACAAGGATCCGGTTGGGTACGTGGAGGGGATCCTCACGGTGCGTTGGCAGTTTAGGCACCAGAAGTAGTGGAAGGTTCTTGTTCTTCGAACCCCATTCACGATAACGCGAGGACGCCCTGTTAAGGACATGGAATGGAATGTTTTTGAGGCTTCGTGTGTTTGGATGAAAGGTTATGTGTCGTGAGACTGTTTTATAATGGAGAGAAGAAAAAGGGGCGGAAAGGGATGCCTTTGGATTGGTGCTACAAGAAAGGGATTCCTTTCCTTTTGTTACTATTTGGCGTCTCTGCTTTTGTTTCATCTCATCTCATGTATTTGATTGCTTTTCTTCAGGAGCTGTGTGTTCTCCTGACAAGGCAAATGATGCTTCAATGATGGTGCCAAGTTACACAGTGCTTTTGGTTTGCTTGAGGATTTGCATGTGTTAATACCCAGCTTGTCTTGATGGATGTAGTAAGCAGAACCAACCGTCAATGGAAAGTAAATGGTGTAAGGACTTTTTGGTGGGGTTACAAACCCTAGACCCTTTTGGAGGGTTTTTTTTTTTAATTTTAAAATAGGAGTGTTAATGACTTGGAACAGCACGAAACTTGTTTGGTTGAATTTAAATTGTTTTATTTTGATTCCATTGTCATTCTTGAACCGAATTTGGATCACCAACTGAATCCAAAATCATTCACTTTTTTTTTAAAAAAGTTGCATCTTTAAAAAAAAATACTAGTACACCCTCTTAGCATTCACTATACATTCATTTTCGTTAACTCTCAAACAATTTTCGTCTCTCACGTTCACCCACTTGTTTATTACGTGTGCATTTATGCACGCGATAAAGAAATCACTCGCGTCTCCATATCTCCTTCACAAAACCAGCACTGTTTTTTATTCATCTTCGCCCAAATTTCACTAATGAAGGATGGACGACGAATCACTCATCATCAATCAAATCGATAAGCACTTGACGATGAATGCCCATATTTATGCTTCGGATTCAAAACTGTAACTTTTTAGAGTTTTCGTAGTTGATTGCAGACTTTTGAACTTTCCTTGCTTTTCGATTTAATTCTGAAATTTTGGATGACTTGTATTCAGTTTATAGAGTTTGTGCATTTTAGTACATAAAGTTTATGCACTTTAGTGTATAAATCTTGTGCATTGATAATTTTTGTGTATTATATGGGTTTGTTGTGAAATATACATTTTAGAGTTGGTAAATTTGTGCATTGACATATACAATGCTTGTCTATTCTGATACTTAAGGTTTGTGCACGCTTACCAAATATTTATGCGAATTTTAATCTCTAAAGTTTGTGATATACAAAGTTTGTGCATGTGTGGTGTTTTTAGGTATGATTGTGTTTTGTGTTAACAAATGTCTGGAGCATCAAAGCACAAACCTTAACAACATAATTGCACAAACATTGAGAATGATGGTGCACAAATATTGAAAACATGAAAAACACACTTATTAAATATTTATGCGAAATTTAATTTTTAAAGTTTGTGCATGTATGGTGTTTCTAAGTATGATCGTGTTTCATGTTAACAAACGTCTACAACATCAAAACACAAACTTTAACAATGTAATTACACAAACATTGAGGACGATGGTACACAAACATTAAAAACATGAAAAAACACACTTACCAAAATATTTATGCAAATTTTAATCTCTAAACTTTGTAGAATAACACATAATGTTTTGCACTTGAATATATAAAGTTTGTGTACGTGGGTGTGAGGAAAAATCTCACGGGAGTGTGTGCTGCAATCGCATGATCGTTAAATTATTCTAAATTTCGCGATTTGTACAAGATACAACGTATAGTAATTATTTTTCATATTTTATACATGGTGGATGTACGGGTGACATGATTGGGGGGTGTACCCCAATCATTTTTGCAGTAGTTTAAGTTATAAAATTTTTGCACTTGAATTTATATATTTTATTTCTGAGTTTTGTTATATACCATGATGCTTTTTTTTTTTTGCAAGAATAAGACCAAAGTAGGTGGAGAAAATTGATTGGAATTTGGGTAAAAAAAAAGTTTGAGGAACAAACATAGTTAGGTACTATGCACGAAAATTAGTGTCGAGTTAAATATCATTTTCCTTTACATAATATTATATATACTACATTTGTATTGTTAGAATTTATTTTAAAATATGTATTGTAAAATATTGCATGAACTTAGTTTTGCACCTCTTAAATTTCTATAACATTACTATACATAGTATCTAAATTTTTGTATGTTGTCTAAATACCGATAAAGGCATTCATTAGTCAGCTTATTGTCACCCTAAGTTAGGACTCAAAGAAATAGCTTAATCATAAAACCAAATCAAGTTTGAGTTTGATTTAATCCGGCCAAACACGACCATGCACACCCTGCTCTCAAGTAGGATACTCTGCATTCTCCCTTCATGAGTGGTTTTTCTTCTCTTTTTTTTTATCCCCTTGACCTTCATATTATCTTTACATCAAAATGACATATAATATCTTGATACACCACTGTGGGATTTTGTTGATGTGGTATATACGTCAATCTTTTAATCAAAGATCTCAAATTCAAGTCTTAAAAATGAATAAAAGAAAATCTCTACTCAGAGACTATTGTCCCTTTTGGAAAACCCCAATCAAGTTGAGCTTTGAAGAACCTCAATCGGGTTGGCTTTGATTAATTGAGTTTCCGATAACAAAATTTGAATGTTGATAGTTTCATTGAGACAAAAATAATATATTATTTTGATGCATGGAAAATTATTTCTAACATTTTCAATATTACATAAATAATATGTTCAAGTTTGTGTTTTCTCAAATAAATACTCCATACTACACAATTAATCCATTTTTCTATAATTTTTATAATTAAATTCATCAAATTTTATTATCATTTCATGATCTAATATAACATATTAATGAATTATATAATCTAATGTGATAAATTAATACATTTCAATACAATATTTGTAGAGAGGTACATCGTATGCTCAAATGGTCTACAAATTTCTAAACCTCTTATAAGTTGATTATTTCGATGATTTGACTAATGAAAAGTTTATTACAATCATATAAACATAAAATAACAAAATTTGATAAATTTAATTTTAGAAATTATAAAAAAATGGATAAACTAAGTAGCATAGATATTTAAACCACCACCGTTTAAGTTTCAAGCCATGCGAATTTCTTACCACAAATATATTGAGTCAAATTTAATTTGAATTCGATTGTGAATTATATTATTATTTGAGATCCACATAATGCATATGATTATTTTAACAAAGTTAAATGGTCTCACCCAGGCATTAAAAGTTCAGGGCTATATTCTTGATCTAGTTAACATTAGGGGTGCCCATGAGTTTGGGTTAATCCAATAATTTGACCAATTCAATCCAAATTAATATTATTGTTGGGTCATCGACTTAGCTTGGATAATTTTTTATGAATCCAATTCCTGACCTAATGACTAAATTACCCAAATTTTTATATGAAAAAATAAAAAATTACTTTTTCCTTACTCCCTTTCTAATCAAAACCAGAGAAATGAGATTTTAAAAGAAAATGTGATGATTGTGATATCAAATCTGTTCTATTGAGTAGCTTTTGTTTTGAAATAAAGAAAAAAGTGTGTTTTTGTTCTGACATTAACCAATATTATTTTTTCTCTTTAAAATAAACACAACACAACTACTCGGCTACTCAACTTAATCTAATCCAATTAACATTGGATTGGGTTGGATTTAAAATAATTTTTTTAAAAAAATCAATTCAACCCAACCTGAGTTCATTTATTCAGATTGAATTTTATTTTACCCTAAACCCGACTCGTGTGCACCTGTACTTAACAGTATAGGCGTAACCCTTAATGAAAATAAGTATAGGCGTAACCCAACCTATTTACCTCGCACACCTAACACATTGTTTGTTTTAAAAAAAAATTGGGAGGAGAGAAAATAGGAGAATAAAAAATGGAGAGAAATTGTATTTTTTATATTGAGAGGAAAAAATGAATAAGAAAATTTTTTTTGGTAGGAAACCACCTTAAAATTCTTTTCTCTAAATTGAGAAGAAAGTGAGGAAATAACTTTCAAAACTAGAAAATGACACTTTTAGCCATATTAAAATAGTCTTACTTAAAAAAAAGTGATAATAATATGTCATTTTATAAAATTATATATATACACATATTTTTTCTTTTTTTACGCAACCAAACAATAAGATCAAAAACATTTTTAATTTTTTTTCTTTTTTTAACTTTTTTATGTTCTATTTTGTTTTTTTTTTTACATTTTCTTTTCTCACTCAAACAAAACATAAATAAATTGAGTACACCGCTGCATTTTAATATTTTTGAGACCTTATAGGATGTAAANTCCAACCATAAATCATTCGAGAAGCGATCTATCACCATCCCCTATCTCTAGTAAAGGATGTTTGTTTGAAACCCAACAAAAATAAATAAATATATATATATATATATATATATATATATATATATATATATATAAAACTTAATAATGTATAATGATAAATTATAATCATTGAACGAGGCCGGGCGAGTCGAGTCGTTGAAAACCCGCCCGAGTGAACTCAGCTGGTTAGAACAGAATTGACTTGGCTTTTGGGATTGGGTTGTTGGCTAGTGTTGGGCTGGCTAATCTTCACCCTCAGCCCCCAATCCCCTGCTCTTCCTCTTTCCCCTCTTTCGCTTTCTCTCTCTACTTTCTAGAGAGAGACTCGCACACACCAATTCACTTCTCCTCCTCACTCATGAACGTTTTCTGAGAAAATCCCCGAATTTTCTCTCTATCCAAACGCCACAACAATGTCTCACGCGGTGTTCCACATGGCGCAAATCATCGCCATGAACCCTCACGTCAGCGCCAACTCCTTGTCCCCAAAGCCCTCCCTGCCGCCGCTTCCCAAACTTCCCTCCCTCCACCACCGCCGCCGAGTCCCGGTGGTTAGGGCTTCTTCGTCCGCCGCCGAGGTGGAGAGTGAGTCCATGTCACTGCTAGAGCGATGCTTCGAGGCGCCGGCGGCTCCTGGCACTTTGAATTCTCCGTCAGCTTCGTCTTCTTCCTCGTCTTTGGGTCCAGTTATGAAAGGGCAGTACGGTTCGCTTGGTGCGGTTACGCTGGAGAAATCCAAGCTTGATTTAACGCAAAAACAAACCAAGTCGAGCCCTGAGGTTTGTTCTCTTTCTTTATTTTCTTCTGCAACGAATTTAGGGTTGAGGTGAAAGACCTGTTCGTCTTTTGTTCGTTGAAGGAGATGACCAAATGAATACTTAGTTATGCTGTTTCTGTAGTTTCAGTTTCATCTCTGTGATATATTTGAGGTTTCTGTGTTTATGAGGATGAAAATTAATTTGTACACTTTAGCAGCTTGAGAATACAACACAGGGATGATAGAGAATTGCAACATAGTGTCATTTCTGTGCTCTCTTTCCAATTAACTACTTCTGTTTCTTATATGTGTCTCCTATTTAGTTAAAGGCCTTAATTAAGAGTGATGTTTGGTTTGTGTCGTCGCGTCTAAATTTTCTGTATGTAGTTTGCATGAGATCTATGTGTGTATTGAGTGGTGGCTGTGGTTTCTGCTGTGGTTTCCTGAGTTAGTTTTTGTGTTGTTATTTAGGAGTTAGTATCTGTAAATTCATTTTATGGTTATTTTTGGCAGCTAGACATTGGGGGAGGCAGTGGAGGTATTGGAAAGAACATCAGCCATGGTGGCGGTGATGGAGGCGACGATGATGGCGATGATGATGATTATTTTGATGACTTTGATGATGGTGATGAGGGAGATGAGGGTGGCTTGTTTAGGAGACGGATACTTCTTGAAGAGGTTAGAAATCTCATTTATGCTATTTAAGAGTGTTTTCCAATAACAGCAAAGCTTTACAAGCATTTTTTTTCCCCTTATAGAATATACACAACTTGTTATTGCTTTTATTTGACATTTCGTAATGAATTGACATTAGTTTCGTCTTTGTTGCAGCTATTTGATCGTAAATTTGTTGATGCTGTGTTAAATGAATGGCAAAAGACGATGATGGATTTGCCTGCTGGGTTTCGGCAAGCTTATGAAATGGTAATGTACTTTTCAGGTTATGTTTAGGCTGGCATAGGGCTGTATACAGTTGACTGATTAAAATTTTGCTTTTTAGGGGTTGGTTAGCTCAGCTCAAATGGTAAAATTCCTAGCAATCAATGCCAGGCCAACAACCAGTAGGTTTATTTCCCGAGCACTACCACAAGCAATATCAAGGGCTTTCATTGGCAGGTAATTTCAGTTATGCCTTGGTTGACCTCATTATTATTACTTTAAAATAATTGGAGAAAATTTTCCATCTATACAATGATATTTCGTCCATATTTGTGCTGCTGAATCATTAGCTCTCTGTTGAAAAACTTAGCATATGTTTACACTGGAAGCTTAGGTTTTCTGATCAAGTAAGAAAAGTATAAACCTGCATGTCACTCTCCCTGAGAGTATAAGAGCACTATATTTTATGCTTAAATGGATAAATGAATATGATAATTTTTTAAGTCAAGCATTTTAAACACGAAAGAACACGTCCCATGTCTGATAAAACATAGAAAAATATGTTGCAAATTTGTGAAATTGAAGTTAATCTCTTTTAGTATTCCATTGGAATTTCTTTATGGACTGTATGGTTGTACACTCTATTTTCTGATAGGCCGGTGTTCTATTTTGCAGGTTGCTTGCTGATCCTGCATTCATGTATAGGTTTCTATTAGAGGAGGCTGCTACAATAGGTTGCTCAGTGTGGTGGGAGTTTAAAAACCGGAAGGATAGGTGTGTTGTTTATATTAAATTGATTTGAAGATTTATCAAGTTCTAGTGTTCTGAACAATGAATTGAAGTAATAATTGTTCACTTTAACGTGACTCTAGGACAAAGCAGGAGTGGGAACTTGCACTTATCAATGTGCTCACAGTAGCAGCATGCAATGCAGTAGTTGTTTGGTCCCTTGCTCCTTGTCGGTCGTACGGAAACACATTTCAGTTTGATTTACAAAATACACTGCAGAAGCTTCCAAACAACATATTTGAAAAGAGCTATCCACTAAGGGAGTTTGACTTGCAAAAGAGAATCCAATGCTTTTTGTTCAAGGCTGCTGAGTTGTGCATGGTTGGTTTAAGCACTGGTGCAGTACAGGGTGCCTTGTCAAACTCTTTGGCTAGGAAAAAGGAAGGAAGGTAAGCAGGGCTGAAACTCATCTTATGCTCAACAGCATTCAATCGATCTAATTTTTAAGACATTGTTTTTAGCTGTAATTATTCAATATTGTGAGTGCTAAATGCTAATGCTACCTTTTCATGTGACATGCCTGAATTGTCAGCAGATTATCTGTCACAGTCCCAAGTGTGAGCAGTAATGCGCTTGGTTATGGTGCTTTTCTTGGAATCTATGCTAATCTGAGATATCAACTGCTATGCGGATTTGATAGAGCAATGATTAGCCATTTTGATGTTATTGGAGTCGCATTGTTCTTCAGCACAGCCTTTAGGTATTTTTTTTTTTTTTTTGCCTGCGGTGTTACACATCTAACTGACACGAGTAGAGTTACATGGGGTGGTGTTTATGTCACTTATTCAGACTATAGCTTTTCTTCTGTTTTTGTTATTGACTTTGGCATATTTGCTCAATTATATATAATATGATCTTTTTATAACGCTTGCCTTTCTGCTTGTTAAAAAGAAACTGTGCTTGTAGAACAATAAACACTAGTTGATTCCTTTTTACCACATCATTTTAGCAAATGTTAAACAATTATTTCATATGGTAGTTGAAGAATTATGGCGCATTATCATCTGAGCATCCATTCCGAATTTGTGCAGGGTCTTAAACGTTCAATTAGGAGAGACTTCCCGGCGTGCCTGGCTTGGAGTTGAGGCAGATCCATTGGCTCATTCAGATGAACTCCTGAAAGTATACAGCAGGCCTTCCGAGAATGTAGAAAAGTCATCCTCAAAATGGTTTATATCAAAGAACGCTGTTGTTTCAGGCCTTGGGCTACTGGGCATCAAACAAGGGAATGCAGGCTCTGTTGGTGATGCAGAATCTCCAGCCCCTAAAGCTCGAAGAAAAAGAATTGTCCGGAAGAAGGTTGCTGCAGGTTCAGCTTAGGTTCTCTTGATGTTAAACGTAGGTTTTGTTCAATTTTGCTGTTTGCTAGAGTTTGATACTGGTCGAGTGTCCTTGCGGTTTCAGTCTGCTACGCTCGAGGCTGGAGGGGTGGCCCAAAATTTTTCACCACAGTAAGCTTGAGGGGTGGTTCAATTGTTTTACCATTTTTTTTCACGGATTCTTATATCCATTTTGTGTTTTGCTATCTGAATCTGTACTATATTTTGAATCTCAAATAAAGTAGAGCTAGTTTTAATTCCCCGTTGATTGAAACACTTCAGTTTGCTCATGTATCTTCGATTCTGAATCGAAGCAGCAGCTCCGATGTCTCCCCATTTGCCGTGCTTATCTCAAGGCCAGTAATCTTGTCTCAATGAAAGCACGATCCAGGAAGAAGTGTTTAATCATCTAGGATTCAAGATTCATGATCATGAGCTTTTGTTCTCAACAGTCAAAATTGCTTGATAAAAACAAGTAAAACCATTTCGATAAATGTTTCAAAAAGCCAGTTCTATAAAGTTCTGTTGTTATTTCATCATCATTTCTAAGAGTTCAGTTAAATGTATGAAAAAGCTTGTTCTATAAAGTTATCATTCCTAACTTAAAAGTTCAGAATTTTAGTGAGTTACTCATCAAAAATAGTATATAGTGTTGATTTATTACATATTAGTGTATGAAATTTTAACACAACTGCTATTTTAACGTTGAGTTAGGTGTTTACACCAAATTTCCCCCCACAGCAAATCATAAAACCACTTGACATGAACAATGAATCCATGATTTGTTGGGTCCACAGTCCACTTGTGGAATCAAACAAAAATAACATGATCTATTACATGTATAAAAAAGATTGTAGTTGGTAATCACTTTGTGTCCGAACTTTTTTATTCTTAAATTATCTTTTTGATTGTTTGGTAGTTACTTACATCATAACTTGCAACAAGTTTTTATTTTTTATTTTAAAAAAATTGCAAAAAATATTATTTAAAATTAATATTATTTAAAATTTTTAATATACTTTTTAATTTAAGAATAAGTTATTTAAAAAATTTATATTAAAAATAAAATATAACTTTATCACATGACAGTTATTTAATACTTGAGAGACGAATAACGACCACTAGTACCACGTAATATTCCCGTTATCCACACCACACATTTCCGAAAGTGGTAGTGGTAGCAAGAGGAAGTGAGGCATCCCCACATCCACATCCACATCCATGACGATTGTGACGGCGGCGAACCCCATCATCTCCGGCCTCCAATACTGGCTAGTCCACCACCCAACCATCCTCAACTTCCAATGGGACCCACCTCACACCCCAGCCTCCTCCCTCCTCTTCTTGTCCCTCTCCGTCCTCACCTACCTCTCCCTCACCCTCCTCCTCTCCCTCCTCCCCCTCCCNGCATCTCCCTCTCCTCCCTCCACACCCCTCACCTCATCTGGATCATCTGCCTCCCTCCCAACACCAGGCCCATTGGGCCTCTCTTCTTTTGGGGCTACGTCTTCTACCTCTCCAAACTCCTTGAATTCCTCGACACGCTCTTCATCCTCCTCTCGCGCTCCTTCACGCGCCTCACTTTCCTCCACGTCTACCACCACGCCACCGTCCTCGTCATGTGCTACCTCTGGCTCCAAACCTCCCAGTCCCTCTTCCCCGTGGCGCTCGTCACCAACGCCTCCGTGCACGTGCTCATGTACGCTTACTACTTTCTCAGCGCGTGTGGGGTACGCCCCCGCTGGAAGCGCGTGGTCACCGATTGCCAGATCGTGCAGTTCGTGTTCAGCTTCGCCGTCTCCGGGGTCATGCTCTACTACCACTTCTACGGGCCCGGGTGCTCCGGGATCTGGGGGTGGTGCTTCAACGCGGTTTTCAACGCTTCTCTTCTGGCTCTGTTTGTTGATTTTCATCTCAAGAGTTATGCTAATAGGAAGAAGAAGATTATGACCAAGAAAGAGTCGTGACAGTTGTGTTGTTTTTCTCTGCGATTCTTTTTCCTTTTTTATAGGGAAAAAATGGTTGTTGAACAATTTAATCATATGCTCTCTTAACAGAACTTGATTGCTTGTTTGATATTCTGTTTTGAGCCTACCATTGGAGCATCTAAGTTCTACTTAATTCTCTTTGAACACTGAATGTTTAGAGTAGTTTTATCTATAGTTAATTGACTAGAAATGTTATTTGTGCGATTAAGTGAAATTACAGGGTAAGAAATGGAAAACTCACTCTCTACCATTGTATTTAAATCGGCCAAACACACACTAAATTTACTTGTATCTGACTTGGTTAGGAGTTTAGTTTTCTAATACATATGAAGTTACATAATGTTTGTTCATTGACATTAATTAAGCAATACATGTAATGAAATTTGAATTTCATCAAAATGCTTATAAACCCTCGCTTATTGCATTTGGATTGAGAGATCACCCTCCTCGTACTGTTTGCATCTTCCACAATGATGCTTAAGGCCTTGTTATAATGCAAAGCATTAGTTGAGTATTTTGGGCTGAGCCAGGAACAACAGCCCACGGCTATGGAACTGGCCCATAAGATTCTTTTACAAGGAGTTTGGGTCCCTTAACTTTAGGGTTTGATCCAAGAATTTATGTGTATGGAGAAACACCAATGAGAGGAATCCTTACTTATCATATGACTGTATTCCGGAATATTAATATCTCATCACCTGTCCAGTGAGATGGTACTTTAGAAAACTAAAAGAAATCTTGTTTAGTTTGTGTAAATGTCTTTCTTGACCATTATATAATTTGGTTATTGTCGCGAGGATAGAGGTAAGATTATCTTAGTGTTCCAGGGATATCAGAATGTAGTGGACATACAATTTTTTTTTTACAAAATGTAAAAAAAAAAAGGTCAGCCATAGAAAATGTTTGATTTCTAGTAGTTTGATTTGGGTGTTAAATACTTTATAGCTAGGTGCACCATTCTCTCATTGCTATTTCATGTGGAGGAATATACAAATATCATATCTTCTACTCATTTTTTTAATTATACATCACTTCCATGATCTTTGGATAGAACAATTACTTATGCAAACAAACATCCATGTCATTCGACATTCGTCATTAACGCATATTTCTTGTTCATATGGCAACCTAATATATTTAGTAAATTTGTTGTGCATCCCTTTCAAATACATAAAGCCCCGCCTACCTTATGTGTGATTTTTTGTCCTTTTGTTGTTGCATGTCTTGAAAATCAATGTACGGAGAAATTAAGATAATGTAAGGAGTGTCGCATATGTATACTTCAGAGGTTAGTTTGATTTTATGCTTTAACGTGGTAAGTGTTTAAAACAAAAACTTATTAAATAAAGAAAAAGGCACACATATACTATAACTTAATTTTTC
>QANU01029220.1:443117-492985 GCA_003254905.1 Nissolia schottii
CTAAGAGTAACCCCAACCAAAGCATATAACAACCTAGTAAGCATTGTTTGCGATGTACACGTAAGCAGCTAGCTAGGGTGTTACACACACCAACTAATTAGTTACTCCCATTTCATAATATTTATCTAAAATTTGATATATTAGACTTTTAAAATATTTTTTTTAACTCATATTTTAAAATAACATTAATTATTTTTTCTCAACCATACTCTTAATTTAATTATAATCGTTAAACACATTAGTAAATTATATATATTTTTATAAATAAGAATATTATAATCTATTCATAATATTTTACATCTTTCATCGGCATTTATTTTTTATTTATTAATTTGCATCATGCATATCCTTAAATAAACATTTATTAAAAAAACAAGTAGTATACAATTTTAAAAAATTGTATTTATACTTATGTGAATGATCTGCCTCCCTCCCCAGTGCGCCCCTCTTCTTCTGGGCCTGCGTCTTCTACCTCATCCATCCGACGCCTCTCCTTCCTCCACGTGTACCACCACTCCAATGTGGTCGTCCAAACCTCCCAGACCCTCTTCCCGGCGGTTCTGGTCACCAACGCCTGGGTTCACATGCTAATGTACGCCTACTACTTAACCTGCGCGCTTGGGGTAAGGCCAGATCGTGCAGTTGTAGTCGAGCTACCACTTCACGGGTTCGGGCTGGCTGTTCTGGGGTGTGGGGTTGGGGTTTCAATGTCGTTTTCTATGCCTCGCTTTTGGTGTTGTTCTGCTGCATCTGCGTCGTCTAAGAAGTTGCATGGTGGAGACCGCAACGTTATGGCTCAGTCGGTCTATGGCCTCGTTAGCTTGTTCTAATTATCACACACACAAGTGATACTATATTGTGATTTATATAATCTTATATAATTTGCGACTTGTGTGGCGTCATTGAGTCTTCCTCGACCAAAATGTCAAGAATTTGGTCCTTAATTTTTTATTTATTTATTTTTTTGGTTTTTCTCTCTTCTGATTTTTGTAAACTTTTGTTCTGTGTTGCATGCTACGGCTACGTGGCAGGAGAGAAAATATAAGTCTTATATTATATGAAGCATGGACTGATTCCCTCTACGAAAGATAAAAGAACTTTTGGTTGCAGGAAGGTTTAAGATACACAAAATTTGGAAGAAAAAGAAAAGGTTTATGTCTCGCTTAAACTATTAGTCTAAATTACTAAAACTCGACTAATCCTTCCGGCTCTCTTGTATGGATAGAAAATTCTCAACAAATTTTTTTCTTCATTTTTAAGTTTAAATTTGAGACTACTAATTAAAAAATCAAGACTTACACTATCTTAACTGACATCACATTGACAATTAGAATATGAGTAGAAAAGAATATGCTATTTAAAAATATAAAATATAAAGTAATTAAATAACAAGGTAAATGCAATTAGTAGTGTTCTAATCGTAAGTTTTTTTTTTATAATCAAAGTACTATTAAATATAACATGCAAGCAACAATATCTAAAGATGTACAAGATTTGAAGGAATAAAGTAGTAGTTTGTTTCATTTAAAAACACTCAAAGCAAATTAAATAGTTAGGTTGTAAAATTTGATATTTTACAAGGAGGAATGGGAGATTTACTTATTGAAATGTTTGACCTACAAATTATCTAGTTAATCGGTTCTCACGTCCCCAAGGGAACAAGAGTTGAAACAAAACCTTTTATGATTTATCTCTTGGCGAATCTTGGACAAACTAGATGATAGATTAGTGGGTAGACAATGGCTTCAAGACAAGAGGGGAAGAGAAAAGGTCTGAAAAAACAAGTGAAAAGTGAAAAGGTGAACACAGAACAAATGAAACTTAGGATATGAAGAGTGTGACATAGTTGAGCAAGGTATCCTTTTGATTTTTTCCGCCTATGTAAGCAAGGAAGCATTGATAGGTTGTCAGTGTTCACATTCCTCACGTATTCTTCCCACTCTTGTGACCAATCATACTTATAAATAACACAACCATTCACGTCAAATGTCACAATAATTAGAGACAAGTGTGATAGTATCAGCGGATGGCTAATCCTCTCAGTGCAGTTCTTAAACTCACTTTCATCTTCCTTCTTGTCATTGCATCCGGTAATTTATTTTTCATACTTTAACCTTTTTATTTATTTATTTTATTTTATACTTTGTGGCCAACCTTAGCTAAGCAAATAAAACGTTTACGTGCTGCATATTTTGGTTGACTCTGCACAAAAGCAATGTTGGCTTCTTCGTATAGTTTTTATTTTAATTTATCTCTAAGATTGATAGTGTTGGTCAAATGTATCTTCAAGTTATACAAAATATCAAATTCATTTCCAAGGTTGCCAAAATTCGATTACACTAGTTCTTCATTTTTGATCAAATTAGTTCTTCTCTTAGAAACTAATTTGATCAACTTTTGACAACATTAAAGACAAATTTAATATTTTTAATAGTTTAGGGACGCTTTAGGAACAAATTTAAAGGTTTACTCAATAGTTTCCTCTATCTCCTCTCATCGAACTTCCTATTTGGATTCGTAGATCTTACTACTAAAAAAATTCTATATATCCAATTAATTGCATTGCTAGTTTGATTTTACTACAAGAAAAATGATTTCTAACGTTGGAATTATCTGTCCCTAATTTTATAGCTAATTTCAAATATTAGTTAGGGATAATATATTCGTGGCTAAAATTAATTTTTCTGACAGTGTCCACTAATTGCTTTTATGTGCATCATTAATTCCTGTCTACTAATTGCTTTTATGTGCATCGTTAATTCCTTCCCGATGCATCAAATTCTCATCATAGATGTTTTGAACCAGAATTTAGAAATTCATTAATGTATTTGCTCTCTCGAGTGATTTATTTATGCTTGTCACAACTTTTTTTTCATTGAGGAATGTTACATAGGTCAAAAGATGTAACAAGAGCTTTTGAAGAACAAATGATGGTGGTTAATTATAGTAGTAGGAAGGACCCACTTAGTCACCCAAAAATCACCAGCATGGCACATCATCCTAGCATTTAATTTCTGATAGAAACTCTGGTTGTTTAAACATATTTCTTTTCAAGCAAATAATGTGTATTTCTTAGAAGGGGGTGTTTTTTTTCCTAATTTTAATCTCTTTAATTAATTTGATGTGTTGGGTGGCAGCACCTGAACTGTGTGGAAGCAGTAAATCTCTAACCATAGTGAATTACTGCAAGGAGACAATATGGCCAGGGATAACAGGCAGTGGCAACTTCAGTGGTGATGGCTTCACACTAAAACCAGGCCAGTCATCAGTGTACACTGCTCCGTCTGGTTGGAGTGGAAGGATATGGGCCAGGACAGGCTGCAACTTTGACAAGAATGGCAATGGTGACTGCCAAACAGGAGCCTGTGGCAACACCATAAACTGCACAGGCCCTGGAAGCCCACCTTCCACTATAGCTGAGTTCACCCTTGGTGACCCTGATTACTACGATGTTAGCCTTGTGGATGGTTTCAACTTGCCCATAGCAGTGAAGGCTGTGAATGGCACTGGCAACTGCAGCACTGCTGGCTGTGATGGGGATTTGAGGAACAACTGCCCGCCGCAGCTGGCTGCCAAGAAGGACGACAAGGTCATCGCCTGCCGGAGCGCCTGCGATGTGTTTAACACTGACCAGTATTGCTGCAGAGGCACATTTGAGGACCCTGCAACGTGTTCCTCTTCAAACTATTCCAAGATCTTTAAACAGGTTTGCCCTGCAGCATATAGTTTTGCACGTGATGACCCAACAAGCATACTTACTTGCTCGGGAGCGGACTTTGTCGTCACATTCTGTGGATCAAGGTATGCTTTCTTATGTGGCTATAGAGTGTCTTGCTTCTCTGTCTGTGGTTACGAGCATATCTAACGTCACCATCCATAACCACACAAAACTCTCTCTTAGTCTTGACAATCAAAATTTTCAGTAACAGTACATAATAGATCAACCTCTACAGTGTATTCTCCTAAGAATTGTTCTGTATTCTTCTAATAAATCATCATCTCATATATAATTCTTGCTAACATCCTTGTTGCAGGAATCAAACCGTGTGCTCTTACCATGGGAACCAGCTTATATGCAATGGAGCAAAGTCAAAGGGTTACGCAGCCAAACATAATAGGTGGTGGATCTTGATGCTCCCAATGGCATACGTGTTCAATTTATGGATATCATCTTAGCAAATTATGCACGTTGAAAGTCTTTTCAATGTGATACTTTACTAAGCCGTTTGGAATTGACAAAATGGATCAAATGAAGTCATTGTATTTTGTTTAGTACCTATCTGTAAATCAATGTGATACTTGACTAGTTCATTTTTTTCATTTTTTCTTTTTTGTTGCTTCATTCCCTTTTGTTAAGAACAACAATAAGTTGCTTCAAGATGTCTACAAAGCCTTCACATATCAGGCATGTAAATTACAAATTCTCAATTGTAATTAATCATAATTTTCTTGACTACATCAATCCTAGCTATGGCTACAACAAGACATTAAGTGATGCTATGAGAAGTTGAGAACCAACTTTAAAGGGGGTTTCCACGGTTGAGATAGAATCTAAAGCAGAAAACTATTCAATGCAAGCATTTCATTTAGCAAATCCAATCCAAAGAGAGTAAAGCTAGTAAAACAGCTTTCCTATTTCTTTCTTCACAAAAAATTTAAACAAAATTTGCATCTTCACAATTTCTTTAAGCAACCCTGACGATGGTGTTACTATCTACTGGACTTGCCACCGCCATGATTTCCTTGTGATTTCGGTTGGTCCTCAATCTCCTTTAAGTAAATTTCTGAACTGGATTCTTCATTTGCAAATGGTAAAACCGCTACTGGGGCAGCGGGCACTGTATGCCAACGCTCTCTTAAAAACTTCATGAACTTCTTAACCATTTCTCTCCGAAACTTGAGCTCTCGTGTGAACATATCGAAGATAAGAAAGGAAAGGATGTACTTGAATGGGACAATAAGGAGAATGGTTGCAGAAAACAACAGCAATAGTGCAACCTCAGTAGTTATCTGAGAAAGAATCAGATCAAATTGAACATTCATCAAATACAGGAGTTAAGATAAAGATAATATGAAAACACCGAAAAAGAAAATAATTTCAGCTTCACCTATAGAACATGTTTGAAAGCACATATCTAGATATCTATTACCCAAGATAACATACTTGCGGATGGCCAGAAAGGAAGATAGAACGTATTTTGAGAAGCGAGACATTCATTTGCTGCAGGAAACTCTCAACATCACGCATCGCATCTTTTACAGCAATAATCTTTTGTATAGTATTTGAAGGTGGCTGATCACGTATTGTTACTTTATCAAAAGATCGTCCAAGGCGGCCTTGCTCCCTAAGGCCCCTAATTGTAAGCATTCCAACTGCCAAAATCATCAGCATCATGGGAAACAAATACGACAGCAAGTTTCTGGAAACACAAATCAACACATCAGCTAAATAAAATTAACAGCAAGGAAGTGTCCAGAAAAAAGCAAATCACAAGTATTTATCCATGGCAAACAGACACCTAAAACTAAAAATGCCAGCTACCAAATGATCATCATGACTTGTGATTGGGCACAAATGTCCATTATAAGACAACAATCATCAATAGCACAGTAAGTAAACTTAGAAGCGGATATACCTAAAAATTAAGGTATAGGTAAGACCAAGAAATGCAGCGGTCAAAGGTGGCTCCTCCCAGCGCCTAAGCTTTTGAAAGTTTCTTGCAGTTAAGGAGAAAGGAAACAGTAGCTCCTGCGCAGGAAAAAGATCAGTCTCAGACCTTTCGATATTTAGGACCCAGTCAAGGCACCATTGTTATGCTAATAAAGACTTTATGAACTGAAGACTAGATCTACAGTGGACTACAAACATTATTCATAATATAAGAATTGATTAAGACAGGTATTATCGGCAGTGCAAAATTATGTTCATTCCAATGCATGTAAAAGACAAAAAATTACATTTTTAGCAAGGTACTATGCCAATCATGACATTGCAAAACAAAATTAAATCTCTACTTCGCCATAAATCATAATGCATTGGTCATATAGACTACATAACCTTTATGTCATTTTCGTTGTTTCTATGGAAGGCTGAGAATTTTTGTGTGTGTTGTAGGTTAGTGCTAAAAGTCTTCATCACTGATTTTTGACTGACATAATCCAGAGGGGTGAAAGGAATGAATCAATTCTTTCTACTTTAAGTTACTTAACTCCTCACTGCCCAGTGTTCAAGTAGTTTTCAGTTATTGCTAAATCCTAATGCTGCTAGGAAGGCCTCATTATATCTATTGTCTTGTTAAAAAGATAATAGGAAGTCCAAAGCACAAGATACTGCAAACAATATCATAAGGATGTTTACATTGAGTGTAGATTACTAATTTGAATGGTGCCATAAAAGACAAGAAACCAAGTTAAGCATCCCAACCTTGAAGAGATCAATGTTGCTAGGTATTCCTTGCAGAGTTGCGGCATCAATGGTGGCTTGAGTTTTCTCTACAACCTGGTACTTCTGTTTGCTTGTTTCTGCTGCTCTTTCTATGAGTGACATATCAGCCACAACAAGATTCTTACTTAATACTAAACCTTTTATTGAAGTGTTCTTCCAGAAATTAACGGAAGCGCTCGACCCCCAAGATGGGGATTTCATCCACTTCTGCAGGTAGACGCTTCCATCTATGTCAAAAACATGGTTTCGGCTATCAGATATCTCATCAGAAGGTCGACTCTCCGGCTGACTGCGGGTATTTACAAATCCTGTGATCAGTGGGCCTCCCCAATAGTTAACAGCTAAAGTTTGGAGGACAACTTCGCTATGTGGAGCATTCTGCAAATATGAGAACTGAACAAGCTTGGTGGGATCATCAGGCAACTTCCGCATATATTTAAGGGCCTGGAGTCTAGCTACACCGTTAATGGCACTGGTTGTTGCTCTTTCCTTTCCTTTGTGAGCCCCGTATACAGTAAACAATGACTCATCAGAATCATCAGGCCCATACTCCCGCATGAACTTGTGTAAAGCAATTATTTCACTTATCAAAGCATGCCAAGCATCCCTCCTCATTTCACCTCCCAAGTCAATGAATTCCAGCACCCACCAATTCGACCTAAGTATGAACATAGACGATTATAAGACGATGACAGCAAAATGCAGCATAGAAATGCTAGATGAAGCTTACTCACTCTGAGCCAGAAGAAACTGAAACAGCAGAGTCAAAAAGTGCAGACCCAAAAGGCCCAACCTTTGCCTTCTCTACCCGTAATCCATCATATGTAAGATCCAATCTCATGGCTCTCTTCTCTCCCATGAAGCCAACTGCCTGGAACATATATTTGAAAAGGTCAAAAGAAAGACAGTGATTATTTTTTTCTGGATGTAGGAACTCTTTCAATATTATATCAATAATCGGTTCACGCACACTAAGCAAAACAATCAAATATGCTAATTTATTTGCTTATCACATAAGATCATATTGAAAATAAGCAAGACAAATAAATTATGAACAGAGTGCATTGTACAGAGAAACCCATGATCTTGAATATTCGGAAAGTGGCAAAGGCTGTATACCTCAAAATAAATTGCTTTATCAGTAAGAGTAAGTTTGCCTGGCCATGCCATATTATTCTCCCATTTCAGAACAGGACGCTTACTGTTGGAACCAATACATAAAATTCTCTCCTCCGAAAGTTGAGGAAACTCCGGAATCTGATATGACCTCTTTCCTTCAAGCACTCTACAGTAATATCAGTACAATTTCAGCACAAAAGTTCTGTAATGCCAGAAATTGTTTAGAAGTTGAGAGCATTCCAGCAACTATCAGACGATGAGCATGTACAAGAACAAAAATGAAAAAGTGAAACTAACAAATTATACATTTTTTTATGCTAAACACACCAGCAGAACTCGAGCAACCTTACTAAATCAAAAGTATCTAAAAACTCATTATAATTTTTGTATCATTATAAAAACATCAGAACTAAAGTGAAGAAATTGAAGAAAAGGTCTCCCAAGAGCAAGTTTATTTCTGCAATAGCTTGCATGAACCTTCTATGTAACAGATTGGGAAACTGAGGGACACACAGGAGAGGAGCTAAACCCTAAACCCTAAACGGCATTATGAACAGAAAGTTCAAAAGAAGCTGGAATGAGATGGAACAGCTAAGCATGCATCACACATTATTCTTGCGGAGTTTGGATAAATCAGAAGATCTTCTCAGAACAAAATTGTAATCCCCTAATCGTGCCCAAAACAAACGTTCTTTTGTCTTATTCCTTCCAAACTAATTATCCAGGAAAAGTGAAAGTGCCGAGTGCATTAGAAGCATCATAAAACATTTTGTATTTCTTCAACTTTAAGGTCAGAAACACATATTGCTTGGATGTCTTCTCATACGATCATCACACCATTGACAAAAGAAAAATGAACATTACAAACTCACTTGACAAGTTCATTAATGAAAGACAGCCACGAGCTCAAAGACATGCCAGCTTGATCACCAGCGAGAGCCTTAAAAAGATTATGCACTATGGGTCGGTCAACCACGCCGGGGACTGCAGGAGCAATACGAACAAAAGCCTCTTCAGTGACAAGTTTACTCTGCAAAGCCCACCAAAAATTACACATGAACTGAGCTAATTACACATGAACTGAGCTATCAGAAAGGTGAAAGAACTAAATGAAATAATATAATTTTTCCCAAAAACAATAACTGGACAACCTTGTATCAAAATGTCTCCCACGTTTAATGTTCTATCAGGACATTGTTGATTGAAATAATGAGGTGAAGTAACTATTCCCAGACTATCATTAATGAGGTCGTAACACTTTAAATTTATGAGTGATCTGCCCTCCAATTAGTCAAGTCCACTTCCCTTAAAAGTTCAAATAGCGACATACCGTGTTTTAAATAGAAAAGCTAAAAGGGGGTCCCTACGAAAAATTATTATCTTGTCTAACAAGTCTCCCATTTCCCATTTCAATCAGAAGGAAATTTACACACTCTTAGGATGGATGAACTAAATTAAATAAAGGGAAGAAGTGCACCTGTAAAGAAGCCTTCTCTGAGTTGCTGGAAAGGTCATCAGTGTAAGGATTTTCCCAGGCAAGCATGGTTATGAATATCAGCCTCTGAAAAGCAGGATCCTATATACAAAATTTTGAAAATCAGCAAGCCTTTTTTTTTTTTTTGAGGGAACATAAAAGAATAAATTTATTCGGTATTACAGTATTTGAATAATTAATTGCAAAAGTGAAAAATGTAAATACCTAAGTAAACAAAGAAATCAACTATGTTAGGCCTCATCTACTACTGCAGCGTTTTTGGCATTTTAAATTTCCCAAAAACCATTTATTATTTTACACAGTAGATTTTCAGCAAACCCTTTCCTCTGTAGGGTGTTTTGCGCCCCATAGCATACGAAATAGAAACTGAACAAGGTTTTCAAAACGCCTTCCAAAAGATTACTCTATACCTTGAGGGAAGGATGAATATCGGAACCATCTCTTGACAAGAATCGAAAGCAGCAATATTCCACCAAATTCCGGGCATCACTACATACAGATGCAGGAACAAGGGCTCCAAAAATTTTCTGCATTTTCTTCCCACTCAATCCATTCATCCTGCATATCTTATTTCCAAAAAGTCAAATAATAATTTCTGTATCAGTCTGATAGGCGTAAGCAAGCAAAGCAATACAATAAGACAAAATCTCATTAAGGGAGTTTCCTAGGACTCAACTTTCTGTTGATATTAATTTCTTGAATTAATATGATAACTCCCTGCTTGGGCCCTTGGGCCATTCCCATCACCAAAAAGGAAGAGAAAAAATAATACGATAAACTGTCAACTATTTTCTAGAACTCACAGCTAGCAGAAGAATCACGCACATAGTTTCAGATTGAATAAAAATTTATTTAGTGTCTTCTTTCATAACTTTGTTTTCTACTGCAATGTTGGGAGTAAAACATGTTATTGCACATTCCAAGGGCATAAGTAACTAAAAACCATATATAACATAGCACTTTAATTACATACTGCTTAGTCTTGCATTTTGTTAATGTATAATCCATGTGATGAATGCCAATGATCAATATAGAAAAGTGTCATCCAACAAAGAAGGATGCAAATGTATTCACCTGCTGAACTGCTCAATACATATAACAGCAGCCAAAGAAAGAGTCCCATATCGCGTTCTGCGGTCAATTGTCTGCTCTACCATTAATATGTCCTCCATAACTTGAAATCCAAGATCATTTTCATGATAAGGCTTCCTACTTTGACCAGGTTTTGCAAGGGGAGATGCCACTTCATTTAAAAAATTCTGGGTCCTCGATACCAATGAATTCAATCTCTCTTGAATAGACCCTTTGAAAAAGAAATGGAGGATTTAAATATTACAAGACAGTCAGAATGAGAGACCAAAAAATAAATAATTAAAACAGACACACACAAAGTAAACGCTATAATACTATTTTAAAGCTTTTTACTTTTTTATTTCCCACATTTATGCTTCTACCTAAGGCAGTCCTGCGAGGCATTTAAATTTGGGCGGCTCTCCCAGCTGAGATTCGAGCCGTGGTTTGTGGACTAACCCCTTAGTGCTAGACCAAACCTCAGTATCAATCCGTCTTTAATACTTTTTCTTTAAGTACCTAGAAAGATATTAAGCTTCTTTTATTGCAAAAAATGTAGTAAATACAGGTTACTTCCAATGTCTTATGGTCATGAATGAGGGAAATTAAATAGTAACAAAATGAGAAAATTCAAAATTATTGCTAGGTGATACAAAGAAGCAGACATCTAACTGTAACTGATACAAAGAATTAAATTATGACAAATGACTTCGAAAAAGAGAAGGCCGAAAAAGACAAACATACTAGCACTTAAGTCATTCAGCTTCAGCCTATCCCCAAGAGACTTGAAGGGAAACTTTTGCGCAGAGAAAATTCTTCTAGAATACTTGTTGTGCCCACAAGAATCTCTGTGGGAGGAAGAAATCACATAACTGTGTGTGCCAGGATTTATTCTCAAATGGGTAATTGGAAACTTTGGCCCCATTCCTTCATGTATCTTGTGTTGGGGGTATTCAAGTTTCAAACTTGGAGCCCATAGATGAAGATCAAAAGACAAAGTAAGGGAACTGATTATAATCGGAGAGAGAGAGATAGAAAGAGACTTTGCGCTTATCGTTCTGGGTGACTACTGACCAGAGACAGCCACCGAGTCACTGGAGCGTAAGGGTAGGTACCATTCGGTTCTTGTCGTTTGGACCGGAATGAGGAGACGAGTCTCTCACGTCTTTCTTTCTATGAATATAAAAATGAGTTTAAAAAAAGTTTCTGAAATATGTTTATTGTATGTATCTTACCCCTCTTTTTGTTAAGTAAAAAAATTAATTTAAAAATTATTTTGAGATAGAGATAATTTAATGTTTTTGTTAGTGTCCTCATTTCTTCGTGTTCTCATTTAAGGTTCAACTCAAGGGTATGAGTTTAAGTAAATTTGTGGAGTCTTAGTAAATTTGAATTATAAATTTATATGAGTTTACATACGTAAAAAAATACGTTATAAACAATATAATTAAGAACTAAACTTGATTAAATATTATATTTGTAATTGAAATTAAATAATATTAACTTTAAACTAAATTAATAGAAAAATATCATAAAATACATCTTAATGCATGATACTTAGTGGTTATGTCATACTTTATTCAGTGTCTATATTATTTTATAGTTCAATAAAACATAACTTAATTATGATAAAAATATAAAATTAGTTAAATAAACTCAATATATATTATCTAATGTAAATAAAGTTAGGTAAGTATCTAACAAAGTTATAAAATTTATACATTTTGAAGTAAACTCGAAAACTCGTAAATAGATTTTAACTCGTAAACTGGCTAGTAAAATTGAGAGTTTACCAAAAAAGAGTTTACATAAATGTTAACCCGTTTTGTGTAGTAAAATTATAAATTTGTAAGAGCTTATAAGTCAACTCGAGATTTTAAGTTCAACTTATCTAAACTTTTATAATTAGAAAAATTGTCTCTATGTGTTTGTATATCTCATTTATCTTAAGACAAAAATTAAGATGACATAGCACTGACCCACTCAAAAGTACTTAGTATTGCAACAATAAAAATGACGAGGCTCACTTATACTTATACTGTGTGAATGCTTAAGAATAATGGGTTTAATTTATGCCCATTCAACAATTTCTCATACTTAATAATCTATGGTTGTATTATTGGAGATTGCTATCAAATAGGGTAAATTGTACAAACTACCATTAAGATTTATCAAAATTACATATCACTTTAAATTATGTAAAAATTTGCATTTCATTCTAACTTTTCATTATGATTGGTCATCTATAATCTGTTAATTTTTTATTTTCATTTATTCTTTTTATATTTTCTAGATCAGTGAAAATAATAAAATATTATTTTTTATTTTTATTTTATGTGTTTATTATTTCTTTTTCAAAATGTTAACATAAAAAATAATATTTTTAATATTATTTTATATTTCATTCACAAACTTTTAAAAACATAAAATACATAAAATAAAAACAAAAATTTAACAAAACATTAGTATCAATCTCAATAAAAAAAAATAAAAATGTAATATAATTTTAAGTTAGATAAAATTTTGACAAATGTTAAAAGTAGTTTGTCGAATTTACCCATTTATATTTTTTCTGTAAATACCAAAACATTAGTTGTTTGTGTAAATTTCTTCATTTTTTCAGAACCCCACAAGTCAAAAAAGAAAACTTTGGTTTTCTATTAGGCAAGGCAATAGCAGTTGTGGTGGCTAATAGGCCATGGCCTTATCCTCTCCCTCCTTCCTTTCACCTCTAACCACCACTCAGCGCGCCACCACTGATTCCGTTCCCAAACTGCTCCATCTTCATTCACCACATTCCTCTAACTTTCCAATAACCAGCCATGCTCTTGGTACCTCTGAGAAATGGAGAGCAAAAGTTTCGTTTTTTCCTTCTTTTTTGAAGAAAGGGAAGGATGCTAAGACCCTCAAGGAGGAGCTTCTTGAGGCCATTGCGCCGCTTGATCGAGGCGCTGGTGCCACTCCCGAAGATCAGCAAAGTGTTGATGAGGTTGGTTAAGCTTCTGTTTGCTCGATCGACCCTTGTCTAAAAGTGGAAGATTGCATGAGTTTAGTGTTTACTTTGTGAATCATGCAGCTCCTATTCTGCTATTATATGAAACTCCTAATTTGATGAGCAGTGTTTGCCATCCATCCATTATGCAACTTTTGGTTTCTGCTGTGTCTTGGATGGATTTGTTGATTTTTTATTCAGCCAAACATAGGGAGAGAGATACATAGTTTGAACGGGGTTTTACCAAGGGTTTCACTTATTCAAAATTTTTGTATCTTTATTTCTCTTGGTGGTGACAGCCATTTGAGGCAACCACACACAATTTGGGCCCACCTTGGTAGACCTCATACTTTTGTGACCGTAATTGTCTCAAAGTTATTGGTTGTCATGTTATCATTTCTCTTGTAACTCACCTGCTCATAATTACTTAAGTGATCTGTCCTCGGTAGTAGTTTATCACCTTCTCAAGTGAGAAAACAAAGTAAAATTAGTAATTTTAAAACTTCTGTTGTAATGTAAATTAAACTTCGATTACGAGAAATTCTTGTGTGATCTTGGACTATCATTATGGAGTCACCCTTCACCTGAAGCTGCAATGTCATCAATCATGTGATTCGAATCATATTCAATTTGACACTTCAAGACCATGCAACAACTTCTTGTAAATTACTGGTTTGAAAATCCCTAGAAAGCAGGGATTCACCAAGTTGCGGATATGGAGTATTGATATACGTGTATAAATGAAACTGCAACTGCATATTTTGATGCATTGTGGATTGATGCATACTATTTAACAGTAAACAACGAAATATTGCTTCTAAATATGCATTATTCTCTGCTTTAGCCCGAACTCGTGATGCATGTTTATATAACCAATTTCTCTACAATTGTGGATAAATTTTTCTAGTTCACGTGCATCTTTATTCTTGATTCTTGGAATTCATTTCTAAATAGATTGCACGCAAACTTGAAGCAGTTAATCCGACAAAGGAGCCCCTAAAATCTAATCTACTGGATGGAAAATGGGAGCTTATATACACTACCTCGCAATCAATCTTGCAAACTCAGGTAAAACATTATCTTTACCCCCTTTCCATAGTTCATGGTTATCTATATTCTGGTGATAAATCAGCTATGTTATTGTTAGGTATTATGATGCATCTAATATAAAGCATTGCAGGTTGTTTCCTTTTGTCTCTGTTTTCATTTCAGCGCTCCTTCAAACTTTATTTTATATTTGAGTTAATAAAAATAAGTAAGGCTGAGAAATAGAACCGTGTTTTATTTGAGATTTCATACATAGTTGGAGATCAAAGTTTACATGTATTTTGCTAATTTTTTCAATAATTTAACGACAGAGACCAAAGTTTTTGAGATCAACTACAAATTATCAAGCAATCAATGTGGATACTCTCAGGGCCCAAAATATGGAATCTCGGCCATTCTTCAACCAGGTGACACATGGTGAAATTGAGATGGGTTTTCACCACTTATGAATTCTCACTCTGACATTTGCACACATGTAAATGAAATCAATATTTTGTAGGTGACAGCAGATTTAACACCTCTAAACACAAGGAAAGTAGCCGTGAAATTTGATACATTCAAAATTGCAGGCTTCGTGAGTATTTGATGTCTTAATGATTATCACTGAAAATATTCTGTTGAGGTTCTGAGCAAATGCCAATCTAACAAAGCTTTAACAAAGTCTATACAAACATTACATTACCTCCTTAAGTGAAAGTTATAAATTAATATCCTACAAATGTGCTTTTGCATAAATGCACGTTTGGTTTTCGGGTGGGATATACCTAGAATCAATTCTAATTCTAAGCCCCATTAGAAGTGAAAATTTCTCATTTCTAGAATTTTAGAATTGATTTTGAGTCACCACAACAGAAATTCAAACACGCCAGTACTCTAATAAGCAACTTGTATGCATGTTTCTGCACTTCTGTTGAGTTGCAACATATGATCTATTGTGATCTTGTTGTACATTGTGCAGATACCTGTTAAGGCGCCTGGAAGAGCTCGCGGTGAACTAGAAATAACTTATTTGGATGAAGAACTGCGGTGAGTTACCAGATTAAATGTAGAGATCAAAGTAACATTTTAGCCACATTCACTTCTATTTGGAGAAAGATATTTATGAAAATCGTTGGGCCTTTTCCTGAATCAGTTTGATCTGTGATAGATATCAAAAGCTCATTCTCAACTTCTCAATACATTTCTCATCATAATTTAACAGGGTATCAAGAGGAGACAAAGGAAACTTGTTCATCTTGAAAATGGTGGATCCATCTTACCGGGTTCCTGTATGAATACGATGCATTCATGTCAGCATTGCAATACTTTGTGTTCCCTCAAATGGACTCGAACTTCTCTCAAAGCTTCCTGAAAATACAAGTCCGGACTTATACAATAGCCTTCTACTACTATTCAAGTTGATTTGAAGCATCTTGGGACTGTATAATTAATGGGTTTTCCTATTTTTATTTCTTGAAATTATGTATTAAGAGGAAAACTGATTCAAAATCAGTGGTTGGGACACCTTGATATTTGATATAATACTATTATTACTTAATATAGTATCAGTCAGCATTGCTTGGGACTCGGGAGACAAAAAAGCTTGAAAATTTAATCTTAATATTTCAACAACTTTATAAGCCCGTTTATGGAAATGAAAATGATTTATTTGCAGGTGACAGCAGATTTTCTTCTTAACAGTGGATAAAATATATGCGAGAAGCAGACCAGCTGTTAGTTAAATGATTGTGAGCTTGTTTTAAAAATATCTGCAGTCAATGAGTTCTCGTGAACATGCTATTTTGTGTGATACTTTATCACTCCCACTTGAAATCAAAAGAGTAACAAGCAAATCGGTCCATGTACTAAAAATATAAAAAAAAATTTAGCAAAGTTGCCTTTTTGTCCTTTATAATTTTTTTTTTTCAAAACTCAGTTCTCTCTTGTCATCCCAGGTTAGGGATGTGACTGACACGCAAGGGATTACCTTTCTTAGGAAGCCTTTGGAACGCTTTGTATAAAAATATGCATTTTAACTTTAATAAAACAAATAAAACTTTTATTTTTTGAATAAACATAAACTCTTTTACATTAACATAAAGATATATGATAAAATATGCGATTGGTCTGAGGATTTATACAATTAGAGCACTTTAGACATAACTCAATTACAAAATAAAAATAAACTAACAATTCTTATAGATAGCTTCACCTCAAGATGAATTGCCAACCCTGAGATTCTAACGTTGCTGCACTAACCATAAGCATTCATGCTTTGCTACACTACGTCATAACATGTAACTGGAGGGGGAGGAGAGGAGTGGGAACTCTGGGAAGAGTCTCAACGACAGGTCATCCACACAACGACATGGGACACTTCGAAAAACCATGGCATGTAGGTACAATACTTAATAATATATACAAACATAAAACATTTCTATAATAATAACTAATACATAAAAACATTTGAAAACATAATAAAGTTGGGAGTTATATAGATAGACGTTCTGAGCATTACGGTTTAATTGTTTCTAAAATGTCCAGACTTTATGGTCTTGCTCTAATCTACATGGCACGATACATGACACCGGGTATCACGGGCTGCCATGTCTGAGTTTTACGGTCTTGCCTCCAAATTTACATGAATCCTATTCTACTTTACGATCATACAATGTATATCAGGGTCAACGTAGGTTGTTGTTGACTTAATATATTTATTAAATGTTTTATTTTGGAAAAATAAAGCCAGACTAAGATCTCATGTTTAGGGAGGTTCCCAGATAAAAGAGGTGTGTCGAATTGGACATCTTAAGTACTAAGTATTGTCCTTAGCCAAAATCTTTCCTTAACCATGATCTTTTATTAAAATAAACTTAATCATATACATGCAATATGAATATATTTTAAATGCAATAAAATACATGGTCACATGTGGTTTTAAATAGTTTCATGATTTTCCAAAATAGCTTCGTAAATATTTACTTCATAAATAAAGAGTTTCTAAATAAATAATCATGAGAAAATAATTAATTAAATAAAAGAATAACTAACTTCACAAATACATAAATAAAATAATAAATTCCATCTCCTAGAATTTATAAAACATGAATAAATAAAATAATGCTAAAATATATAAAATAAATAAATAACTTTAAAAATAAATACATGGTCTAAAATAAACCGTGAAAAAAATCACGCATGTTAACATGACTAACCGCTAAAGAGCACTAAGCTGGGAGCTTTAGATACCCTACGTGAGGCACTGTTTCCCCACGAACAAAAGATGAGAAGGAGAAAGAAATAAAAATATAACTGGAGTGAAAAATTTCATAAAAGTGTGACCTTTTAAGCTTTGGAGTTAATTAACAAGTTTAAACACTCACGGAAAGTCTCTAGGGAGGGGAAAACCCCTTCTATAACTATAAACGACATGGGACTAATTTTCTGACGTGCTACATCGCGGCTGCTTTGGTGGCTTGCACACCCTTCTCTCTATCTCTCTTTTTTCTAAGGGTGGTCACATTTCTCCCTTTCTCTCAAATTTGAGACCCTCCCTCCTCCACCTCCCAACGCCGCCTCTCTCCTCCTTCGTCTCCTAGTGCCGCCTCTTTCTTGCTCCTCCCTAATGTCGTCCAACATCCTTTCCTCAACCTAGATTTGAGGTTTGTGGTGCTTGGAACCCTCGCTCAACTCCTAAAGATTGTGTCGAGTCGTCTCTTGTGCCAGAATCCACCATTGGATGCATCGCTGATCTGCACCACAACTATCACACTGTGCCGGACCATCCCTTGCACTGCCACCATTGTCGTTGCCATTGCATGCGGGACTTCTACCCAGAGGATGGAGAGATCAAGCGGTGAAGACAGCGACACCAATTGGACCAAGTCGTCTCACATGGATCTTAAGTCCCCCTCCACGAGGAGTTCAGATCTACATCATTCTCATTCTTCTTCTCCTGCTTCCATTCATTACAAATCCACGAAGCTCCTGAATTTTGATAAAGTTCAAATTTTTATGGGGTTTGCCTTAGATTTTCTTTTTGATGTTTTGATTGGCTGCATAATTTTGATAAATTATTTATGAACTTATGATTGATGTGGTTATGAGATTCTCCATGGTTTTGCTAAGTTTTCTCTACAAGATCTTATTTTCAGATCTATTATTTTTATAAGTATTTGAATTGTTTTGGTGGTTTTTGACTTTACCATTTGAACGATTTTTGTTTCTGGATTTGTGTTGGATATTGTATTGGTTTATGGATTATGGATTCTACTTAGAGGTGGTTGATGTTGTTTTGATGATGAAGAATTTATGGATTTTGTCAAAAGGTTTATGGATTTTGTTGTTTTGGTTGGGGTTAGTCTAGTGATGAGGGTGGAGGATAAGTGACAGCGGAGACGGCGACGGTGGCAAGATTATAGCATTGACATCTAGGGTAGAGGGGAATTGGCGCCAACACCAGTTCTAATATCAGGAGGAGGGTCGGGGAGTGGTGGTGGAGAAAAAATTAAAGGAATGGCAGGGATAAGAAAATTAAATTGGGATGACGAATAAATTGGTAAAATAAATAAAAATATTATTAAAATATAAATATAATTTATTATATACTTAATTTTTAGAGATAATCCCAACTTTTCATTTTGTTTTGGATGACTAATATTCAATGACCATTAGAGCTGGGTCCTTTGGAGTCACTTCTACACTCTAATTTAGTGCCCAGAAAAGATATGGTAGCAATACAACAAAATGTCTTCACTTAGCAGTGGTATTGTTATGTTGTGGTTTCAAGTGAAGATAAAGTCTTATGTTAGTTAAAATTAAACAAAATAAGTAAAAAGTATATATTAGAGAAAACTCATAAATTTATTTTTTTTAAAATTTTTGTTAAGATATGACATTTAATTTACTTTTATGTCTTATTTAACATGTTAATTTAAATCTCTTGAATCTGGTTGAATTTTTGACCCTACCTACAAAACACAGTTTCTAGAGACAATTTTAGAGGGAAAAAAGTCACTCATTCCTTTTGTTTAAACAGTGGTAATACTCCAAACCAATCTATTTTGAACCTTGATAAAATGAATAAAAGGAGAAACTATTTTCATCATTCAATTATAATTTGAAATTTTTCCTTTCTCTTCGATCTCTCAATTTTGTTTTTCTATGGCCATGTTTCTTAACACTAGGAAATAATGAATAAACCCTCGAGCTACCTTCAAACGAAAGCAATTTTGCTTACTTCCTAGGGGTAAAAAGCATGCCCCTAATCTAAGAATTTCAAACTTGTGTATGCTTCTCTCCTGCAAAGGCAGTCATTAGACTCATTAGCTTCATGTGTAGAAAGGATTAAAGGAGGAATTACTAAGTGCACTCGTTTTAAAGCCTTTCAATAGAAAACATAATGATTTCGAAAAATAAATCATGTTAAGGTCTTCAAAGAGTAACTTTCACCGTGAAAACTTCGAATAATACAATAGTAGTTCTATGAGAAGTTCATCTATTTGTTAACAATCCTAGTCCTGGATGAAAAATGAAATAAAATGCTATACTACATAGTATAAACATGGAGATTTTATTTGGCGCAAAACTAACCCCTTATATTTATACATAAGTAAGTTTTATCAATTTTATCATAACATTGGTGGACTTTGATAGACAAGAATTTATCTCAGTAAAATATTTGATAGATTGATTTGAATTTCGAAGTATTGTGTCATGGGATTATGAATGGATGCTGAGTATTAATTAATAAATATTTAAAATGCATTAATTGTTGTTAGATGCATACACATTTTACTTTTTTTTTCAAATATAAATTTATTGTTTTTGTTTTTTTAACAAGCAATCATAGCAACATTCTATTTTAAATTGTTTAAGAGAGTGAGATAAGTTTAAGAGAGTGAGATAAGAGTTTTTGGGTGCATCGATAGTGTTTATCATTAATGATAATGACTAATTTTTTAGTTGTAACTGAGCTCACATAAAGTAGTAAATTATTAGTAACAAAATATTTTTTTATTTTCATAAATAAAGATCAAATTTTAACCCCACACTTAAGAGACAATGTAAGTTAGTATCACGTCACACCTCTGATTAAACTGTGAGATAAGATAATTCAAGTAGAATGTGGTTGAGAAAAAGAAAAAAAGACTAAAACTGCATAAGAGCAGAGAATGGATAAAAGTTAGACACTAAATGACACTTATTATTAGCAATACTCTTAATTTAAAGACATAGATACACTCGTTCATACAGGAGTCACGCCAATTTCACGGTGAACGTGTTTGAATAAATTTAAGATATTTTCATGTAAACACAACTCACGTGGCCTTCAGAAAGTTGGTCATTGATGGGTGTGAGCTGTGTGTGTGGGGTCTCTCTGCACAGTACAGTATATTATTATTATTATCGTATAGTATAGTATAGTATAAGTATATATAGTATTTGTATGTATTGGGGATGGAATCTTGTATGAACGGTCAAAAAATTTTGAAATACCCGGAAAGGGAGAGCGGGCTGACCTAATTTTAATTTTTGAGTTGCAACCCCCTCCATTTATTTTAAGGTGGAGCCAACCATAACAGACACAAATTTTAACACTTACCAGAAAATATTTCGAAAATGCCCAAAAACCCTCTCCCTCTAACCTTACTTATTTTCCTTCTTCCTTCTTCCATTTCCACTTCCATCTCGACATTGTTGCGCTACTTCTAGAGAGAGAGAGAGAGAAGAAGCTTCAGCGAAGACCTAACCTCAGATCTGTGAATCGCAAAGGATCTTTTCACTCCGACTCTGTTCAGATCTCATTATGTGTAAGCTGTTCCTGTGACTTTTTCTTTTTTTTTTGACGGAAATTTTTCATTCATTCTTCTTTGTTGTTTCTGAGCTATATGCATCAATTTCTCAATCAGAGTTGCGGTTAGGATCCAAAATTTCCCCAGAATTGTTTTTCATTTCTGTTTTGAATTGTGGTCTGCTCCTGTAATTATGTTAGAAATGCGTAGATTGCTTGCTGAGATTTCGGAGAGCTTTCGAGCCAATTTTGTTTTGGTTGAGATATTATAGTTGCTATTAGATGGGGCTACATTTTGCTGCTAATGATGCGAAGTGAATAGTTCAACGAGTGATTTTTTTGAGCTTCCTTGTTGATAGATAGTTCGATTGCCTTTGCAGTTTTGCTACCAACTTGAAGATGCAAAAGCTATTGATTGACCAGTACTTTACTTTTAGTTGTTTTTATTTTATTTTATTTTATTTTTCAACTCACTTGATTATTTATAGTCAAGGAGGTGGAATTATGTTTGGATTTCAGTTAGGAAGCTTTAAAATCAATTATGGATTCTTAAAAGTGAAGAATTTTTTACTTTTGAATTGGCCAAATTTGATTCTAAACTAGCCCCATGGGTTTTCCAAATATGCACGAAGTTGTTTTCACAGGACAATTCAAAGAAACAGGAATTAAACTTTGGGGAGATTATGATAATAAAGACAGACTGACAGTTATCACCAATTCCAATTGTATTCAGTTAGGGTAAGAGTTAAATTATTTGAGGTTTCTATGGTACTGACAGTTACCTGTTTGATTTTTGTCCTCAGCTATGGACTCACTCCCTGATGCCATGGTTCAATACATTTTGTCCCATATCAATAATGCTCGCGATGTGGCAGCTTGCAATTGTGTCTCTAAGCGATGGAAAGAATCAACAGCTTATATCAAAGCTCTCTACTTTCCTCGCAACTCGTTCGATAACCCTCCTGGCGGTGAAAGTTCCGACAGTATTGTGAAAAGAATGGTATCAGCAGTTGTGCAGCTAGAAGAGCTAGTGGTATATAGCCCTTTCTCTCCTTCTGGCCTTGCTTCATGGCTATCACTTGTAGGTCTATCTCTTTTGCAGCTTGAGCTTCGAATAGACAACCTTGCTGATAATGCCTCCCATGAAAGCCCATCAAAGTTGGATTGCATTGGTGCTGCAAAGAATTTGGAAACTCTGAAATTGTGGGGTGTCTTAATGCTGCATTCCCCAAAATGGGATGTCTTCCAAAATCTTAGGACCCTTGAAATAATTGGTGCAAGATTGGAGGATCTTGTATTGACTGTGGTGCTTCGGTCATGCCCATATCTGACAAGGTTGTTACTGCTTGGATGTGAAGGGGTTAGATCAATCTCAATTGACCTTCCATATTTAGAGCACTGTAAGCTTGATTTTTATGGTCTGGGGAACTGTTCACTTTCTCTTACCTCCCCCAAAATTGAATCCCTTGAGGTACAAGGCTGTAGTTGGATTAGGGTCCCTGAAACCAAGCATTTGAAGAATCTTTCAATATCCAATAGTGCAGGTAATTGTCTGTTTCAAGGGATACTTACATATTCTCTCCGTTCCATATTATTTGTCACTTCACAAATTGTATCTAGTTACATTGATGATTTATGAATGTACCTAGAATGTAAAAGTGATGGAGGGAGTATTTCTTATTAGCCATATTTCTCATGTTCCCAAGACCTAAACCGTACAAAATAATGTTGTCTTTTTGGCTGTGTCGTGTCAGATTAATTTTATTTCCTTTCATGTTAATTGCTTCCAGGGAGGGTATACATGATTGATTTTGGAAACTTCACTGCTCTGGAGTTCCTGTCTATGAGGGGAATCCAGTGGTGCTGGGATGCAATATGCAAAATGCTGAAATCGGCAAGTGAGGTGAAGCATCTATATATGAAGGTTGAATTCACTGGGGACTATGATGCTCTTCAACCCTTTCCAGAGATTGATTTTGTTGAATTTTTCAATTGTCATACCAAGCTGCGCAAATTTGATGTCCACGGAGCCATGTTTGCAGCACTATGCCAGAGGAACAGTCTGAAGCATGTAAATTTCATGATAATTTTGATACTATAATTTTGATATTACAATTCTCTGATAACTTATCTGATGAAGATAATCGTTCATTTTACAGGTGGATCCAGGATTTGTGATTCCATGTTTGGAGGAGGTTGTGATCACTGTGAGATCACCTCTAAATGCTGAACAAAAAATCAGTACTCTAGAATCCTTGTTGAAGTATGGGAAAAATCTAAGGACCATGGTTATCAAGATTCTTCAGATGAAGAGCTGCCATAGCAGTGCTGATGATTTTTTTGATGAGATTTGTCGCTTGAGATACATGAACCATGAGATAGTTCGAATAGAATAAAGCTTAGAAGCACTGAGCATGCTATTATTTCTTGATGGCATTCTTAATACAGGACGTTTGATGTTCATTTCCAATTTCAGCTGGACTGCTGAATTTATTTTGACTCAACATTTTGGGGAGCCAATTTGACTTGTGAACTTCATTTCTTTTTTTGTTTTTTTTTGGATAAATGACTTCATTTCTTGTTTTGAACCTCATTTGAAAAATTGACGATCTTTCTTTTTATCTATTTCGGAGAATAAGGTTACCATCCCTAATTCTCCTCTTTTTATTTTTTTTTTTAAATCATGCCATTACTAAGGTAGTGTTTGGTTTGTGTTTAGGGATAGAAACACAAAGTAGTAAAGATAGGAATATATTTAAAAAATTAGTTTTGTTTTGAGATGATTTTTTAACTAATTTTTAAACATAAAAAAGAGGTATGCATGAGATATGCTTGAAGATGATTTTTAAGTTAATTTTTATACCTTCAAAATAGAGGGATGTAAGGAATGTGATTTTGTTATTATTATGTTTTTGGATTTTTTGTTTCAAGATGCTTATTAAATACTATCTAAGTTTTTGGTAGTAAAATTAGATATAGACTTGTACTATGTTGGAATGTTTTAAAATTTTTTTAAAAAATATATTTATACGTTGATATATATATGTGTGTGTGTGTGTGTGTGTTGATTTATTATGATATATTACTTTTTTATTTGAAGCATCTTATGATATGTATGAGTGAGTTTCATGATATGTGTAAGAGATTAAATGCTATGTTTGATGTATAAATAACATTTTTAATTTGAAACATATATTTCTTTTAACAATATCTCATATGGTAATGCATTACTATTAATGTAACATACTTTATTCTAGAGATGATATTATAAAAACTCAATTTGATAATTTTTGGATAATTACAATCATAAAAGTGTAAGTTTTGTCGTGGAGCCTGTTATGAGTCCTACAAATTTATTAATGTCATTTTCTAAATATTATCTAAATAAAGTAATTCAAAATTGCATGTCATTTAAAATTCAGCACTATTATTTGGACACTAAAATTGTCCAAACACCCTGCACATTGTATATGAGGGAAAAGACAAAATTGTTGTATTTAGGTAAAAGAACTTTAAGGTGGATAATATCAACACATGTCAAGAATGACGTCGACATAATTATTTTTTGTCTTCCAAGTTTATTCTATCTCCATCAAATTACACGCTCTATTTCTCACTATCATGTCATATTGGCTCTCTGTCGACAAAGCAAACTCTCTCTGTCCTTTGCTCCCACTCTAACACTCTCCCACTACTGTATCAAGCTCACACGCTATGTTGATATCAACATAATAACAATAAGTATCAATGTAATAAAAATAAATATCAACATATTATAAAGGTATCAACCTGATACCTTTTTCTCTCTCCTCGGCTCTTACCCTCTTCGTATGTATAATATTACTACGTAATGCATATGTATATCCATGTTTCAAAATGTTTCATGGGTATTATGGGCATTATTATAAAACTCGGGCCCGGCCCGGCCTGGTTCGACTGGGTCGACCCGGAACCCGGTGATCTGGCCATGGGATTGAGCCGGTTATCTGAGTGGATCGACTACGTTCTAGACTCGTATTGACCCGAATTGACTCGACCAATTTTTGTGGAACTCGGTGGCTCGGTTGGGTCATATGTGTGTGGTTTTTTTTAAAAAATTTTTTAAAATTTTTAACTTTTTTTTATAAAAAAGGCCAACAACGTCGTTTAATAAAGATTTTTTTTTAATTACTCTTTATCAGATTGAGTTGATTTTCATTTTCTTGTTACAAAATGTGTTTAAGTTCCTCATTTTTGTATCATTTTTCTTGCTACATACACCTGTTTTGCTACCTTCTTGTAATAGATATTGAATATTCATGTGAAATTGTAGTTATGTATTTGTGATTTAAAACTTGGTTTACTTATGTTTGGAATTGAACTTGTTATTTGTGATTTAAGATCTTGAACTTGTATTGTTTATGTATAGTATGACATTTGAAGTTTGAACCTTACTTATGTATTTTAATTGATTTTATGTTATGATGGATATGTAAATAAATGCATTTTATTTATTTAGATTTTTAAATTTTTTAGGTTATATATATTTATTATTATTTTATTTATATCCAGGTCAACTACTGACCGAGTGACCTACTAGTTAAACCAGTGACTCAGTAGGGTGACTGAGTCAAGTCCCGGGTTGGATTTTATAACTATGATTGTGGGTGATCACTCGCTCACTGAGACTCTCTCCAGAGTTCTCACCTCTCAACCCCCCCATAATTGCAGATTAGGACATAGAGCAATATTGCATGAAGATCATAGTCCGTTACAGCGACGTTAGGATTTTTGAGTTAACCATCATCTGGAAGTGAAGTTATCCATAGGATTTTCGATGCTCGCGTGTTTTAGAACAAAAGAGATTGAAAGTAAGAAAGAGAATGTGATTTAACGAAGAGATAATTAACTACCGATGCTATTAATGGCTTTGGAGATAATATCAATTGGCTCGATCTTACGGCCTTCAAAACATAACTTATTCCTTGCAAGCCAAACTCTATCAAATTGTCCTGCTCAACAACCACCCATTTCTTAACCCAATCAAACGAATTAATATGAGACACATTTTCAACACTCAAGCATAGAGGAGAGAAAAACATAGGTGCTTCACTTCCTCGCATTCAAAGAAAGCATGGGAAATAGTCTCTTCTTTCGCCAGACATCATGAACAAGGCATATAATTACGCCTAGTTCAGTTCTCCAAGTTACTATACATGCGCAAAATATTATCCAAAAATCTCCACATGAAAATTCTCACCTTAGGTAGACAATTTAGCTTCCATAACTTCTAATATTTATTAGGTGTTACAAACATTGTTCCTTACCCTATGAGGTTTGATAATATAGCAGCACCTAACTCGTTCAAGCACTCCTCACAACCCGTTACTCTCCAATCCTTCACCACCGTGTTGCCCCTCCGTCAACAATGTCCACGAACCCAGCCCCAGCCATTACTGAATTTTATACAAATACTACAAATTGACACAACCAATATACCCTACAACATCCTCGAATAACAATTGGAATATATGACATTCATCCATTCAGCTTGAAACGTTATGCAGCCGCAGAATATTATTTTGATCTATCTTTTATGATCATTGATTATATCTTACCCAGTTTGCCCTACCAAGAGAATGTAGTTAATGCATTTTCTTTTTTTGAATGATTCACTCCTCACCAAAGTTCCCTAAAAGGGGATAAGGGAGAAAAGGATCAAACAAGGAACAAAAACCAGAAGAAAACAAAAGTACAAAACCAAACAGCAAATCCCCAACAATCTAACACCATAAAATAGACAAAACATCACCCAGAAGGCACAGAATACCACCACCGCCACCAAGCAAGAAACTCAACGCCAACATTGGATGCAGCAGCACCACCGAAACCAAATGAAGAAACCAGAATACCAGCAACACCAGAAACAGAAACCAGACAGGCACATACAACCAGCAGAAACTGCAAAATGAGAGCTGACGCACAAAGAGACACTAAACAGTACCACCAAACCCAGGAAACAAAGCGAAATTCCAGGCCCCTTCAGCATGGCCATCGAGGCCTGGAACACCACCAGTAGAAGAAATGACACTAGAAAAATCGCCTGAACAGAAACGCCAAAGAAAGATCCAGAACAGCAGCAGAACAAACCAGAAAATAGAGCAAATACCAGATAGCAGACTCAAAAAACACCCCAAGCAAAGAATCTCAAGAATTATTTACCCCATTGAGAATGTAGTTAATGCATTATAGTAAAAGCTTGGGGATTTTGAAAGTTGGAAAACCTAAGTGGAATGAAAGAATTTGGCTACTTGTGTAAGAAGAAAAGTTAATGTTTAAGTTGTAAAATTTGTTGTTAAAAATTAAGAGTATGTGTATTTGTGCTTATTTCATTCGACTGATTTTTTTAATAAAAAGTTACTTAAACTTTTGTAACTTGTTTGGATAAGATCATTAACAAAAAACAGAATTAAAAAATAATCAGTTTTCTGTTTTGTTTTTCTCTCTAGAAAACATGTAAATTATTCATGAACAAATTCTAAATACTATTTTAAAGTTACCTTTTTAAAAAATTTATCTAAATACGCCTAGCAGCTAGCACCATCTAAATAAGCTTCTTCTTTTGGAAGTATCGCTTCAAATGCCACAATTGCAACGCTGAAACTGCAATGCAGATACCCAAGGACATGATACTAAACCGTGCCACTCTGGCATTTGTTACTTCACTCATGTTTCTCATCTCTGCTTCCCTGAGTAAATAACCAAAAACATAAAAAAGGATACATCAGAGAAGTTAAAATCATTTGCAATACTCACCTAAAATGTAATAATAATCTGCCTTAAGGTTTATTTTGTAATTGAGGGTGTTGATATAATAAAATTACCTGTTCTTCAGATAGATCAAATTTTCAAGGATAGCCTCCACTACTCCTTCTAGCTTCCTCAACTCGAGCTCTACTCCCTAGGCATCAATTGCATGCAGAGACTAATGTCAGCTAAAAGGAGCATTATAAGTAAGGATTTTACTAACAAATACCCTAAAGTATTTATTAAAAAATTAAGAATATAATATTTTTATTAAAAAATGGAGATTTTAAGCTTTCAATACATTAAAAACAATCGAAATAAAAAAAAATTCTTTCATTCTTTGTTCCTTAATCAATTTTCTTAAGATATTGATTAGTAAAAACCTATAAATAAAGCTACAAATCTTGAAATTCTTAAATCCTTTTAGAAAGGGCACTTACACTCATTCATTTTTTAGAGGCCTTTGAGTAAAATTTCAGCCATTGAGAGGTAGAAATCAAGAGGTTCCACATGAAAATCATAGGTAACTTAAGAAACTATAAGTGGTATCACTGAAATATTTACCTCAATCTTCTCTTTTTTAGCAACTGAATCCCAATCCTTGGCTGCAACCCCAATTTTCCAATCAAGGTTCACAATAACCTCTCCATCTCCTTGATTATGAGCCACCCAGAAGCATGCTTGGTAGTTCCCACTCTCTTGAGTTGTAAATGCGAAATTACCAATTGTTATGTTCTCCTTATAATGAAGATTGGATCCATATGGTGATGTCACCTAAAGAAAAAAGAAAATAGATTACTATAAAAAGAAAAAAATACAGCGAGCAACTTACAGGAAATAGACCCTTTTAACAATCTGATGCCCCGAGGTTCTGGTTCAAGCCACAGTGAAAGTTACATCTTGATGATACAAAAGAGGTCTACTCAGAAATTAAGCTATTATTATTATATGGGAAAAGCTAACAAGTGTTAGTTTTATTAAAAGTGTCAGTTTATGAAGTTTTCAATACATTCAATGCATTGAAAATAATCGAATCTTTCTTTTTTAGGCTTCTTAACAAGTGTCTTAAATGCACTTAATATCAAAATCCTTATTATAATGTCACATTTCTCTATGGAATAGAGATACATTTATTTGAAGTCATGATGTAATTTGGTCCATGGTCCAGTTAGGTAGCCAAGGTGCTGCTGATGTCTCTTCTTAGCACAGCAAGGGTACTAATTCTCTAGTCTGAACCGACCGTATGTAAGACATTCCACCATCTAAATTCTAAACTAAACCAACATAACCATGTTCTACCATCATAGCATCTCCACAAATTTCCAAATGAGATAAATGGAAGTATGTGAACAAAAAAAGGGACCCATTTTAGGATAAGATTAACATAGTAGTTACCTACCAACTATTAGTAGGAGTGGTACCTACAATTGATCACATGCTACTTAAGGCCTGAAAGGGGGGGGGGGNGATTGTTCACCTACAACTGTCGATAGGAGTGGTTACCTAAAACCGCAATAAGAGTAGTTACTTACCATTGATCACTAGACGTCCTAATACCTAAAATAGGTATAATAGGTGTCACAATACCTACAGTGTGTATGAGTTGTGGCACAATGGAGAATTCTAGGTATTGTGATGCCTAATGGTGCATATGCGTGAATGCTATACATCTTTTTTTTTCCTGACATATAATCACACCCAATTTCACAAAGCAGCATAGGTTTACCTACTAACAAATTCTCCGAAGCAGAAGCAGACCCTTTCTTGAATTGTTAGTTACCAAGTATATGTCTGGTTTTTAAGTGAAAACACCCGGAGTTAATTCTAACATCCGTCAAAAGTGAAAATTTCTCCAAAGAAGAACTGGTTTTGGGTGCTCCCCGCCAAAAAACCAAACCTGTTATAACTCTTTAAAGGAAAATATCTCTAATAAATCCTCTTTCTCTTCTTAATGTGGTAAACTGTTACATAAAGAAGAAAAAACAAATGCATGAATCAATTCATCTTCCAATTCCGGATTGTCCCACAAATCACAAAACAATAATCGAAGAGGTACCCACGAGAGAAACGGCAAAAGGGTTATGGCATGAAGGGCAAAAAAGGTACCTTGACGGAAACGGTAGGGCTATTGTGGGCGCTATTCGAAGTCCAGCTGCTGTGGGAGTGATCACCGGAAACGACAACGTAATCAGCCAAAACGACGACGTTGTTTTGGATTTCTTCGGAAACGCATTTGGTAGTAGCGGAGGCGGGTAATGTGAGCCAAATAGCGCGAGAAGGTGAGAAGAAACAGAGGAAGAGGAGTAGTAGTGGTAGCAGTCTCCCTCTGTTGGCGTTCCCCATTACCTAATCTGAATCTCTATGCAAATCCACAACGAATGAATGCAATGCAAGGCAATGCAAAATCTCTCCGAGGAAGTTGGCAAACAACGCAACATATGTTCTGCTGCTATTTCTGTTTTTCCTTTCCGTTTCCTATCTTCCCGTTTTCGTTTTTATTTTTATTTTTTTTTAAATATTAAATCGCACAAACTACCCGCCACGTTTGCCAAAATTGTATTCCTCAGTTTTTCTCTTTGTGACTAATCATTGGTGCAATTCAAAAAAACATAGTATCGCTTCATATGATAGCTATGAGCTATGAACTATCAAGATAAAAAGTTAATGCACGTGTTTAGGTGTGTTCGGACGGTTCCCAAGACCTCAAAACCAAGGTATCTGATACATTACTAACCTTAAGTTGGTTTTAAATATTAAATAATTTATAATAATATAAACTTTTAAAAAATTAATACCTCAAGTTGGTTTTAAATATTAAATAGTTTATAATAATATAAACTTTTAGAAAATTAATTTGTATTGACACAATAAATTATCTATAAATGCTCTATATTATGAAAAGTTTAAAACATATTAAAAATTAATAGTTTGAAATCACTGAAAATATCTTAATATTATTGTAAATCTTGAATTATATATACGTGGTTGAAATTAAAAGTTGTTTAAAAGACATATGATCACTTAAAAAATCGTATAACTTTGTGTTTTAATATTGATTATTCATGTAAAATTTAATAGTCAAATATTTGATCATTTCACTCTTACAATAGACACACGAGAATGATTTATGTGATAATGAAATTTTTAGGTGAGAACGTCAAATTTTGAGCCACTATATTATATTTAAATGATCAAAGTTATATCTTAAATCTTAAAAATAAATGTATCTAAATTAGTTTCAAGACATTCAAGAATTCAAGTTCAATACACCAGACACTAACAAACGTTCACCTAGTTGTGTTCCTATCAATACCATTTGAGATCTGAGGTGTCAAAATCCACGGTAGTTTCCACAAAAACATCAAAGTTTTAGCACCATGAGCAGACATCCTTTTTACTTATATATTATATATGTGCTCAGATAATAGGTGATACATTAATATATGGACCAATTTTTTTTTTCTTTTACAATTGTATGCTTTTATTATTGAAATTGTCACTCTCTTGACAAATTCAAAAATTAAAAAAAGCAAAAAAAAAAATTGCAAACCGATGGTGATAACAAGTGACGTGACGCTAAGTACCCGTCAAAAATCTTTTTTTTACTTACATTATGACTAAATTTCTTTTTAGCAACAATAGAAATATAATTTTTTGACATCCTTCTACTTATCAAAATGTTATACTATTTAAACTCATTCTATATATATATATATATAGCCATATCAACTAGCTTTATCTACAATTAAATAAAATTTTAATAAATGTAAGTGTTATCAAGATTTCATCTAATAAATAAAATATAAACAATTTGTTGTGTGAAGGTTCAAAAGTCCATCCATGCTTTGAGAAGACATCAATATTTCAAAGCAATGGCCCCACCGTCCCACTATGATTAAGATTCCCCAACGATGAATAGATAAGAAAAGCCATCCTCCAAACCTTATCAGCATTATAGAGAAAGAAAGTTAAGTCCTTACCTTTCCGAAAGTTAGAAGAACAGGAACTTATAACGGTTCCATTCCAAGCCCTTTTCACACCAAAACAAGTCCAATTTCATAGAACTTTTAGCTAATCAAAAGAATGGAGAGGATTTATGAATTTTACATACAAGTTGGATGAGCCTAAACTCAACAAAAACAGAAACAATTGCTGTAGCTATACTCTTTCTTACCAGTTTTATTGTCCCATACTGCCATTAGATAGTGATGAATAACTATATGGTCATGAATAACGTTAAAATGACATTTTATTATTGGATAGAGCATACTTTACTTAGTATTCCACGATCTTACAGTTAAACATCGTGGAAAAACAGATAAATGAGACCCTAAAAAATATAGGAGAAAGATCAATAACAGAGAAATAACAATTGTATTATCTGAGTTGTGTTTACAATGGATGGTGAGCCTATTTATAGGCTGAAAATCCAACGGCCAAAAACAATAACAATCAATTACAAAATCTTACAAGATCAAATCAAGCTAGATTTAATATTCTAGATTTATTCTTAACACCCCCCTCAAGCTAAAGCTTCATGAGCTTTCAGCTTATCACAAGCGATGGTTGTTAACATACAGAGACTGCATAGAGGCAGCGATTGGTAACATACGGAGACTGCACAGAGGTAGTGATAGGCAACATACGGAGACTTCGGAGGAGTCGCCACCGGCGACTTTGTCGGGGAAGATGAGAGCTTGGAGAAGACAATGGAGAGGGCGATGCGGTCGAGGTGGAAGTCCGAGGTGAGGGAGGCGGCGCGACAGATGTCGAGGACGCGCTCAGGGTTCTTCTCGGAGGAGTTAGGGGAGAGAATGGAGGAGTAGCGGCGGAGGTGAAGGTGGTGGAAACGAGATTGCTCAGAGGGTGTCATGACTTTGATACCATGTTAAACATCATGGAAAAACAAATAAATGTGACACAAAAAATATAGGAGAAAAATTAATAACAGAGAAATAACAATTGTATTATCTCTGTTGTATTTACAATGGATGGTGAGCCTATTTATAGACTAAAAATCCAACGCCCAAAACTCAACGGCCAAAAACAAATCAATTATAAGATCTTACAAAATCAAATCAAGCTAGATTTAATATTCTAGATTTATTCTTAACACTTACAATAACTCTTCTTTGTTAAGTCTTTATCTAATCCAAATTTAGAATAACTATTGATATTATAATTTTAAGTATGAGGGTGAAGTCTCAGGGTTGAGTGTTTACCTCAACTAAACTATTGCGGGCAAATCAGTGTTTTAGACAAAGTAAAACAAAAGAAAATAATAACTTAACGGTTAGTAATTGTTACATGCTAGATTGAGTAAAGAGTAAACAAGGGAGATGACTAGTTGGTTCATTGCGCTTTTGACTTAACCCAATGGTTTAGGTCCCAAAAACATTGTGGAAAATTCTAGCCACTAGAAATTCTCAACTTATAAAGGCATAATACAAGTCGTCTTATACCACTTTTCAGTTTTTACTTGCACTAAACCCAGCAAGATCTGCTTCTACAATTCACAATTCCACACACACCAAACAAGAAAAGAAAGAATGGAAGCCCTTCTCTACCAATTCACCTTGCTCTCAGACCAGGCTCTACAAGACAAGAACTTCGATCCATCAACGATCGAGGATCTCATGAAGCTGTTCGAGATAGAATCCTACAAGGCATGGGCAGCAGCGGAGCTCGAGCAGCAGCAAGAGGCAGAGGAAGCAGAGGATGCCCTGCAAGAAGCAGAGGACTACCTGGACTCGGTGATGGAAAGCGCCATGGACGAGTTCCGGCGCTGCGAGGAAGAGCTCGAGAGGGTCTCGAAGGACGAAATGGAGAGCCTGGTTAGGACTGCAGAGAGTGCCAGGAAGATGGGGAACTTGGTGGAGAAAGCTGCATCTGTTGCTTCCAAGAGGTATATTGAGGCTGCTCTCAACTCTGCCACTGCTTCTATGAAATCTGCTTGGAAGGGAATCTCTTCTGGCAAGGTTCATCCTTCTTAATGCGTGTATTCAAGTTGAAACTGCAATAAGATTATTCTCAATCTAGCCTTTCTTGTTTTTTTCTATTTTTTCAATGGGTTGTGGATCTCATTAAAATTTGATACAATGCTAGATAAGATATGAGTCGACTTTGTGTCTAGAGTTGAATTGAATCAATTGATGCACCAAAATTGATATGCTAAGCAGTCAGCCACCAATGATAAACAGATTTTCTGTTCATGAAACATGGAAATCCATGAATTTTGTGGGTAGATCTGATGCTAGGTTTACGAATGAGGGAGCTTTGGCTTGAAGATTCACTAATGTAGTTATTATCCCTTGTTTCTTGCGAGTTATGATTACTTCTTTAGTCATGATTCCTGTTTTAAATTGTGACTCTCAATACAGTCACAGTTGTTACGATTGTGAGTATTGTGGCAATGGTTGTAACATGATATTGGGTGTGTTATGAATCTAACGTGACTTGATGCGGTCCAAGGTGAACCATTTGCAAGCTTGATGTGGTTACATTGCGGCCAATTCTTGTGAATTGGAGTCACAACGCAATTGCACAGTGATGCGGTTGCAATATTTTGTGGTTGAAGCTGCAACACGCGATTTAATCTGCAGTTTACTCCTAAGCTAAATGAGGAGACAAACATCTCCTATTTCTTCACTTCTTTCCTTTTGAACAAAGGCATTTTCAGCACCCTTGTCTTTTTGGATTTGGAATTTGGATGTAGCTGATGCGTCCTTAATTCCAGTTTCATTTATCTCAATGAAATCATATGTAACGATGTCAATTGGTGTGCATATATAAACAGTGCTATATGGAGGGCCAATTAGTGTGCATCATTTAAAATTACATATTTTTTGAAAGGATTAATGCTTTGGAAGATTAGGGTTTTACTTTTTAAATTTATGCATGAAATATATTATGCCTCTTATAAAAGAAAAACATCCATTTCATAATTAAAAGTCAAAATACACATACATAGATTATATTAGCTTTGAAAACAATAATATTTGCCAAATTATTAGATAGTCACAAATAATTAACACATTCAATTTGTATATTGTTATACTCTGCGCATTCGTGCGTATACATATTCTAATTTTTTAGTATGGTTGAGGAACAAGTATTGAGAATTATTTAACTCATCATGTTGGTTCATCTTCAAGACTTCAACTATGCCAAAATTATAAGGTGATTTTCAAATCCAATTGCCACTAGCACCACAATGAAATTGTACATCATGTCCACCAAAACCATCATCTCCCAAACCAAAGGTGCAGAATCAATGAATCATTAATGGCATAGAGTCTTCACCAAGCCATAGGTTGCCACATTCTAATTTATATTGCAGTTTCATGTTAAAAAAATGTGCAAGAAAGTCGATCCCTAGAAGATTAACATTGATAGGTATAATCCTGACATTGAAGATTTGAGTTATACATTCACTAAACCATTTTTCTTCTAGTCCGGTGAAATCAAAGCACCCCTGATTAGCTTACAACTTAACAAGTTACAAAAATATTCACCTCCATTCTTATTTCAGTAATCAAATATAACTAGTACTAGAATCAGTTGATCTTTTTAAAATCATAAAATTGAATTTTTGTTGAATTCATGAGAAAGAGCGTGGACATTGCTGTGAAAGCCCCCTCGTCTCTAGAATAAACATAGAGTGGTACTATACAACGCGACAGATAACTGCATGAAAATGTATAATCCAAGATTAAAGGGCGGTTATTTTAGTTTGACCAAATAAAGAATTTTTTTTGGAAAAACAATAGATACATAATTTAGAGGTAGTCGCACCATCGTCATGCATATGATTGTTGTGCCGAACATCATTTTCCAAATGAAAATGAATCAAATGGGATTGCTTCATTTGGCAAAAATATGTACATCAAAAGGTGGATGGAGCGAAAATTGACACAATATCTCACGTAAAATAAATCCAAATAATATAACTCAGTAATATCATATGTGCATCAAAAGAGGATCTTATGACTCCATAAATGAATCGTCTCAATTTAATTTATTGTCAATTGTTGTTAAGTGTAATATATTATCATCAATTTCTTTATCACTTATGTCGTGTGTCTAAGTTGATGGTCAGAGATCATATTTAACAACAATTGATAACAAATCAAATTGAGACGATTCATTCACCTTGACCCCATCCACAACCACAAAATGCTTTGGCCTTTGTGTCTCTTTTTATAAATGTCCACTCTTGAATGGTCTATTAACGTTATTTTTAAGAAAATAAATGATATCTATTATCAACGTAAGCTTTTCTTACATTGATATTCAATCAAATCTTGTGAAATAAGTAAAACTATGTGATTTTCTTTTCCACTACTTGAAAATTTATACCTATAGAATGATTTGATTAAATGACAATGAAAAATAATTTAAAAGGATGCCCGGTATTCTATTTTTTCAAAAAATAAAGATGCTTTTTTTTTTTATAAAACAAATCGAAAAGACAAAAAGAAGTAAAAGGAATTGGACTGGGCTTGAAGCCTCAAATATATAATTTTGTTTGTTTGGATCAGTAAGCCTCAAGCTCTTACTTTACGGAGTCTATTTTTGGTCATTCTTTTCCTCTGTCAGACCCAACCAAAATGAAAAAGGAGGTTGCATAGAACGATGCGTTTAGAGGGGTGAAAAATATAGACGACCAGAACAAAAGAAGATGCCGTTTGGTCCTTCTTCTTCCTCATCTCATCGTCGTCTTCCTCCATCGAGTTAGGGTTTGCAGAGTTTCAATTTACTCTCGCAGTTCCTCCTTATTTAGATTTTGATAACTCGGGAAAATCCAAGACTATAACATCGATATCTCGTTCGTTTCGGTACTGGATTAATTTGAAGGTTTCCCTGACTTTTTCAGGTGAAACCATGTCCTTCGTTAGTTTTTTCATTTTTATATTTTTGATGGTGCTTTATAAGACTGAAATCATATATGAATAATACATGAAACGGCAATCCTTTTGTTGCTTTAATTTTTATGCAATTTGAATTACATCCGATTATTAACTTTGATATGCTTTGGTTCAGATGATGATTCTAACTTCATAATCAGCTTGATGCACTTCTATATATATATATATATATTCTCAACTGATTGATTTTTATTGATATATTTTGTTTTACAGGGAAGCTTCTTTTTTCTTATTTTCCCCTTCCATTGTCCTGAGTCTTAAGTTAAAAAAATATCTTGTGCTTATTGGGGATCAGGTGTTAGGAGATGCCTAGAGACTTATCGCGATCCCGATCGCCTCCCTATAGGCGTAGTAGGCATTCACCATCTCCTGTGGGACACAGGCATAGCAGGAGGAGCAGAAGAGACAGAAGCCGATCTCCTTATTCATCCTACTCTTATAGCAGGTGACCCCTTTTGTATGAGTAACTGATGATTTTTCTTTACAATATTGAGTTAGAATTATCGGGGACTTAGGTCTTACAAATTATTTGTTACGAAATATGTATCTTTACCTTACATTCGTGATATTTTCTTTCTGTTCTCTTTTATGTTGTAACAGCAATTGGAATGATATTAACTCCTATTTAGTTGTTATCCATGTTACGCGGCAGATGTTTTGTGGATACAAGCTTCTTTATACGGTATATGTTAGGTTTGTTTTCAGGTTGGATGCTCTATGGACTTGCCAAGGACATTATACGATATCTCCCAAAACTTAGGTTTTTACACAATAAACTTAATATTGCAAGGGTTGTGTGAGTGGTTTGGGCTTAGCTATGAGGAAAATTTTGTAAAACCAAGCTTTTTAGTAGGGTTCTTTCCTCTCTTTTTTTTATATTGTATTAATGCATTAATTAAAAGTCAATGAAGTTACAAAATATAGGGTGTGCTTGGTTCCGGAAAACATTTTCTGATTTTATTCTTTATTTTCATTTCTTAAATTTTTTATTTTAATTTTCTGTTTTTCATTTTCTGAAAACATGATTGATTTTTTTTTTTTCTTATTTGTTTTGCTCTCTTCACCTAAACCACCGCTAAACAATCATCCACCAACCACCATCCTATCCAGTGTATACCCACTGATTCCTACTTCCGCACGGTGTTTTAAATTGCGGATGCGGTCATGGTTGCGGTTGCTGCAATTGCAGGTATTGCGGTTGCTGCGATTGCAAGTGTTGCACTTGCTGCAATGCAGTTGCGGTCGTTGTGACGTGAATTCACATAATTTGATTTTTTTTCATCTATATTCATTGTAACTTTATATATCTTTATTTAACATATTATATATACTTTTATTAATATTTTAAGACTTTATATCATGTCATTTAAATTGGATTTATATATAAAAAATAAATGATTATTAAAATAATTATTCTAAATAGTATTTTAAAAATATTATACAAGTATAACAATAACAATGGCGTAGGAAATATATGAACCAAAAGACCGCACATGAGAAGGTAGTAAGAGGCGAATCAATGACACATGGCGACACCTATGAAGAAAGGATGAGAAAGGTGAGAGGGGATGAGAAAGACAGTAATAGACGAATCAATAGTGGAAAAAAGACCACAATGTGGAAGGTAAGAAAGAGATGTCGAACAAGAGAAAATGAAGGTCGATTTTGACTTTTGAAGGTTGTTGCGGCTGTTGCGGCCGCAATCCTGTGAATTTGGTTCACAGTGCAATTGCAGTCCAATGCCATTGCGGAGCTTACCGCATTAGCAATATTGCGGCTTGATGCGGACCACAATTTAAAACCATGTTGCGCAATCTTTCATCTTTACCAAACTAGTTGAAGTGGGTTATTAATGATAGATCAAGATCTCATAATCACTGGATAATCACAAAAACGGAGGTGTATTCTGCTCTTAACATTGGGCCTTTGTTCGTTGGAGATTTGAAGCTTCTGATGACCCTGTTCCAGGCCACAGTGCCTCCATGGTCTGTGTGCCACCACCACTTCCATGGCCTTCTTCTGTTAGTGCAGATTGTGTCTAGAGGGGAGTTTTGGGCGTATTCCATGGTTTCTGGGTCATGCCTAGTTTGCCATGGCTGATAAGAGGAAGGAGAAAAGCTCTATGGGAAGCTTCTGCTGCGTCATGCCCAGTTTTCCAGAGGGAGAAGTAGCATGTGCTTGACCAGTGATGCACTTTTCCATGGCTGCTGGAGCAATCTGCCGCCGTGAGGAAGATAGACTTGGGTGTCACATTCTGGAGCCTTGCTCGATGCACACGTGCCACGGAGAATGTGAGAGAGGGAAAATGAGAGAAAGGATTTGAAATGACATTATTTCCGTTTTCTCATTTTTCACTTAGTTTAGGAAATGTTTTCTGGAAATATTTTTCATTAAAATTCAACCAAACACATTTTCATCTTTATTTCTCTTTTTCAATCAAAACGAAAACAGGATACACTCAAACCAAAGAGGGCCTTCTTTGTTGGAGCATTTTTGGAAAACTATTTGTTGTTTGGATAAATGAATATTACCCTTTTAGGACTACAGAGTTATCATATGATTATGAGCAAAACTGAACACCATGATCCATTGCTGGTTATTTATGGAATTTTATTTGAATTCAATATCTTCTTGGTAGTGCTTATCATTCTGCTTATTTTTTGTACATGTTCAAGTGAACAAGAATGGATGGCTAGATTTCTTTTATCCTTCTGTTTGGTTTCCTCTTTTTTGTTTAGCTCCTTGAGCCATTCAATGATATGAATACTGTTGTGCTTGATGATTGATATTGCTAAATGTTAAGTATTTGATGTTTTTGTTAAAATCATATTGTGATTGTGTTGCTTTGTCTAACTTTTTATTATTTATTTCCCCCCCTTCTGAGGGGTTTTCTATTTCTATTTTATGTGGAGGTGGAAAATCTCCTATACCAATTACAAAAGAAAAATAATATAGAGAACAAGATAAGGTAGTATGTTACTCATAACAAAATTAGAAGATCAGTTTCTTCCCATAACATGGGAAATGAGGGATGTGAGCAGATGGTGGGTGCTGATGAGTGTTTTTTCCTTGCTGATTGTGACGTATGCTTCTTCATGTGATAAAAGATGGAGCACACAATGGTTATTCTTAGCAGTTTATGAGGTAACTGTACATGTTTTTTGTCTTTAGCATGTTAGACGGTGGGCAGGCTTAATATTCATTCAATGTCTCTGTTCAGTTGCTGAGGTTCTTTGCTTACGGACATCTGTTATCATACAGGCGAAAAAGTCGGTCTATTTCACCAAGAGGCCGCAGAAGTCCTTCTGCAACTCCAAGGCGTCATAAAAGTCGGTCTCCAGCTGCAAAACGATACAGAAGACATAGAAGCAGGAGTTCTTCACTGTCTCCTGTTCATAAATCTCCCGGTTCAAGCCTTGGGTCAATAGAGCAGAAAACTGCCATTGAAAAACAAAGGAAAGAAGAAGAGAAGAAAAGGTAGATGAGTTGTTTATCATTTGTTCTAATTCTATCTCCTTCACTTTTCCTGGAGTAATTCCTTAAGATGGAAATCATGATTTACTAATGAGTAGGTTCTTCTGGTTTACGATGAGAATTTCAGTCTTTATGTGTAACCTATAACATTGCTAGAACATTGAAACATCAATGTTATCACAGGTGCTTATCTTCTATCCTGAAAAGTAAAATGTGCATATTATGATTAAGACAGAGTTCCTGGATAATCAGGAAAAGGATGCAATTACTGAAAACCTTTGTAATTGTTTTCTAATTTTTTGGTGAAATGGGTGTCTCAAATTTCCCACCTACCATATGCCTATTTCAGAACTCAGATATTGGCATACTCCACGTTCTAGCAGTCTAATAATATTATTGTATCTCATTAATTTTTTTATTAACCGTAGCTTGTATTTGGGAATACATAATTTTTCCTTGGTTTAGCTGTTGTCTGTCATATATTAGCTTAGGGATAAGCTCTGAGATATTAAGTCTTCCCCTTCTGCCTCTCTCGCCATAAGTTATAATATGGCCATAATTGATCTGTTGCCTAGTTAATGGTTCTCAGTCTATAAAGAAGAGAAAATATTAGGAAATTGTCTCCCTTTTTTCCCCATCACATTTCTTATGAGGCAGTGTGTCTGTGTCTCTTTTATGGGTGTCTGCACATGCTTTCTGCTGGAGGTTTCTCTTACTAATTTGCATAGGGATTCTGCTTTCTAATGCTATAATCTAATCCTCTCCTTTTTCTTTTTAATTTCTCCAGTCATAGAAAAAGTACATTCCTGGTTTCGTGTGATCTGGATTCTAAACCATATTCCAGTTAGTAATAAAGAAACCCTAGATTGGTTTAATGTCTCGCCATATATAATTTTTCTGTCAGCTGGGTATGCTCAGCTGGCATCTCCCCTGATCTTCTACCACTGGTCTGTGGTGATATAATTTTGATCTGATCCTGTGACCCAGCCCACCTCTGAGGAGTTTAGGCATCAGACTTGCAGATTAGTAACTTAGTTTGAATAGTGTGGTCAGGCTGATTCTTTAAGTGCAAAGCTCATCGCTTGTTGCATACTTGCATTTCAGTGGTACCTTTCTATTTGGCATTTTACTCTAAATCTCTACCTCGATAGAGTAAATATTATTTCGGCAGGATGAAATTGTTTTTGAATTGTTCTGATGCTTTTGGCTCAACTAACAAACAAAAGAACTTGACCTATTTTACAACAACTAACTTGTGAAAGATGTTTAGCGTAAAAATTCCAAATATTTCCATGATTAGTTTAAAATTGCAGCAGGTTACTTGAATTTCTTCTCCACGGGCTTGTCTGAAGGAAGGTACTGCTATAATTCAACTTGTTATGTTTGATGATCAAATTGGCTGCCTCATTTATCTACTGTTCACCAGTTTTGAAACTCATTTGTTTGGATCAGAATTCAATAGAGGTATGCCTTAAAAGCATAACCATTTTTTTAGTGCATTTTTCAGCATGGAGGTTAGTTTGTGGTTGATTGCGGTTTTCTATTAAGTAGTCCAGGAAAGGGTAAAAAGAAAAAATGGAGGAAAAAAATGAAGACATGTCTAGCATCCAGTTTAGTTAGTTTTTCCACGTTGGCAAACATGGAGTCCACTTATGTGTAGCATTTCCTCCTGTTTGAGCGGCCATTTTCCCACTTAACATTTGTTCTATTTTCACAGGCGCCAACAGGAAGCAGAATTGAAATTAATAGAAGAAGAGACTGCAAAGAGAGTTGAAGAAGCAATTCGTAGGAGAGTTGAAGAAAGCTTGAACTCTGAGGAGCTTCGGGTGGAGATTCAAAGGCGGTTGGAAGAAGGACGAAAGAGACTTAATGATGAAGTTGCAGCTCAACTTGAAAAAGAAAAAGAAGCTGCTGTTATTGAGGCTAGACGGAAGGAGGTATATGTTTCAAACCACTCTATACTATGCTTATAAATATCATGTTATTTCAATTTGACCAATCTTAGTCTTGCTTTGGGAAAATCTTCAATTTGTGAATATGCTGATTTGAGGGGTATATATGGCTTTTACCTTGAAGCAATCTCATGATGGCTGGGTAATAATAGGATACTTGGGTCTTAACTTATTGAGCACAGCCATATCTTACGAAAACATTTTCATGCATTGCACTTTGAAGCCGCGTGGAAACCTTATTATATTACTTATATTTGTCTGCAGGAACAAGCTCGGAAAGAGAGAGAGGAGCTCGAGAGGATGCTTGAGGAGAACCGGAGGAAGGTTGAAGAAGCTCAGAGAAGGGAGGCTTTAGAGCAGCAAAGGAGGGAGGAGGAGCGATATAGGGAGCTCGAAGAGCTGCAGAGGCAGAAAGAAGAAGCCATGCGAAGGAAGAAACAGGAGGAGGAGCAAGAACGCGTGAACCAAATGAAGTTGCTGGGTAGAAACAAATCCCGACCAAAATTATCGTTTGCTCTCGGATCAAAATGACTGCTGGGCAAAGCGATGTTGTGTCTAGTAATTGAATCTCAAGTGTTTTGGGCTCTGTATTTGAATATGTAATTTGAGGAAACTATGCAGCCTCGCATGCTTGGTGTGAGCGTTGTTACTGTCTTCACATTGTATTAGATTTGATTGTGTCCAGCTTATTTTCCACGTATGCGTCCTTGGTTTTTTTTTTTTTTTTGGGGTCAATCATATATGCGTCCTTGGCTCCTATATAGTTTTCGTTCTGAAATCAGTGACTCACTTGAGATGAGAGCAGCGTTAGCTCTTTCTTATAGGCCTATTTTTTTGTTTGGTGAACAAAAGTTTAGATGGGGTAAGGTATTGGTATCCCCACTAGGCTACAAGTTTTTTGAATGCTTACTGATGTGCTTATAGGTCATTCACTAATAAGGTCCTCACATTGGCCATAGGGATTCTTATGGACCTATTAGACTTTGTATGAGAACCGTCATTGCCAACATGAGCCATTGCGGACCAATGTCCATCTGTAGAGAACAGAATATAGCCTTTTCTATTCTCAATATTTGTTCAATCTCCACTCTGCCCCATCTCCGCGTCACGTCTCCTCACGGCCTGCATGTCTCCCACGTCCCCTCCCTCTGAAATCTCCCGGTCCCACGGAGATTTTTGAATTGCCCATTTCCTTTTTTTTTTTTCCGCCACCGACTTCCTGAAATCTCCACTCTCCCCCCCCCATACGTTCGTAATTTCCCCCCACCGCCCATACAAACGGAAATGCCTTTGTTAAAAACCACACACATGTAAAAACCCCTGTATAGCCTTTCCTATGTTCATGTCTGGTCCCTTGGTGCGTTTTAAAGGAAAAATGGTGGTCCTATTGAATCTGTTCAATTTTCTAAATCGTTCACCCATAGAAAAATAAATCAGTAGCTACATTGAACTTTCATAAGTTGTTCGTCCATATAATGGTAAGTTTTATGTAATTATTCTTGAATGGAGTTGCATGCGGGGGGACCTATACAGTTCGCATTTTTTTCCCTTCAGAATCGGGGAATTTATTGTTGATTTTTTTAATTCACATGACTGTTTTTTTTTTTTGCACTGCTATTTAAATTTTACTGTTAATGAGGCTGACTAATTTCACTTATGGTACTGTAATTGCCTCTCTTAACACAATTTTTTTTTTGGGTTTTGAATTCGAGATCCTTTAAAAATGTGATGAGCTTATTTATCACTTAACTAACCTTGTGTTGGTATTCACATGAGTGTATCTAGAAAGAGACATACAAATATAAGTATTTAAATTAGACTTTTTACAAATTTTAAGAGGGATTGATTTAAAATAATTATCAATTTTTTCTTAAACAAAAAACTTTTTTAAGACCAAACTATGTCAAAATTTACGTAATGTTTTCAATGTGCACCTTACAAAATTTCACATTGAATATACATCTTAGGTAACCTTACATAATAAGTTTTTTTCCCTTAATTTTTTATTTTGTAATAATAAAAAGACAATTATATCCTTAATCTCATATCAAATTCGGCTAAGTTCATCTGCCTTACATAGAAAACAACTGAACAAAAAGAGCACACCCAAATGTCGTAAAAAAAAAAGGCCAAAGATGCAGAGCACACCCCAACTTGAGCTCAAAATCATCCACAGCCACTCAAGGAATTAAAATGCGCAACACATCAGATTTGTAAAGAGCTGATATCCCTTCTTTAATTAACCAAAACAAATCTAAAGAACACTCCATCCAATCATGCATTTCACTATGATTGAAACCAATCCACCCTCCTAAATGCCACCGCTTTTAACCACAACTATTACCTCTGATTAAGCATGAAAATCTCACGCAAACCATCCATTGATATTTCATCTTTATTATTTAATCAAACACAATCACCAAAATCCTATCATGCTGAGGATTTTTCTAGAGAAGAAAAAGATGAAAATGTTGAGGCCCTAGAATCAAAATCGAAACTTGAGAAATGGGAAATAAAACATTGAACTGAAGCAAGGACCAGAAGCATGGGGAATGGAAGCTTGAGGGTGGGGTCTGATGGTAAATTCAGTTTGAAATTTTCTTTTGATTTTTAGTAATCCAGATAATTAAAATTGGTTATTTGTCCTCCAATTTTATCCATTCTCACCTTAGAATATTAGTGTGATTTATGAATTATGACTATTAGATAAGTATTATATTATATTAAATGGTGGTGGACAAAGTAGGTAAATATTTAATGTGCACTTAATTGAGAAGCACATTAAAAATGCTACCCTAAATTTAAAGTACTTAGAAAAAATTTCAATTATTTTTTAATGGGCAAGACTTTTTACATAATCATGACCAAAAGCATATATTCAGTCTTAATTTTCTTGAAAAAAAATGTTACTACTCAAAAGCAATAGAAATGGGAAGGAAATTGAAATGGCTGGGGGAGTGAGAGAGGGATGATTATTAGGTTTGGCTGACAGACAAAACAGAAAACCTTTGGGGAAACTTTTGGTGTCCCACATCTATCATCATTAACATATAATTGCCGAGACCAGTTGACCGTGACACTCAGAACCAACCACAGGACGCCACGTAGAGAGACAATGCACATAGGTGATGTTTGAATCCCCCCGGGCCCCGCAGTCCAAGCTGCATGACAGCGACAGTACCTCCATTGCCATTTGCATTGAATTCAAGCTCGTGCTGCCCAATGCTATGCTGTCGCCTCATGTCACGTGGACCACTCTTGCCCGTCCAACGTCGTTGACTCCGATTCCTCCATGGGTTTGGTTGGTTGGAGTGGAGGCTGTCATCTATTTAATGACCTGACACACACCTCTGTCCCTATTCACTAAGAGATTCTTTCATAGAGTACTACTATCAGGCCTTTGGTATTAAGGATAGATAACTGAAACATGAAGATAAACAATTATTGTATTTTTTATCTATAGGAAAAATAGGTATATCATTATGTGTATTGTATGAAAAGCTTTTTGAAAAATAATGTCTAAGTTTTTAGCTTCAACTTATTTTTAGGCTTAGTTTGGTAAAATTGTTTCTCTTTTTTAAAGTTGTTGAGCTCTCAGAGCTCTCAAAAAATTACTCTTAAAAATACGATAAAAATGATTTTTAATAAACAAAAGTCACAAAACAGTATTTTGTAAATATATTATAAATTTGTTCATAAAATATAAAATGACTAGAATAGTAACACATTAGGATTGATGAGGAAGAATCAAAATTTTAATAGATAAAATTGAATTTCTATTTAAATTTGAGATTATTTAATCTTTTTATATTTTAGAGAGTACAATCCATCTTTAAAAAGTTATTTTTGAAAGCTCTCAAAAACACTCCCCGTTCTCATAAGTTAGAATCAAAAGCTCTCTAACTTTTCTGTTTACCAAACACAAAAAAGTTACTTATGTTTTTTGAGAGAATGAGCACTCTCTTAAAAAACTTTATCAAATCAAGCCTTAATCAACAAATGTTTATTTTACTAAACAACATTTTATTGAAACTTTAGATTTTATCCAAACATACTTTATTTTCTCCTAATAGCTTTTGTTAGAAAAAACAGTTGTTACAAGAGGTAGCTAAACACACTCTAAGGATAATCTCTCATCATTAATGGAGGATGTTCCATATGTCATGTATAAGTTTCATTTAAGTAAACTTATTCTTTGAATCACTCTTCATTCTAAATTTCTTGATACTCATGCATTTGGCCAACAATAGTTAAAAGGAACCGAAGGGAGTAATAGGGTTATTGTTTTTGTCTATCAATGTATTTATAGTTGAAAATAATAACTAATCTTATTATAGACCCATTTAAAGGAATAGACGTTGATCATAGGTTTTAAAATTACTCCATGCTAATCAACTATAAAACCTTTTTATAGTCTCTCCAAAGTTTAGGATCAAATGAACTAGAATTGCAAAATAGGATCAATGACTTACAAACTATTTTTTCGGTTCTTTTCCACCTTCACTCTTTCATTCTTTACAAACTTGAATGTGCATGGTAATAATAAGTTGCTTGATTATGATAGGACTTGTACAACAAAATCCATGCTCTACATGAGCAGCGCTCCTTGATATCAATGATATGAATAAATTTATTTGTTCAATAGATTCAATCTCCACATCTTTGTAGGTTAAGGGTTATAAAAAAATTAATTAATACTCTATTCATTTCAAAATAACTGGTAAATAAGGGTTAACACACTAAGAAAAACAATAATAATCTTAATAATAGTACATAATAAGTTAAATAGACGAGGTGGTTAAGTAAATTTTTAGGGTTAGAAGTGAATTTGTTTGGAGCCGCATTTTACCTTTACAAGACCAACCACTTTTAAGTATTTCAATGGCAATATCTAGGTTTTAGGTATTTGAGATTCCATGATATTGTAATGATCCTTTAAATTAAAAAAAGTTTAATATGCAGAAATTTGAAATAAAGTATTAACAAATAGTCCACCTTCTACGTCCATATTAGGATGGCCCTATTCACAAAGAATATATTCATAAAAGATGCCAAAATAGAGAGAGATGTCTTGAAGAAGAGAGCAAGTGGGTGTAAATGAATTAGATTGATTCAATGTTGAGCTTGAAAATCTATCGGATTTATGATTTTTTTTAATTCTCAGCCGAACACTCAACTCAATCACCTATTCAATTATTTTATTATTTATGTAAAAGCTTTCAAAAAATTGTACTTAAATTAAGGTGCCATCTCAAGAATTAATTAATGGGGGAAGGGGGGACTTGCCTCTCCTTGGCTCTATTGTCCAAGATATTATTCATTTTGCTGGTTGATTTGTTTCATTAGAATTTTGTTTTGTGAATTGTGATTATAATAATGTGGTTGTGGATGACTTTGCAAAATCAGCTATTGTTTTTTGCTCAAATATGTGATTGGAGGAACTTTTTGAATTTTGGTTCTCTCTTAAACCTTGATATTCTTATTAATAAAAATTAAAGCTTTCATTAAAAAAAATTGTACTTAAATTTCAGCCATAGGGCCATTTTTTATTTTCTTTAACTATACATATTTAAGACATTTGTCTATTAACATCATTATTAATTATTAAGAATATTGTAGTCAAACTTTACACTTTTGTTAGCTATAATAAAAATGAAATGAAATCATTTAAATTAAATGTTATTGACCGGAATTAATATTTTTTTTAATCTTTGTCTAGTTTCGAACTAAGGACATACGATTTAAAGTTAACATTCTAAATTATCATGCCCTCAAAAAACTTATGACTTATATTTTTCTTAAATCCGAACAAAACCAGCCCATTTGATTTTGAGAAATGTTTTGTGTACAACTCAGAATTGGTCATTTATTATACAACTCACTCTTCCTAATACATTTTCTTCTCCTTTTTTTCCTATTCTTTATTTTTTCTCTCTTATTGCCCAATCTCCCATCATTGTTATTCGTTTCCATCTTATTCTTTATGAATCCAAAAGTTTTCATTTTCATGTCCAACATATTCCTTGTTTTTTATTTTTTGAAAAAATTTGTGCATGTCTTGTTGGTCAAAAGTTTGTATAAGTGTATAAAAAAGTTTGTGCATGTGAGCACAAAAGTTTTCTTCTTTGTTTTTGTTTATATTTCTGTCATATTTTTTTTATTTCTGGTTGTTGAAAACTTTGTGCATATCAATTCAAAAGTTTATGCATATGCTTTAAAATATTTGTGTATAACACTGAGTGAGTCAACTTAGAGTGTGAATGGAGAGATGGAAGGAGAGAAATTTTTCACTATTTAATGAGTCACACAAATTTGATTTAATTTTATTCTGTATTTAAAAAAGTTTGTGCATATATATATATATATATATAAAAGTTTGTACATTCGATATCACTATGTATATCATGGGTTAGCAGCACATTGTCAAGCATTTGGGTTTTACCGCTAGGAGCTTTGTTTGAGTTGTTTGCTTGAATTAAGGAGTAGCGCAAGCCCTTAATCACATTGCCCATACCACATCCTAAACATTAAGTTGCGTAGGAAATAAATTTTCTCTTATTATTTTTACATATATCTATCGTGCGTTATCTATTATTATAGTGATTTTTGCTATAATCTTTTAATATTAAAATTTTCATGTCATATATGATATGATGATCTCTCGTTTTATGTGACCTATCGTTTTGGATTGTGGTAAAATTTATTATTTAATAAATAGAAACGTTTACTTATATCTGCTATTTAAAAATTTATAGCTACGAATAATTTTTCAATAAAGGATAAAAGTTCTTATTTTAGTATTTTTAAAATTTTTAAATATATATTTTAAATATATAATCATACTGAATCAATGAATATTATTTTTATTAATTTTATTATGATATTTGTTTTTTATTTTTTTTATTTGTTTTGATATTGTCATAAGAACCTACATGGGTTAATACATGAGGATACACAATTTGTATAAAGCGAAAATTTATTGAGCGAAAAGACTAAATATCATTGTGTGAAAAAAAATAAATAAACATTGTTTTTTGTTGAGACGTTGATAAAGATTTTATATAATTTGTATGGAGCGTGAAGATGGGAAGGAATAACTTTTCATGGTGCACAATTTTGTTTACCGAAAATAGCCTTATTAACAAATAACTTTTTTTTAAATGGAGATTGCTCCGGTACCTTGCTCACAATATGGGGTATCGATATTCTCATCTCAATTTTTAAAATTTATCAGTCAACCATTTGATAACACGTGGACAGAATATTAATATCTATCAAATTGGATGAGTATCGAAAGATAAACCTTTTTTAATTATTTTTAAATCATTAATATTATCATTTTTTCTTTTTTATTCTTTTTTGCTATCCATGATTTTATTTGCGAAGCTTGACAGAGAAAACACACTAAGTATAAATAACACAAATTGTTGTTAATTATTTTTTTTTTTCAATATATAATGATTGAAACTAATCATGAAAAAGTTATATATGAATTAACATTTGTTGTTTAGATAAAAAAAATTATGCAAAATATATTTATAATACAAAATGTATTCGTATTTTATAAAGATTTGATTCAATGTTTTTTTTTTCATTATAAATATTGCCAAACTGTTATATATGAAATTTCTTTCTTTTCCGAGAATATATATTAGTATATTTTTTTTTGCCATATGTGTCAAGCATTAACCTTTTGCTTCACTCAGCAGTGCCAGCTGTGTTAGGTTAGGTTTTAACTTTATATATGGTTGTCCTCTCACCTTTGCTTTTGCTCCCTCTTCTCTTCAA